>CM032629.1:11617894-12195717 GCA_019097785.1 Fraxinus excelsior
TTAATTTATTCCCCTGCTTGATAAATGAATCCCACATCTCCACATGCACAGTGATCTCATATCATTAGAACCAAAATATATCCAATTAAAAGCTTTGCATCATCAAAATTTTTCATACCAAAATCAAGTGCTTTGCAGCATCAAATTTTTCATAGCTACACTTCTGCAGAAACCCCAAAAAAAATAAAAAAACACTACCATAAGGTAGTTTAAGACAATGCAAGAGTCAGAAGAATTTAATAATAAAACTAGGCTTTCCCATCGGGATTAGAATATACTTTAACATAAAAATGGAAATTTTTAATTTCTTGAAGGAAATATTTTCAATGTGGTTGGATTATATACAAAATCACTTCCATTTTTTTAAAACTCAAATCTCAACTTACCAGAACATATATCATGCTCGTACATTATTAAGTTTCTGAACAAGAGAAGTAGATTGCCATCTAGCAAGCCCGAGTTAATGTGGCTTATTCTCCCTATCAAATGCATGGCACCAAGAGCATGTTTTGGTTGTGCTCAAAATTACTTTCTTAAAAAGTAAATTAGGACTTACTTTCTAATTTTTATTAGTATGAAAAGTAAGTTTGAAAATCATGTTTGGCAAAATAAGTGACTTTCTTAAGCTTAGCCAAACGTTCTTCAAACATATGAAAGGAAATCAAAGACCAAAATAAAGGTAAAATAATAAACAAACTGAGATTAATCAGGTACAAAATATTTGTGAAGGTGAAGAAAATTCCCAAATCCATAATTCGAGAAGCAAGAGTTCAAACCCTTATAATGAGATTCTGCCTCACCTGGCCAACGTTTAACAATTGATCAATCTTAGCCAAAGACCCACCACTTGATGCACCATTGGAACTGGATTTGTTTTGAATTGTGTGTGTCACACCACCAACCTTCAACTTAACTTTTTTTGGCTTCCCGTCATTTGCCATTGCAGCCATCAATACACCATTACTGAATAACACATTCGATCCACCATCAGATCCACTCGCTGGAAAGCCCCTCGAAATGCACTGATTACGATTAAACATTTTCCCTTTAGAATTAGCATCTCCGTTATTTTCATCACTTGACACTATGCTCATATCATCTGAAAGTGGTGTTGACAGCATGGGAGATCTATCAGAGAGTGGTTGCACCTCAGGTATAGATCGGCGTGAAACCTGGCTCCTCCTTTTTCTTGTAGTGACTCCAATACCTTCAAATCGAGGAGCCCTAAATTGATCCATTGTCTTGAAAGATTCTTAATTCCAATTTCTACTGTAGCATATGTGCCTATTAAATGCCAAGGGACAACAATGGTATACGAGCAACATACTACGTTGAGTCTGCATCCAAGAAATCAAAACTTCAAACAAAGACCATAGAAGCCCTTGAAAACATTTACTCTTACAGCTCATTTGACAATGGAATGACATAAAAAGAACTCATCTATGAATTCGAAGGGTAAAAACGAATAAATACAAACTCCGGAATTTACAAACCAATAACATTGTCAAAAGCAATACCTTTGACGCAAAAGGGCACAAAGAAATAAAACTTTACATCCATATCGGATGCTATTAAGCCAAACAATGCACAAAAAGGCACCACAACATCGACAAATTAACATAAAGATCAGTAAAAACAAAGAAAAGTAAATTATCAAAATCCACAATGTAACAAGGCAATCCACCTACACTAGCCATTGCAACAAAGAAAAGTAAATTATCAAAATCCCATGGAACAAGACCAAAAAAAAAAAAAAATGGTTTTTCAGTGACATCACTTGCTGATAAATTCATATATTTTAAATAAACAAGAAATCTTAATGAACAATTGGACCTGATCTTATGCATACAAGCACATTGAAATTCCACAATCAAGTAGCTCAACACATTACAGTACAGAAATCAAAAGTAAGGACCAAAATCCACATGAAGCAATCCTCAGCCCACCCCATCCCACAAAACTATATGCATCGCACACAGAGAACTCACATGCCTTAAACACAGACCCACATACTAAAATTAAGCCCAAATCAACAAACCCAAAATGCAATACATTCCATTACACGTAAAATCGCAAAAACACAAACGAAAGAAAAAGATTTACCTTGCAGATGAAAAATAACGCGACGGAGTAAAAGACAAGAAATAATAGAAAACGAGCGAGAGAGAAACAGACAATGTAATTTAGGCAGAGAAAATATGGGTCCGGTGTATGATATTGATATGTATATGTAGATGCAAAGATGAAAAGAAGAAGAAAGAGAAAAATAGGGATTTGTTTGAATTTGTGTGTTAGGGTTATAGATATTGATATGGGGGGTCTGGTAACTATAGCAGTAGGAGTAAAGAAGACTCTCAATTTCTTTCTTCTCCATCTTTTTCACACACACCTGTGTGTGTATGACAATGCGTGCGTTTTCGTGGGGGGATTTTTTTTGTCTTTGAGTGGCACTCGGTCTCCTGACTCAGTCAAGTCCTGACGAGTTAACTCACCTCCCTCTCTCCGTAAGCTTCTCTTTTATTTTCCCTCCACTTCTTATGCTGCAACTACGTGCGTAGGTTAAGGTGATCCTACTCCCCGGTTTATTATAGCGACACCAGGTCCCCCATGTGTGAGTTCTTCGTCGCGTGATTCAATTTTTCTTGCGAAAAAACAATTTATTATTAATAAATGGCCCCACAATTTGTGGAATTTGAGTCCGACAGTTTCAAAAAAAAAAAATTAAAAAAGAGTGCAAAAAAAATTAAAAAATAGAAATCCATATTTTAATGACTCTCCTTATTCTAGCTACTAAATTGAATTATATTTAGTGTTAGAAACAAACATGATATCATAATCATTTTGATACCAATTTGTTGAGAACCCGACTAAATAATAAAGACGAAAAAATAAGAGCAATATAAAAAATAATAGATCACACGAGAATACAAGATTTATGTGGAAGACGAAACTTACAAAAAAAAAAAAATGAATAAAAATTGAAGAATAAAAAAAAATTACGTGCTCCGCAAAATGCGGGGCAAATCAATTTTTTTTTTTGTATTCTTCATTTTTTTACGTGCTAACACTAATTTATTTCAACGTAGTAAAAAATAAAAAATGTGAAATTGAATATTTACGTTACAATTGATATTTGCACTCCACATAATACAGAGTTGGTGCTCCGTAAATGCGGGTCTCATCGGTCTAATATTGAGTTAGAGGAAATGGCTTGAATTTGTAGCCATTGTGATCCGGTGCGCTTTCAGTGTTGTTTTTATGGTTCATGTAGGGAGGGGCATGAGGCACTTGTTCGCAATTATTTCTATTGGGTGTGCTGATGTGATGAAGTTGATGTCCTATCTTGTGGTTGAGATTATGATGACGAGTATAAATATTTATTTCAAATTATTTATTCATTTGACCATTAAAAAAAAAAAAGTTGGACAACTCCAACTCCGCATAGTGCGGAGTTCGTGCTCGGAAGCGTCTGCTCCGCAAATGCGGAGTGTTCTCCGTGCGGAGCACGAACTCCCCATAATGTGTAGACAATGCGGAGTGTTCTCTGTGCGAAGCACGAACTCCGCATTATGCGGAGCTTTTTTTTTTTTTTTTCCATGTTCTTCTTCTTTCACTCTGCTCTTTGTAACTCTAAACCTTTCTTTTTCTTTCTTCTTCTTTATATAATAAAATCTTAAACCTACATAGTATCAAGCAAAACAATAAATTTTAAGCTTACCTTTTAGTTTTAACAGACAATATGGAAAACATAAAACTAAAAAAAACTGAAAAAAATCGAAAGCCCTTACCAGATTGTTTTGCCGTGCTACTGAGAACAAGTGAGAGAAAGCTGAATTTATTTATTGTTTGAAATCAAAATATATAATGAGAAAGAAGAAACTGTGTCATTGCATGTATATTAACTAAGTCGGTGTGTAGATATTTTTTTTTATAATTAAGGCAGCAAATCTTTTTGTATAGGAAGATATTTAAAATATCAATAAATGAAATTGAAATATCAATTAGTCAACTAATAACACTAATTCACTGTAGTGAAACCGGATCAGAAAGTGGCAAGTGTGAAAATTCATGTGACAAAAATGAATAGTGAATTCTAGGAGGCCTCTTTTAATAAAGGAGTGATTTAGAGTCGATGTCATTAAAATAAATTTAGTCTAAAAAAAATTGGACAGATTAGATGATTCGGGTTCAACTTTCATCTAACTATTTGAGGATTGAGACGTGGTCGTAACGTGGCGTTCTCTATATCATTTCGAAGAACTCATCATCAGCTTCGCAATAAACAAGAAACAGTCATCACTATAGTTACAAAATTAAGGTGAAGAAAACGCAACAGTGCCGCTAAAGAAGGAGAAGCTTGCTACACGTACCAGGGCCACGTCAGCCTTGTACGTTACAGGAGACAGCTAGATTTTGGTAAACAAACACAATAAAATTGAACTCGCACTATGAGCAAAACCACCATGTATCAAACACTGAATAAGAATTCGATAGCTGAGAAGATATTCTCCAAAAAATCATTAAACTTTGATAATTTCGATGTATATTTCTCATATTCCCAGTTGGATAAACGAATTAAAATGAATGTCACGACTCTTTGGTGGGAGATTTCGTTCACTTCACTCAGTTATCAGTACTCTCTAGCTTTTAATTATTTTTGCTTGTATTTTTGCTCATTTTAGGGGTGTTGTGATCGCGTTAGTACTGGATTATTTGCCTAACGTAAGTCATTAACGAAAAAAATGAAATTTTAAGTTTTAACAGTTAAGAGACGGTCGACGTCAGTCGTTCAAGTGTCCGATGGAGAAGAGAGAGATGGAGACGTGGATGATTTGTTGCGCCGGTCCAAAATTACTGTTCTTGACAATAGTTCCATACCGACTTGAACCGTATAAAGTATAAACTGACATAGATCTTTTATTTGAGAAATTTCGCATCACATCAAGTTGAGCTTTGTTTGTTAGTACTGTAAAAATGCATGAAATTGCTTAAGTTAATCGAAATCTATTTTTCCTACAAATGTGTGTGTTCAAAGGTTTTCGGTATAGCGAGTGTACAATAGTATTCTAACGACCTTCATGAATTTCAAACCCGATGGAGTTTGCCCAATGCCATCATCAACAAAAATATTGAGATTTTATTTATTGCGTATTAAAATATATTCTGATATATACACATAAAATAATTCTTAGAAATAATTCAATTTGTGTATTAGTGGCAAAACCATAGATTTTTTTGAGGAATTATTTTATAAAAATTGATTTCCTTGGAGAATGTGTAGGTAAAAAGTGGAAAATGCGTCTACATACAAAATTATTTTATTGAGAGAATATATTGTTGAAAATTAGTTTAAAAATTTAAGTTCTAAAAAATGGAGGCCTAATAGAGGCTCGGGACTTGTTTGGTGTAGACTTTTCGATTATGGATCCATGTGCACTTATTTTGCCTCTACTTGAGCTTCATTTCCTGAGGAAAATGAGTTTTGTAATCGTGATCTTTGGAAAATGTGCAATTAAAAATATAATTTTTTTTTTGGATGTTCGTGTAAAATTATTTTATGAGAGAATGTGTGGTAAATATGAGTTTTATAAATTTGGAAAAAAAATGAATTTTAAAGAATACGTGACAAACAGGACTTAAACTTTGATATCCAAATAACTCCTTATTGATTATGTTTGTGCATTATTATGTTTCAAAGTTGTCTTTCTTTAAAAACAAATTAGGTAAGAACTCTAAATATTTTGTGTGATCCACAATTTCTTTATTTTGAACAACAAAAAATAGTGAACTTTCAGGCTGAGTACCGTACACACAAATATATGATAACTATCGTTAATTTAAAAATACAACATTTTATCTTACTACGCTATTTTTGACATTGACATGATATCCATTTTGACTTTTTTGTATTCAAAGATCCTCGATTGTCAATGTTTAGAATTTCAGGCATATTAGTCGTTGACACGTGCGTTGCACGAATTTTGTATTCGTTGTTTTTTTATTAGTGTAGAATGTTTAAAAAAATAGTTTAAGATTTATTGGATTATTGAAAAGTTTTGGGAGCATATTATTTTCTCGCTAATGCTCTATATAATAAGGTGATTATTTCAAAAGTTGATATTACTGCACTAAGAAACTCACTAAAAATAAAATTAAAAACGTCACGTGTATGTAGAAGTATGTAGAACATGGAAGTACATGATGATAGAAACGTTTGACGTACATAAAGACTGCAGGTTTACATGAGTAAAAAATATTTGATTCATTAAATAATAAAGCATGCATCGAAAAATGAAAATGCTCAACAAGAAGTTGTAAAAGGATACCACGTAGCATTTACAAAATAAAACCAATGAGTTAGGATGGAACTTACATGTGTATGCTAAGACAGAATGGATAATTCTACTTTGTCATTGTCGCTTCTTCTCTTGATTATTTATAAACGTCAGGATCTGAGTATACAATAAATATTGAAATAATTGCATCAAATCAACTAAAGCACCTACATAACCCCTCAAAAAAATGTAAAAATATCCAATGAGTATGTGTTGTATTCTCTGATGTTCGGACTCTCAAACTAGTTGGATTATTCACGTCAGACACGACGTGAGTATTGATATGAGATGTGTCGAATCCTCCAAGTTTTAACTAGACACCTCATCATTTTTGCTTTTTTTTTTCTCTCTCTTTTTCCCCCTTTCTTTTTTACCATTTTTGCTATCTATAAACCTGGAGTCACCGTCGAGAGTGTGAAGAAAGGTGGCGACACTAGGTTTTCCCTTCTTTTTCTTTTTCTTATTTCCATTTTCTTCTTATTTTTTTCCTTCTTTCTCCCTCTATATCGGTTAGGGTTATGTTTGCATAAAACGAAAACATATTTCATATATTGTTATTTAGAGCTCCATTAAGTCCAAATTGCAATCAAACACATCGTTTTTTATTTTATATAATAATTAGTAATTCCATAATCGAAACTAAACCCCATAACTCTATTTTTTTTTCCATCTGCATATTTCCTTCTTTGTGAATGATTGATTTTGTCCTATTCAAAATGATACATTCAATTAGTGAAAAAATTGAAGTTTAAAAGAAGTGAAATTTGGAACTCTTTTTTCATAATTTATTTATTTGTTTATTATTGTTATGTAAATGATTTGTCCAGTCGGGACGCGGGGGTCGAGAAGGCAACACCCCTTGTGGAGATTCGTAGGCAATGCCCCCAGTGGGGATCGACCTGACCGGTCAAGTTTCGGAGGTCGAGGGGGCAGCGTCCCTCGTGGAGTTTTGGGGGCAACGCCCTCAACGGGGATCGACCTAATTTTTAGTGGGGATTGATCGATTTTTTTGTTTTTTTTTTCTTATTCTGAATTCAAATATAAAATTTGTAAAGATTAACATTTAGTAGAATTGAATGTTTCTAGTATTAATAGAATAAAATATTCATCTTTGGCAAAAAAAAAAAAGGTCGACAGACACGAAGACATGAGACCATGTCTCCGCACGTACGGAGACAAGTGCACTATTTTGTTTTTTAGAAAAACAGTGTTAACAATTAAGATATTTCAATTCATTACTTTAACTTTTCTCTGCTCATGAATTAAACAATATTTCGAAATGTTGCTCATGTTCTGTTGGATGTTCGAAATTACATTTACCATGAACTAAAGTTTCAATTACAAGTCTAGCCTTCATAATAGATTGGAGACAAAATATATAGAAAATATTCCTCAATTCGTATATTATCATGTGTTGCTTTCATAGATTTTTAAGAACTTCATAATTTTTCTCCAATTGTTTAGTTTTACATTTTGCACTTTGGTCTTGCGCTTTTGCTTGGAACCAGTTTCCAAGATAAAATAAAAAATTTCAAAATAAAAAGACGAATCAAATTATTGAAACTCCAATACGTCGTTTTTTATAGCAAACCCAAACAGAAAAAGATATGGAAATGGATATATAAAAAACGTGTATAAAAGGGATATAAGACGTATGAGATTATAAAATTGGATGACTGAAGGAGTGAAAACTGGGAAAATGAACATGAACATCGCATTGAGTACTGTTACATCTACATTATACTAAAACTGCATTTTTAATATAGTAGGAATTGTAGTTTCGACCTCAATTTTTCATTTTTGACAATTTTTATCCTAATCTATCATTTATTGTATTCACAATTCCAAACCTTTCGTTTATGTGCAGCGAAAGGACATATGAACGATTTCTATACATATGTTCGCTAACCGATCAGAAAATTATCTTTGACTATATTTTTAACAGTTTTAAAGAAGGCAAAAAGGAACTTTATATCATTCCACGAAAAAATAAAATAAAATAAAACTTCCCCTACTTCCCCCCTAGGAATCCGTCAGGTCAATAGTTCCAAATATTTCAATACTCGAAACTATTCATTATACTTCAAGTATTTCGTAAATGAAGCCATTCGTATCCTTATAAATGCTACAATCAAACCCAAATCCAAACCGCCGGTTTCAGTTTGGGTTCGGTTCTACTCATAATATATTTTTATACATACATTTAGTCCTTGGGCTCCATTAAAAATGCATTTTGAGAAAAATGTGTTCTTGAATAGAAATATTTTGGAGAATGTATGTTTAAAAAATAAGGAAAAATTTTATGTTTATATATAATTTTATTGAATGCATGGTTGAAAATAAGAAAAGAAAAAATGTATTTTTGAAGAATGTAGTCCAAACAGGGCTTAATAAACAATTTCTTATGGGCAGCTTTAATATATATCCATAACACACTATTACTCCATAATATTATGCATGAGAGAAAATTCAGCTAAAAATTTCCAAGCAAAATAGAGGAGACTAAAAATCACAAAAATAGGAGAAAATAAAAATATCAAAAATTAAATTACAATTTGAGAAAAAAATTATTTTTTTCCATAATAAATCTTATTCGATCTATAAATGAAGCATGCTAGAGCTTATAATTTAGTTATGGACAATGCTTAAATTCTCCTACTCTTAAAATGCACGGACTTAAAAACACTAATTACATACATAACTATATAATATCAAAAAAATTGTAGTCCACTTACTTAACTCGCTTTGTTTGAATAAAAAAAAAAAATTTCCAAAGAGAACCACGAAATCAAAATAACTAAAAAGGTACACCACATTTCAAACTATGAATTTATTAAGTTCAATTGTTATGTATTATAAAAAAAATAAAACAATCACTTAAGTTTGTAAACAATGCAGTAAAGTAAAAGGCTCAAATTACAAATATTGAACGCATTGATTCATCAATTTACACCACAACATAGCTTAAATTTTTTGATTCACAGAAAACTCAATTTGTAAAGATTAACATGTACTATCATCTGAAATACAAAAATCTAATGTGAGACGAGAGACAAAAAAGTAGGAGTCAATCTAATTTTTAGGATTAGAGTTTAGAGTTTTAAATAAATTACAATCCGAATTTGTACTTTTAGGCTTTGTATTTTATTTTACCCCGTCTATAAATTGTAAATAAAAATAAAAATAAAAAATAGTTACATTCAAGTACTCACGGTTTTGGTTCAGGAACCAAGAACCGCTCGAATCCACTCGGTTTTCGATTTTGATTTCTAATTTATTTTTAAGGAATCGGAACGAAACTTTCGGTTCTGGTTCGATTTCGATTCAAGATGTACAGTTCCTATTAAAATGCCTAGGCATATCCCCACATCCCACCCCTCCAAACCATCATATTCGATGTGGTCTCACTGGGTGGCAGTGTAAGGGTAGTGGGGATTTGAGAAGATGAAGGGATTTTTTTTTTCTTATTCCATTTTCTATATTATTATTATTTTTTTAATTATGTTTATATCAATCATGGACAATGACAATCAACTCATTCGACAAAGAATTTCACGTAGGGACAAGACTGACGTTCCCAGATAGGTGTAGGGATTCAAACGAGTTAATCCCGTGACTATTTTTGTTTATTAAGCCCTTGCAATAGTGACTAAAATCACTTGTTCGTGTCGACTTCAACACAATATTTGATTGACGCCGTATGTTTGGATTGTCACATATTAATATAAATCTAATAAAGCTTTTTAAAGATTACTAGGTGCAAGCAACGTGCATTGCACGTTTGCTTAGTTTATATTTAATAGTTTTGTTTAAAAATTAATTTATTATTAATAAAGATGTAATTTTTTTGGTTAATTAAATAATTAATGATGTAATGTTTATGTAATTGATAAATAATTAAATAAAGTGCTTCTCTCTGTCATCTCCAACCTAAAATCACAAATAGAAAATTCAAGGTATGTTAAGAGGTAAGAAAATGAGTTTACTTAGGCTTCGTTTGATTCTCATCGATGTAGAATGAGAATGAAAAATATAGTCGTTATTAGACCACACACAAGAGATAGAAATTCAAAATTGATAGATTGATGTGATGGATAACAGTCATATTTTTCATTTTTATGGGTTTTTAATTAGAAACAAACGGAGGCTTAAACTTTTTGCATGACTTAAGTCTTTACTCTTTTTTAAGTAATAATGCAATTCATTTTATCGCTAAAGTATGATATGTATTACGATAATATATGTATATCATGTGTTAGACTTAGTATTGGTAAGTGACGGGTAAATTTTCGAGGACGAAAATATTTTAAGAGGGTGAGAATGTAATACCCCGAAAATTTTCATAAAATATAATTCAATTTTTATATACTATATTTTAATATTTTGAAAGTTAGGGACTAAATGATACATTTATCAAATTATATTTTATTTGTGTTAAATATTTATATATTGATGGAGTTATCGTAAATATATGAATATTGATCTCGTTGGATAAATTGTAATTAGATACATAAATCAGATTCGAGAAAAAGTCAATTCGGATAAGTTAGCTCCAAAATATTTTAGTTTGAAGGAATTATCAAAAACTAATTTATTATTATTATTATTATTATTATTTTGAAAGTAGGGGGTGGTGAAAGAAGATTTTCCGTTAAAACAAGAAATTCCGTTAGTTTTTCCGTTAAATCAAGAAATTCTGTTAATTTTTCCGTTAAACCAACATATTCCGTTTAATAGCCACTTTTTATATTTTAAAGATTATAAGGGCGTGTTTCAACCCCATTTTTTTTTTCTTTTTGTATAATGCATTTAGAATACTAACTTGATGGAGAATGTGTGGTTAAAAGTGAAGGAAAAGTGTTCGTGCTTGTCATATCATTTGATTGAAAAATGTGTGATTGAAAAGAAGAGGGAGAAAATGTATTTTGAAAAAAAGTTGGGGATCAAACAAGCCCTAAGTTAATCAAATCTCATTTCATCTACACATCTGTAAGAATTGCAAATTTTATCCATACGTTCATAGGATTGTCGTTGACATCTTAGTTTGGGGATTTACCAAGGAAGTATTTATAAATGATTTATAAACACCACAAAGCACTATTTATTAGCTCTTCATTTTCATATATTAGTCAGAGTTGAATTATTCTGAAATACTTTATAAGTATTGTAAAAATAATATTTGATACCAATTTGTTGGGAGGATTTGACGAGTCTCAAACGAACTAAAGAAAATAAAATTTAGGCTTGAAACATGATGTAAGGTTTGTGATTCCAATTTCATTGGTTGCTTTGATTATGTAAGCGTTAACTTTGTGATTTGTTTGCTTGCACGTTGATAGAATATCAAGGTGGAGATTTGTTGGGCTTTGATACACAATGAATCCCGGGCTATAATGTAAACGTTGGAAGAAGGTTAAAGAATTAATATTGATCACGACCCATATATATTACCTTTTGGATGGCTTTGAATCTGGCACATTTAAATCTTTTATTGGTTCAAATAAAGTCTAACTTAACCTATATATATGGTGTCTTTACCCTGTGTGATTTGTGTATACAATTGAGAGAAATTGTGGTTGCCTTCTTGCTGGAAAAAGGGTTGTCTTAGTGGAAAGAAAAATCAATGGCTTTCTTTGTGTATTTGGCCTCCTATTTGTATCTTCTTCCATTATTTTTCTCGTGCATTTGTGGCCTACAAATCATCACCATTATCTTGTCATTTGTGGGTGAGATTGAGGAGCAACTCAGGTGAATATATTGGTTATGAGTTGCAGCCGTTTGGAATGGTTGTTTGGTAGAGAAAGGTAACGTGAAATTAAACCTGAAAATCACCGTTTTGACGACATGATCATATCAAACTGGTCAGCACCAAATGTAACAATAGTAAAATGAAAAAAAAAAAGGGCGAATCAAAACAGAATAGATAAACATAATGTCATTTGAAAATTATATTTGTAGTGCTAATGTCAACACAAGTTATATCTAAAGAATATAGGACACCAAAAAAGAAGTTCCAGAATTTAGTCAAGGCTTTGCCTCATTCTAGCGTTCCTTTGCTGCGTTCTATAATCTGGGGAAGACTGAAGAGGCAATGCCTTACCATTCTCTGTCAACTCATAACAGTATGAGTAATAGTGCATGGGAATATGGTTATAATTAAACAAAAACAAAAACAAAAACGCTTCATATTTGAAGAACACAATGTTCAAACTTCCTAAGAAATACATATGGAGTCATACATGAATAGAACTTCACGATTACAGCAACATTCGTAGACCATGTAGAGTACAATAACATTGTTTTAAACACTAAGATAAGCAATACAATTTCGTGAAGCTCTACTCTTTAGCTTTCCGTTCTCTTCTACATCTCCTTTTCCCTTGCGGATATTCAGAGAGATCTCCACATAGTGCACCAGATTCTTGAAACCATGACAAATGCTGTCGCAGCCACGAATCAGAGTTATTCCAATTATTCTTTAAGTAGTTTATATATCAAGGAGTTGATTACATCAAAAATATCCAGAAATTATGTTTGACAAATGATTATTTGAGAATTTTGTTTCAAACTCCTTGAACATGAGCTATAGATGAGGGGAACGTTATCATGAACAATTGAATGGATTTTAAAATTTATGGCATGATCCGAATCAGAGTTTTCTCCGTAATTAAACACGTAACCGAAATAGATGGATACATCAAAAACATATAATCACTCAAATTTTCTGATGAAGACAGAGAAATACGTATATTACCTTGATTTGGGATACCGTAAGAGATATGAATTGAATGGATTTGAGGACCACAGAGACTTTGCTTGAGAGAATTGATTTGGGAGGATTGGATTTGAGGAGCTTAGGGTTTGGTGATTCTTTATCCTTAACAATATAAAAGAGCGAGTTTTCCGTCCTGGACATGTGTCGCAATTACTTATCGTCAACCATTACGATGTCGTTTTTGCCTGTTTTCATTTCATTCTCAAAATCCGGCAATGAAACTGTGAAACTGAAGCAGGTCTACGAAATCTTTGAGCTTCCCTTTCGCTTCTCAACCGTCGAGAAATTGAATGAAAAATAGTAGCGCAAGAACAATAAGGCATCAGAGATCCAGCCACTGGAGATAGATATTCGAAATTTACAGATTGAACTTTTAGTATATTTTTACAAATTGATTTGTGATTTATAGATTTAATATTTGATTTGTAAATTGCTATGAATGAATAATGAAATTATTGATGAATTTTGAAGGAGTTGTTTTGTGAATTTTTACTCAAAATGTTAAAAAATCACTGTCAGGGGCATTGCTCCCGGACCCCCACGAAGGTGCGTTGCCCTCGCGACATGACCGGTCAAGTCGATCACCACCAGGGCGTTGCCCTGAACCCATGAGATAAATGTTGGCTACGATAAATTGCGGTTCAACTTGGAATGACGACTATCATGTAGTTAATATAGTAATATATATGATACGCATTTATTGGCTTTGAAATTGAGCAAGCAACCGAGTTTTATTGGTTTGAAGTTTCATGATCTCCGAATGGGGGTTATGCTACCTACCAAGTTTTATTGGTTTGAACTTTTAGCAATCGAGTTTTATTTTCGTTTTAACTTTCAAATTTTCTATTGAAAAAGTTTTGTTAAATAAGATTTAATTAGTGATGTCTCCAAAAATAACAAAAAAACATTCAACTCTATTACGTAGCCAACTATACTATGACATGTGTCTTGCACTTGCGCTCACTAGTTTATGTATAAAGCCGTGTTTGTGAGACTAATTTCTGACGTGGCGATGACGGAGAATTGATGTAGCACTCAATTTAACTAGACATGTCATAATTCCACACTCCACGTGTGCATCAATTCAAACTGGATTCAGTTGGGTGAGTGATGGACACTGACGAAGTAAAGATCGGTAGCTAATGGGACAAATGATGAAGTTGAGTGAGTAAATCGTGATATGGTGTAAAGTTCAGTGGCCAATGGGACTTTTAGCTCCATTTAATGTACATATTTGTAAGAATTGTAAATTTTATTCATATGTTTCATAGGATTGCCATTAACATCTTAGTTTAGGGAGTAAGGAAGTATTTATAAGGATACATTTGATTGTTAATATTTTTTATGAAAATCGTATTTTTTTCACCTAATTTCGTATTTTTGTATTGTTTGATTGACAATTTTTTTCCCGAACAATATTTTCCTACTTTCGGTCACATTTTCTTTAAGGAGGGATTGTTTTTATTTTTCAAGTAATCCATTCTCTAATTTATATACCAATAAAAATTGAACAAGTATAATATTTTACACGTTGAAAACTAAAATAATCAAATATATTTAATTAATAATTTTCATACAAATAATTTTTTTGGTAATTGATTAACCCTTTATTTTTATATATTCGTGATTAAACTATCTACCCTCCCCAAACGTGCTCTTTTCTGTAAGGTTTATAAGTTACCATTTTGAATCCCCAATTCCTAGGTTTTCAATTCAATACTAACAAAAAAAAATGTCGAAACGAAAATTCGGATTCGAAGGGTTCGGCATGAATCGCCAAGCTACGTACAACTTCGAGCGATCCTCAGCTCCTCAACGGCTCTACGTTCCTCCGTCGTCTCGCTCATCTGGAGGCAGCCACGACAATTATGAAGACACTGACCTTGACAACATCGAGTACGCCGGCGACCGTGAAAACGACGCCGTTAATGGTGCCGGCGGTGGTGATGATGAGATTGATCCTCTGGATGCGTTTATGGAGGGTATACATGAGGAGATGAAGGCGGCGCCGCAACCGAAGGCAAAGGAGAAGTTGGATAAGTATAAAGATGATGAAGAGGAGGATCCGATGGAGAGTTTTTTGAGAGCGAAGAAAGATATAGGATTACAATTGGCTGCGGAGGCTCTTCAAGCGGGATATAATTCTGATGAGGAGGTGTATGCCGCGGCTAAGGCGGTGGATGCTGGAATGCTCGAGTACGATTCTGATGATAATCCTATTGTTTTGGATAAGAAGAAGATTGAGCCTATTCCTGCTCTCGATCATAGCTTGATAGATTACGAGCCCTTTAACAAGGATTTCTACGAGGAAACGCCCTCCATTTCTGGTAATTGAACCGTACCTTAGTATTTTTCCCTACACTTCTAGTTTGTGATTTTTTTTACTTTCGTTCTCATAGTGTTAACACCATTTGGCGAGCTGAGGGTCAAGATAATCCAGGAAAAAGTAGGTTTTACCTAGGTAACTGTGGTTGCTGTTTAGTAACTTTTTTTTATATTCACAAAGATGGCGTTGATTATATGAAGTTATAAATACAAGCAAGCATGACAATACACGCTCTCATATAATCAAAGGACTGGGTTGTGATTACTAATTAAGCATACTTTCAGAGACTTTAACTGTGGGGAAACTGTGTTAAGTTAGCTGGTATGTATATAAGATGTGCTGAACTAGAATCTGCTTAAAAATTTGTAAGATGCAGGATTTTCTAGTTCAAGGGGAGAAAAAAGAATTCCTACAGAAATTTCTAGTCGAAGGAAAGAAAGTGTTTGCCTTTTGTCCTGATTCAATGTCTCACACACTGATTCCTTTTCCTTATGTAGGTATGAGTGATCAGGACGTGTCTGAGTACAAGAAGAGCTTGGCTATTCGCGTGTCGGGTTTTGATGTTCCAAGACCTGTTAGAACTTTTGAAGACTGTGGTTTCTCTGCGGAGCTAATGAAAGCCATAGCAAAACAAGCATATGAAAAGCCCACGCCAATACAGTGCCAAGCTTTACCCATTGTGCTTTCTGGAAGAGACGTCATTGGAATAGCCAAAACTGGTTCAGGAAAGACTGCATCCTTCGTGCTTCCCATGATTGTCCATATTATGGATCAACCTGAGCTTGGAAAAGAAGAGGGCCCCATTGGAGTAGTATGTGCACCTACTAGGGAACTAGCTCATCAGATATATTTGGAAGCTAAGAAATTTGCAAAGGCACACGGGATTCGCGTCTCTGCTGTTTATGGTGGAATGTCTAAACTCGATCAGTTCAAGGAGCTGAAGGCAGGATGTGAGATAGTTGTTGCTACTCCGGGGAGGCTGATAGACATGATAAAAATGAAGGCATTGACAATGTTGAGAGCGACCTACTTAGTACTAGATGAGGCTGATCGCATGTTTGATCTTGGTTTTGAGCCACAAATTAGGTCTATTGTTGGCCAAATAAGGCCAGATCGACAAACCTTACTCTTCTCAGCAACTATGCCGCACAAAGTTGAAAAACTTGCTAGGGAGATACTGACTGATCCTGTAAGAATTACTGTGGGAGAGGTTGGTGTGGCCAATGAAGATATCACACAAGTTGTTCAAGTAATTCCATCAGATGCTGATAAAATGCCTTGGCTCCTTGAAAGGCTTCCTGCATTGATAGATGAAGGTGATGTTCTAGTTTTTGCTTCAAAAAAGAACACAGTGGATGAAGTTGAATCACAACTTTCACAGAGTGGTTTCAAAGTTGCAGCTCTGCATGGTGATAAAGATCAGGCTTCTCGAATGGAGATACTGCAAAAATTTAAATCTGGAACATACCATGTTCTCATTGCAACTGATGTTGCTGCTCGTGGTCTTGACATCAAGTCAATTAAATCTGTGGTCAATTTTGATATAGCAAAAGATATGGACATGCATGTCCATCGAATTGGAAGGACAGGTCGTGCAGGTGACAAAGACGGAACTGCTTTCACTCTCATAACACACAAGGAGGCGAGGTTTGCAGGTGAATTAGTTAACAGTTTAATTGCTGCTGGCCAAAATGTGTCTAATGAGCTAATGGATCTCGCCATGAAGGTAATTTCAACTTCATGCATAATTTACACAGCCATGCTATATATTTCATATTTCCCATTGTTTTTAATTGCATAAAATGATTTGTATACATGTATTGCACACCAGAAATCATCTCATATTTTGTTTAATTTTTGGATAGTGGACGTAACTAAAATCTGGAGCTAAGAGAAATTTTGATGCTGCTTGATTAAAGTAGTAAAACACCTACCATGTTACATACTTTGGGGTTTCCTCCTCTGGCATCTATTCATCCAATTCTACCAAAAACTGGCACTTATTAGAAGTAAAAATTATTCAATATGTGTATTAACCATGGCAGAATGGTTTATTAATCAGTTGTATACCAAAGTTGTCCGGGATGATTCTCCGGTTAATTCCTATGTAAAATGGAAAACAGTAGCTTAAGTGGGTAGTGAATGTCTCATAGTGGAATTCTATTCTTATCAGTGCTTTTTTGTCCTTCTAAATGTCTAATACCGTTTTTATGCAATGTTTCACGCTTTGGATATTTGCAATTGCTCTTGTATGTGTTCTCTATGACTATGATAAATTGAATTTCTATAGAGCTTCCGCTCTTGGTGTTTATATATTTCATGATTGACTGACTTTTACCCTGTAAATCATTAGGATGGGAGGTTCAGGTCCAAACGTGATGCACGGAAAGGAGGTAAGGATCTCAATTTTGCAAATGACATGCTCATAATGTTCTTGATATGTTCAAGTAATTGAGATTCTTGATGCATCACGCATCTGAATGATCTGGTGTTTCTGTATTCTCCTCCATAATATTTATTGAGGGTTCTTCATTATGATGAGGAGTGACCTTAGAGGAAATAAACTTATGTTAGTGTTTGATCTTCTTTCGTCGTTTATATTTTAATTTCTATTGGAGAGTTTTAGAAACATATGTTGCTCCTTCATTGAATGTTCAATATTATTTACAGGTGGCAAAAGAGCTAAAGGGAGGGGAGGTGGTAACCGAGGTGTGCGAGGTGTGGATTTTGGTCTGGGTATTGGGTATGATCGAGAAGCATCAAATCCTGTTCCAAGTCGTTCAGCTGCAGTTAATTCTCTGAAGACAGGGATGATGGCGCAATTTAAAAGCAATTTTGTTGCTGCATCATCAAATTCCCAAAATCAGGTTGTGAACCAGAATCCAGGCATGCATGCCACCAAAAGAATGGCTTTGCCGGGCTTTGTATCTGGTGGGACAATAGGTGGAGACATTCATACTGCTAAGACAACTGGTTCAATTGGTACTGCTTCTGTGTTGAACATTGCCACTCAGAACTCAGGAGATAATGCGAACCAAAAGCGCTCAGAAAGGTGAATTTCCCGAACTAAACATTCTCAGTTTTAATGATTTTGACTCTAGTAAAATACTTGCATGTTTTAACGTGCATAAGAAAAAAATAATAATTAAAGATTCACGTGCAAATCTTCAATCTAGGTGTTAAAACTTGCATTTTTTAAATTAAAATCGTTAATAATTTTTTCTTTTATCGTTTTTGTTTTGTTTGCAGTTCCAGAGATAGGCCTAGAGAAAGGCGGAGACCCTCTGGTTGGGATCAGTAATCCGAGGAAGATTTGCTGGTAGCTCAATACCTTTTAATTTGATTTAAAGTGACATTGTATCGTGTGTGTGTGTGTCTAATGGCGCCAAAGTGCAGAACCAAAGTAGATTTGCCAATTAATCACGAAATGCTATGGTTCTTACATATAATTTCTTAATTTCTTTCCTGTATTTTCTTTAATCTAACTTAGTGTATCTATCAAAAATTTTACTTTTTGAAGGCTGGTCACAATTGCTTCCTTGTTTAAAGCATGCTAGTTAGTCATTTTACCAAATTCTGTCTACTGTTAGAAGAGATTTTACAGACAAGGAGATGATTGTATTAAATTTTCCTCATTTCAGGGGAATGCACAAACCGTCTTTAAGTAGATTTTCTTTTTTCAGAAAAAAAAATTAATTTTACTTCAAAAACCCAGTTCCGGATGGAATATTAACAAATAGCATTGAGAGATTTTTCCTGTGTTTTTGATGCATCTCTTTATATTGCTGCACTCTCTGGAATGGGAGAATTCCTGTGCACTTTCTATTGTCAAATTTGCAGGGTGATGTTTCTACTATTCATATATTGTGCTTAAAGTTTTGGGGAAAGATTCATATATTTGACTTCAAATTTATGAGAATTCTAATTATTTAGTGGTCACAATGTTACTCTAAAATTACCCCATTGAAGACCTAGAATGTCAAAATGAGTTGTAAACCCACAACCTGGTTTTCAATTGGTCCTCGCCGAGTCGAATCGCTATATTTTCATAAATTTGCATCTGTTTATTTACTTTTCAAACAAATATTGGCCCTAGAGGGCTGCGGATCCTTGCTGTAGGGATGGGCGGCCATAGAAAAATGGCCTGATACTGGCAGTGCTGTGGTTGTGCATGAATAAGCAAAAATGAGTTGATGTGAAACCTAGAAAGCATGAATTTGACCGCTCAATACTATAGAAGGTTCAACGCAGTAACTGTTCTCGAGGACTATTGCAGAAATTCCTACATTATCAAATTCCATGGAATTCAACATGATGAAAATTCACAATTAAAAGGAAATTGTGACGAGGATGACCGAGTCAATTAATTTACTTTTTAAAAAAAAAAAAAGCATATCTAAATCACACATTATTTTCAAAATACATTCTTCAATAAAATAATATTATACACAAATTCAAATTTTTTCCTTATTTTTTAATCACGCATTCTTCAACAATCTACTATTTCAAAATACATCCTCACAATAAAAAGGAGCTCAAACAAGCTAATAGCTATATATTCAATATAATTTAAATAGTAGAGTTGAATCTTACAATTTTAATAGATGCAATCATGATAAAAACTCAATAGTAAATTTAACTCTAAAAATATGGATAGTTAAAACTGACTTTATTTTTAAAAAAGTTATAATAAAATGTCTCGAAAAAATTAATTTCAATGATACTCTCTAATATACAAAACATCTTACATTTAAATTTTTTTATTAAAAGTCACTCTTTATTTTCACTTTATAATGATTGAATTTAATAAATTACGAATTTCAATGCTTCACATCATGCAATAATAGATGTGTGTGTAAAATAAAGAGCAAAAAATATATTAAAACTTTTACTCTTTAAATTTAAAAATTCTCTTGAAGATGATCTTTACCATTAATGTATTTAAAATGTATCTTACTTTAATTCCCAACGTTAAAAGTCCTAAATACAAAAATGTCTCTCAATGTCTCAAAATAGGTACATGACGGTACTGGAGATCAATGAATTTCTCAGAAGACTCTGGTATGTTAACTGCCTACCATGACATAATCTATAATATAGAAATGTAGATGACTGAAGCAAATTGTGTGGGAAAATCTAAGTAAATTATACAAACAGAGTAAATCAAGCTTTTTTTCTATCAGCATTCGAAGCTGGACGTGGTGTAATATAAAAGAAACAAGAAATCGCAGGTGAAAAAGCCGAGGGAACAAATCAACACTCATGAAGAGGCTTTCTTTCTTCAACATTAAATGATTTTGTCGCGTGACATGAAAAGCTGTCAAGAGGAACATTACATCTTCTAAATTTTCTGTTTTAGAGTCACTTCAATGATAGCTATTTGAGTTTTGGGCCGATAATGCTCATCTGTGTCCACCTCTTCAATTTCCTGGATAGCATACAATAGAAAGCGAAAAATTTGGTTAATCGATATGGGATGATTTGTTTCATCATTCAAATGCTTGACGACCAAGATTTGATTTTAAATCTCAGAAAACATCAAAAAATTTCAGAAATGCTTCGTGATAGTAGGTAAAACAATGGCAAAGGAGGAACAAAAGTAGGGACTAAAAGGGCAGCTTTATGTGCCTTTGAAGACAGGACAAGCAAGCATATACAAGGTTCAAATAGCAGCCAAACTGGCCAGAAGATCATGCAATAATTATTTTAAAACGTAAAGAAAAATCTGTGAAAGGGGCTATTTCATCCACGAGGTTTTAAGGCTAAATAATGGACAAACGGAGGTTTCCATTCAGAACAGCTGGTCTGAGTGGGTTCTCGTAGCATCAAAAAGAAAAGTAA
This sequence comes from Fraxinus excelsior, assembly GCA_019097785.1. Classification (NCBI taxonomy): domain Eukaryota; kingdom Viridiplantae; phylum Streptophyta; class Magnoliopsida; order Lamiales; family Oleaceae; genus Fraxinus; species Fraxinus excelsior. The sequence continues at coordinate 11,639,172 of CM032629.1, forward strand.
CATAAATAATAATCAAGATGTCACCTGTACAACATCTTCTCCCTTGATGACACGTCCAAATACATTAACTTTCTCGTTTAAGTCTGGAATTGGTGCAGTTGTAATTAAAAGATCGAATCTGCCCCCATCATGTTTTGTCTTAGAAGTGCCAAGCATAAAAGCTTCATGCTTCAGGCTGGGTCAAGAATGAAGGCAAAGCTTTTAGCCATGACAAATTAATCAATAAAAGATTTTAAAGAAGCACATGGAAGTGGATCAAACCTTGTATCAAGTTGACTATAATGCTTTCCCTTCGAAGTCCAGTCTTCAGTAGTTCCAGCACTATCATCATCACCCCCTTGAATGACAAAGTTCTTTATTACACGGTTAAAGAACATTCCTTTAAAGCGCCCCTTCAAACTGTAAATTCATTTGGGTTAATATATATCCCAATCGGGGTTTCAATAATGCCCAGAACATTCAAAATGAAAAAGTTTAATAAGTAGTAACAAACAAAAGTTTGAGAGAACAAAAAAGACATCTGAAGCAAATAAACTTTCTATCATTTCCACCCTTTTCTGAGAAGAGTTGTGGAGTTTGTCGCAGGAAATTAATTCATTACATAAATGAACAATATTTATATTTGACAGTAGAAGAGTGTGGAATAAACCCTCACATCTCTCCTTGAAATGATCTAGCAATATTCAATAATAACGAAAATCTTAGGACAGTGGCATCCAAATCCAGAAGTATAAAAGGTCTATAGTGTTGTTCATTTTGACTCACAGCTTATGTTAACAAGTTAACTCTACATGCTTGTACATTTACGTTGATAAAATTCTGACCCCAAAAGCCAAGCCAAAGACCATCAGCAGCTGCACCCTTTGAATTCCAAGGGTATTTATGAGGATAAGTCCATCTCTTCATTGAGGCGTATAACTTTAACAGATAACAGAGTATCAAATTCTTAAAAGTCAAAGTACAAGAACCAAATGTCACTGGGAGAAGCAAATGCTAGGCAACAGAATTACAAGGGGCATATTTTCAAGACTCTAATGTGATTCATATATAAAAAGATTGATCAAATACATACCATGAGTCAACAAATTTCTCGACAACCTCAGGAGAAGAACCTTCCTTGTAAATCTCCACAGTTATTGAGCCTTTTGAGGTACGTATCACCTATTGACATATAACTACGTTATCATACTATCTGAAAAGAAAAATAAAGAACCATAAAAGGAGGAATAGAAAAATAGAGCGTGGAAGTTTAAAACCACCAAATGAAACATGGAATTTCTTTAAGCTCGTGTTTGGTAGGGCAGAAAGTACTCGCAGATGTGAAACAAAGGGATGGAAAATGAAAGGGCGGTGATTTTTATTGTTTGTATGGAATGAAAAGTAGGAGGAAAGGAACAATTATTTTTCATCTCTCATATTTTCTTCTTTTCCTCTCATTTTCCACCCCTATTCCCAGCCAAAGGAAGGGAAACAGTTTTGTCTCCTGGAAGGATAGATAATCCATATAGCAATTATCCATCCCTCCTCTTTTTCCATCCTTTCATCCAAGCATAGCCTTAATATAAATCTGGCAGCATATACTGCAGATAACAACCAAATAAAGTGGAGCTCAATCTATTAACAAGAAGAGAAACACCACTTAATATATATGCTTGTGGCACTGACTAAAGTCTAATAAACACAGAGAACGGCAGGATATAATGAGAAGTATTGGATTTTTCTCTGTTTGGTATATAAAGCTTAAAGCATTCACTAAAGAAGCATACTTTTATAAACGGCACTACAATTCCACTCAATTAACTGAATGATCTATAGACGCAGAGTATAAAACTAATGATTATCTGCCATATCAAGAAACTTACAGCATATCTAGGAATGTCAACTTTCTTTGTATCATGGCTATCGCCAAAGGCATTATTGAGCTGCAGAAAAGGAAGGGGGGAAATTCAAACATTAGAAGTAAACATAGAAAATGGCACTACTGATGGTTATGGTATGAAAAGAAAATCATACATATAGAGGCAGCACAAAGGATGAACGACGCATGCGATTTTCGATGTCAAGAAAAGTGAAGTATAAATCTAGTTAATAATAACACAAAAGTGGTTACCTAGCAAGCAAGCAAACAACTAAATATAGACAAAAGTAAGAAATAGCTATGGAATCTTGTAGGGGAAGAAACCATACCTCCACAGCTGATAATGTATCCTCCATGTGAAGTTTTGACCTAAACAGAGATGAGCACATGAGAATTATGAACATAAGATATAGTTATTTTCAAGGACATGCATTTTGACAATCAAATCTATTATACATACAATTGAATAATTATCCTTCAATTTGGTAACATCTAGTACATTTCTAAAATTTATTATTTCCAGCACATCTATTGATCACTTTCATCCAAAACAAGATATTCAACTGAAATATTCAATGTTAAAATCTGCATTATGATCCCACAATCTAATCTCTACATACAAACAAACATACTATGAGATACATAGTAACGCATTCAAACCGTCAATCTTTACTATAAACCTATTAAATTGATAAGACTAAGGAGGACAATGCAAGTACAACTCAAATGGAGATCTCAAACAATTTTTACTTTTTTTTAACAAAATTGCAATAAATTCCAAAATCTACTAAAGACACATTAAATCAAGATCATTAAATGAGCAGCTTAGAGTGCAAGTGGAACTGAACTTACAGAGTTCAAAAAAAGACAATAAAATCGCAAACCTTTTAGACCAGTATCTGCAGGTGGCAAAAATGAAAAGCACCATGCCAACAACCACGATGCCGTAAATTACAGTGGTAGCAACACTGATTCGATTCGGTCCCTTCTTCTTCTTGCTCTGTTGCAATAGAGTTTGAGGTTTGATCCTTGCCATAGAACTTTTACAATAAACACTTCAAATTTCTGAACATCGAGAAGAAAACCAGCTATCATTGATAGGAATTCAGATCACTAGATGCTATTTTCACATTCACATATCAAATTGAATACATGGAGAACCAGTCAACCAATTACAATTTAAAAAAAAAAAAAAACATCCAGGATCTGAAAATAAAAGGACTTCGTATGGAAATCATTTCAGATTACAACCTCAATTAAATCTAAAAAACAGAATCCGCTTCTTTAAAAAAAGGCGAACAAATAGCAATCACAAAAAAATTCAAAAAAAAAAAAAAAATCAGTCTTTTATTACAGAAACACACATAATTTATAGAAACGTTATTACAAACTAAATCTAATCGAAAAAATAAAATAAAGATAGAGTAGATACCTTAATTAATTTTCCTTTGTAGTCCAAAAGTAGAAAATTCGATCTGAATTGAACTCTTATTGCAATTTTTTTTTTTTGGCAGTTAACGCGATTCCTGAATTTAATTTCACGAAGTTTGTTTACTTTTACTTGAGTGGAGAGTAATTTTCAGTTGAAATGTAAAAGTCACAGCCACCGCGCGATATAATTCATTGGATCGAACAATTTTCTGGAAAGAAAAGCCAGAGAAAATTGTTTCTTACACTTTTCTTATTAAGAAAGGTCCCTAAAGTTTATAACAGTTACAGAAATACCCTTCTTATTTCAAGAATTACAAAAACTTCCCATCAAGTGGCCCGTTTGTTTCGAATTAAAATCAAATTTTAATCCAAATTAAAGTCAAACAATCAATATTAATCACATATTACATGGGTCCACAACTATTCAACCATACCTTTCAAAATCTTCTATCGCAATTTACTAAAAACTTAATTTTAAAAAGTAATTTCGCATTTCTTATTTCACCATTATGTATATATAATACAATAAGAAACTATTATTGAACAATATTTATCTATTATTGTTTCTCCTTTTTTCTTTCTCATTTTTAAAATCTTATTTTAATTTTTTTAATGCGAACATTGATTTTAGTTGAAATAAATCTTGTTTAATTTATGTAATAATATTTGAATAATTTTTTTAGTTTTTACATAATAATTATATATTATGTAAATTTTAAAACGTATTTATTATAATACGAAACACATAAAAATTAGGGTCTGTTTGATTTTGCGAAACTTTTCATGAATATTTTCCTATTTCCATTTTTTGACTATTTGATAAGCTAATTTTTTTACGTAAAATGTTTTCCTTCATTTTCCTAGGTACAACCCTTTGATACACAAATAATGGAAAATATTTTTTCATCTAAAAAGTGGGAAAACATTTTCCATCTTTTTTTTTTATTTAGCAATGGCAACCAATTCTATCAACCATTGTAAAAAGAATTTTCATTTTTGTCAACAATTTCTATGCAAAACAAAGTCAAACGAATATGATAATTTTTTCTAATTGTTTAAAAAAAAAATTTTACTTTTTGGTAATTGGAACAAATTCTAAACGTATTGGTAGAAAAATTATCACTTTAATGGACAATTTTTTATAAAAAACAAAGCCAAATAGATACCAAACTTTCAACATTTTTCCGGTAGAAAATTATATCAATCAAACATAATTAATTACAATTCCCAATAAAACAAATTCTAGACAATTCAATTCCCAGTAAAAATTTTTCTTTCCACCTATTTTCCACCTTTACAATCAAACGGACCCTTAAAGTTTTTTTTTTTCCTCTTTCTTTCTTTCAACTTAAGATTTTAGATCAATTGTAATGACTTATTCCTTTTGAAGTATAAATAGAAATGATAACTTTTGAAGTATGTGAAGTTAAAAAAATGCGTAAAAATACAATTTACATTTCCTTTGCATCTATCCACTGGAGAGCTTTTCGACTACTTTGAAGATCTAAATCACATTTTATATTTATTTTACACCACGTTGAGAGATGCTCTTACATAGTAAAATGAAGTGAATTTCAACGGACAAATGTAAATTGATAAACAAGACAATCCCATTCCCAAAATAGAGCTCGTGGTTTGTACGTGTAAGCAGGTAAACTAAAGATTATCTATAGGTGCAAAGTTGGCAGTCCTACCGGCTGAAGAAACTCGATGCCCTATAAAAATAGACACGCAAAAAGCCACTACAGAAAAGAGGAGAGAAAAGGCTGTGGCAGCATTCCATGGGCTTCTTTGTTCTACCTTGGAGAGGTTGGAACTGCCCGGTGTAAAATCCATAGATATCCAATCACAGCTAATCGAATAGTGCGCAGAACCGTGCCATGGTTTGTCGTCCACTGGGTACCAGAATGCTGCAGATACTTTGCTTGATTTGCCAATTGTGAACTGAGCATCCTGTATCAACACAACAATGCAGATGCAGTCGATATTGATTGCTATGCAAATATAACTTCAGACCAGCATGTTTGGCTAAGCTTAAATTAGTAAAAGTTAATTTGAAGTAAGTTTTGTTTCCAAACAGAGAAATGACATTTTTCTTCCAAAAAACAAAAAAAAGGTAACTTTGTATTCAAAGTAACCCTCATCTTAATGTCTAAAGTAACTTATTTTCAATTTTGATGAAAAGAAAATTTACTTATTTTCCAGCTTAGTTGTCAACTTATAGGAACACTTTTAAGCTTAGCCAAACATGCTCATTGGCTAGAAAAACAACACGAGGGATTCCCTGAAGTCAGTCCATAAACTAAAGATAGTATAAGCAGTTAAACAGACTGGTATCCTTAGTTTGCATAAAGGAATCATGAAAAGCTACTAAGAAACAGTTTCCGATTTTCCAGTCTTTTCTTTTTTGTTTTTCATTCACTTTAAGTAATAAATTGCTTCATTAGCTGCAAAGAAAACTTACCTGCTGAATTCGATCCATGGTTCTCAAAGGCCTTGAAAATTCAAAATAATATGTTCCTTTTTGACTGTTCGAAGCATATGGGCTATCTTCCTCCACGAAACCTGATTGATTCAAGTGTATATATCACAAATCAAAGCATGACTATTGCCCCAGAAAACACTGATCAGGATACCTAAATTCTGAAATAATGACAGAAAAAAACTGTCGAAGTTTTAAGCACGGAATCCAGTTAAAATGAAGATTAAAAGCATGTTCGGGAATTGTTTATAATCGATGTTTATTTTATACAGATAAAATTGAGTGATGGATAAGTGGATAGTTCTTGTAAGTCCACGAAATGTGTAAATAAAAAGTGGTTTCACCAAAAGTGTTTATAATTTAAACACTTGCCTAACAAGCGCTGAATCATTAAATGTAAGACATCTATGTAGCTAGGAAGGATACCAAAAGCAACGCTGGTCGCAGCTGAAGAACAAGAGAAAAGGAAATAATAAGTTTTTGTGCTGAAAACGTTTTTACCATATAAAGAAAGCACCTAATAAGACTCACAATCTAAAAGAACTAAAAATCGCTTCAAATGTAGAGATTTGTCGAGAAAAATGCAGTTAATTTATATTCCATGCAACATTAATCAAGAACTTAGTCAAATTGGCTTTGCATTTTCGACAGAATATTTAGTGATGTGATGTGGCCCAGCAAACAGCTAATGGTATCAAAACATATGCATAATGCAGAAGTAGAATAAATATATTGCACAAAAGACCAAAATATAGAAGAAACAAAATACAGTTAGCTTACCAGAGTGATCAATCAAGCTACTATGCCACCATGCTCCTTGCCAATCATTTTGAGCACTGGTGTCATTGCCTGATTTGAAGGAGGTCAAGAATGATATTTATAGAGTACATAAATTCATTTGCAACTATACAGGAAATCTAAATTTTAGCACTGAGAAAATGGTTCTGAATCACAATAATGTATTTAAGAAAACATGTTACCGATAATCAGCTATAAGAGATATGGCTATGAACCATAAAACTCTTTGACTTGGTTGAGTGAAAAAACGAAACATTAGGTTTCACGTGAATTCCGTGCGATGCCTTATTTCATGTTAACTGGCAGAAAACATTGCAGATAACTGAGTCAGCTCATCAAATATGAGCAAAATTGCCATCTAGGAAATTATATTCTATAGATTATACACCATCTGACTTTTGATGAAGAAACAGAAAATTTTCACTCTGTTATAAGTATACTGGATTTAATAATTAAGGGAGCTATGTAAGTATGTATGGCTAAGCTTAAAAGAAGAGTAACAGTACCACTTATAGAAAGCAGGTTTTGACCCAAACATTGAAAAAATAATAATAATAATTTCTAGAAAAGCTTGGCAAAAAGTTACTTACAAATACGTTAAGTTTAGGAACATGATCTTAGTAGCTTATCTAAACTTTCCGGCTTCTGCCTTATAGAAAACAAGTTCCAAGCATACCTGAAGGGCCAAGACCATCAAGGTATCGACAGTGCGGGTTCCAAGTATACACATCAACCAAATGACCAAACCTGTTTGTCGAGACCAAAATATATAAAACAAATATCTGAGTGACATAACGCATGAAACTCATTTACCTACTGCAATATAATTTGTCACACTACATCACCTGTCACCTCCATTTCCTTCTCTTTTGTCAACTGAATTTCCCCCATAGAGCCTTCCAGGAATAGCATTTCCTATTGAGAAATGCATAATGTCAACTTCATGGCCATGGCAAGTCTTGTTCGTGCATTTATCTGGTGTTTCTTCGCATCCTCCCATCTTAAAGTACATAGATTTTTCAGCTTAATTTTAATTACACTTCACATTTATAATAAATAAATAAATAAAGGAAGGTCCAAAACAAGAGGAGCTTAATGAAAAGTTACTACTTACTCTATGATAGGTTGCATTTTCACCAATCTGAAACATTAGGGCAACTGATGGGCATTTGTTATTTTCTCTGCAGGATACAGGAAAGTGGAAAGCATAATTCTAACTCGAGATTGCCTCAACAAGGTCTAGAATTGGCAACCAGAATTCGATGATTTTATAAAAAAAAAAAAAAAAAAAAGGTCATGGGCATATTTCCTTTTTTGGAAAAGTAGGAAATTATTCCCAGATGCAATATTGACGTAAACGCAAAATGAAAATTCCGGTGTAACACCTAATTGAAAGATAATAAAAACGATTGCTCTCCAATAACTACAGGATCTGCTCAAGACGTCATACTGGGCAAGCGTTTGCTCACCAATATCCTTATCTGATTTTGCTCAAATCAATCTAACCACATGTTTGGAGGAGGACCCTCATGCAATAACTCGAGTCAATTTTAGCAAAGCAGTATTAAAACTACACCAAAGCCACAGCAAAAAGGGAAACAAAAGCTACCTATCCCATTCCAATCTGACTAAAAAGGAACATTGTCCTCATCTTTCAAAAAGATCAAAAACACAACATAAGCTCGACCCGTCTAGGGAAAAGAGCAAAACACCTAAGGATAGAGACATGGAACTCACATCTATATCAAAAAAATTTAAAATTTTAATTCAGAAAAAAAAAAATTCCAGAACATTTTTCCATAAATTACATCTACAGTTTGAAACTATACCCTTTAGTATATGCATAGTTCCCATTAACCCGCAACATGAAAAATGCATCTTTCCCATCATGCACCACCTACAAAAAATCAAAACCGAAAAAATATGAACACGGAGAAAAAATGCATATTGACTGTTAAAGAGAACCCAAAATTCAGCATCGTTTAAATATGACAATAATAATAAAACTCTGGACTACTCATGAAACCCGAAGAATCAACATGAAAACGCTCAAATAACTAATTTGATTCGTTTGAGCCTCAACGAATTTTAAGATTACCTTGAGAGTCATTTTCCCAGAATTGTATTCTTTATCAGCATCTGGGTCCAGGGCAGGCAAGAGGGAGAACTCAGAACCGTCAATGTCCTTCCAGTCATCCACGTGACCATCAAGAGTGATGATGCCGGGTTTGAACTCGGCCTGGATTCGGATTCCCGGGTCCGCATCACAGTGCCATTCACCGGACTCCTCGTGCGAGTCAACTCGTTCGATCTGGGTCAGCCCACAAAACGCGACTGCGATGAGAAACACAAGGACTCGAAGCATCGTTTAGAACAAAAGAAAATTCAAATCAAAGCCTGGCGTTGTACACTTGTACTGCGTTATATAGTGCAGAGCAATAATAACACAGTATTGTTAATTAAGTACAACACATCTGTACTAGCATTAAGTGATTAAAATTTTATACCTTAGTGCGTTTGATTCACATTTTTTTGAGTGAATGCATTTTTTGTGATGTAATGAATATGTGGTTAAAAAAATATTATTAATGTGATGAAAAATATTATTTTATAAGAGAATGTGTAATTGAAAATGACAATGATAATGAGAATGTGGCTCAAACATGAGCTTATATCAACATATTTGACACAATAGATAGGTTGTCAAAAAAATTAACGTAATGTCACGAGATATTTTATTATTGAACTGTTTAAAATACAATCAATTTTTTCATCCAATCATCTACTATTACTTACACCTTTACCACTGATGACAAAGTGACGTAATCCTATTCGATTAGTTCAATGAATTGTGTGGAACATGTATTGAGGTTGAATGGGTTAATACTGTTAGGGAAATTTCATTTGTACATAAGAGGTTGACAACATCTCACATGTGTGCGAGCCCCTCTATTGTCAGTGTTAGTCAACTTGTTTGTCAATCATTTGATTGTACAAATAGAATGATCGATATTGTTTTATTAATTAAGTACAACATGTGTGTACTAGAATAAAATTTCAAACTTTTATGCTATTGTACTGACAAAATGGGTTCAATCGAGTTGTATCAATACCCATTTCAAGTAGTCTTAAAAATTAGTTTTAAGAGTGTGTTTAATGAATATTATTTTAGAAGAATGTATTTTGAAATAATAGATTGATGGAGAATGTGTGGTTGAAAAAGAAGGAAAAATTATTGATGTGATGGAAAATATTATTTTATTAAAAAATGAGAATGAGAAATTAATATGTGTTTGGGCTAAATAATTTTTAATTAGGTTAATCATGGCTAGTCTAGTTCTGGACCGGGCTGGGTAGCTAGTCACAAAAGTTTGGCAGAAAAATAAATGAATAATTACACTTACTACCTAGAGCGTGTTTGGGAGTGATTAAAATCTAATTATAATTGAAAATATGATCGTTATTAGATCTCACTCGTCTAATAAAAGTCAACAATAAAAGCTAATTTTTCAATTTTAATTTCTATCGAACACGCCCCTAATTTGACAATTGAAATTTTTATTTGAGCTTCATTATTTAAAAAAAAAAATTAATTTATTTTCAATCATACATTATTTCAATAAAAAAAAATTTACTCGTAAACTCAAAAATCTTAAATACTTTTTAACTGTACATTCTAAAAAGTTTGGAATTAAAACATGGCTTAATTTCCAAGTTACTACTTATTTCTTTTATATTCTCAATTGACTCTTTAGAAAATCAATCCAATTTTCTATTTCTTCCTCGTTCTTTCATCGCCCATTTTAGACATACAACCATCCATTGCCATGCATCACCACCACCATCACCGTCTACGTCGACCACCACCACTAAGCACAACCACTACCTTTGCTGGCTCCATGAACCATCATCGAATTTACTGTTGTCACCACCCCTAGATATATAGTGTTTAAGCCACATTATTTTGAAAAAAAATGTATTCTGTAATAGTAGATTGATGGAGAATGTGTCATCGAAAAAGAAGGAAAAATTATTGATGTGATGAAAAATATTATTTTATTGAAAAATGCGTTGTTGAAAATGAGTAGAAAAATGAGAATGAAAATTTTAATATGTACCAAACAGGGGTATAATATTTCTTGTCCCAACTGAAATACTCTATGATGTCACGATCACCACCAATCATCCCATATATGTAAAGTTGTCATCGCACCACCATTGTCATTGCACTATAAAGCGTGTTGCTGTAAAGCCACCCAAAGATCTAAAATTCAAAATTGCGGCCCAACCACAAACAAAGCCACCACCACATATTCGAATATGAAATTGCACAAGATCTAGAATTTGAAATCTCATACGCATATTTTGAGCTTGTTTTTCTATTTTTTTTTGTTGAATAATGCTATATGTACATAATCATTTACAGATTGATGATATGATATTTATACAAATTTATGATTGTAGAACGCAATTTAAAGATTCTGTTATCAACAGATAATGTGACGAGATTTGATTCAATCAAAATCTCACGAACCAAATAATAATAATAATAATAATCTCACTTTCTTTTTGTTACCTCATCAATTTGTAAATGATGATGTACAATAATTATTTTCCATTTTTGTTTGTATTATTGCTTGGTGAATTTGAATTTGGTGTGTGTTTGTGTCGGTGTGATTTTTTTTTTGGTGATTTTGGTGTGCGACGTCTATGTTGGTGGTTCTAAGGTTCAGAGTGGTTTTTAATAGTAGTGGTGGTGATGCTTGGTAATGATTGATAGTAACGATAGTAGCGCTAAAGAAGTTTTAGTTATTTTTTAATGGTGACAACATCTTGTAACATTGCATGTTATTGTAAGAATATTGGTGGGTGGTGGTGGTCCAACGATGGCGGCGATGAGCGGTGGTGGTGATAGTGGTGGCAACAACGGTGATTGTTGTGATGATGTAAGTGGTGCATATATAACAAAACAAACCGTGTTTCAAATTGCATATAAAAAAATTAAATTAAAAAATAGTATTTTAAGAAGAAAAATAAAAAGTTTAATATGTATTCGGAATAGTAAAGTTTTTTTTATTGTATTTATGAATTGTTCTAAAAATAAATTCCAATAATTTCCTACCCAACCTAGTCATTCCAAAATCCAAACCCAATTCTATTCCCATAAGAAGCATCGTAATTCCTAATGAACCTAATCCCATCTAAGCAAAATCCTAACCGAAAGTCAATTGTCTCCATTCTCGTGAGCATCAATATTTTCTCCTATAAGGATCACAAACTTTCCACGTCGACAAGTTCCAAAACACGCAATTTCCCCGACGGCAAGATGTGGCATTGGAGAAAGCTCCTCCATCATCCTGAGAAGTGAGTTCTAGCGATTCCTTTGCTTTTAGTCTAAAAATCATGTTGTAGGTTGTAATGCTGCATCAATTTTTTAGAAAACCAATAATATTTGTAGTCTTTAGATACATTACACACACACACACACACACAAGAAAACTATGCAATATAACAAAATAATAGGAACTTACCAGTTTCAGATCATCCTTTCCATAAGAGGAAGTACTTCTGTTTATAATCAATTCCCTCATTTGTCTTATAGCTTAAAATTTGTACAAGGAAAGAGCCTACATCAGAGACCAATTCCTATCTGATGAAATAATACATTCAGGCTTCTAAAAAATCTCAAAATAATTATAAAATATCTCAATTCGCCTTTCCAGTAAGGAAAATAACAGAGCTACATATTTCAGTAACTTCTTACAGAAAACTTTATTTCCTGAGTCGAGAACATGAAGAGAAATAAATTTTAATGTAACGTTCTAAATATTCAATTACTAACAGATACAGAAAGTCGCAAAAGATCTAATAAGCTAAGACTTAACCGAATTACTGAAATTGGATTAGTCCTTCCAAGAGTTTGCACTCGGAGAAACCTCGCACACTGATAGACCTTTTGATCCTCCCAAGTCCCAGCATTGACCAGGCAAAGAGATCAGAACAAATCTACTCAAATTGGAAATGAAAATGTAAAGAATCCGCACATTATACTGCAAAGGAGTCGAACAACTAACCGACGAAGAATCACAAATTGTTATACGGATCAGAATGTTAAACAAGATTACGCTACGACAATCAATATCTGTAATGCATCCTACCTTTCAAAAAAAAATATCTGGAATGCATCCTACAATTAATCTCATATCATCAGATATGCTTCTCATGAGCAAATAACAAGCAAGTAGTTTAGTATCTGTGAAAGCATGGATATCTGTTTCTATTCCTGCAACTGTCCACTTCATTCTTTTCCTTCACTTTACGCGGATCTACAATATTCTATAACTGCTAGGTAGCTCAAACAGAAGCTAGAAATCAGAGAGGAGAAGGAAAAAACCAATAGGTGCAAAATGAATTACTTTATTTTCTGTTTCAATATAATTGCATTTGAAATATACAAGCTAATTATACAATATAATACGAACTTATGAACTTATTCAGATAATCCTTTCCAATGAAAATGTACTTCTACTTGCCACTTGAGATGATGAAATGGTATAAGAGTTAAATGTTTCAACACTCGCTGAACTTTGGACTTCGTCACGAGTTACACATCGAACTTCAGAAAACTTCTCATTGGTCGTTCAACTTTGGTCTGTTGTACTCCATCACTCACTAAATGGATTCTGTTTCTCTTTTAGCCTACGTGGATGACGGAATTCCTATGTGGCTGTTAAATCCATCCGACCGTTAAATGAAACACCAACATGATCGCCAGCTCGTCAAAGCATGTCAACACCCAATTGTGCCTCTACCAAATAAAACAAAACACAAATTTGTTAATGGAAAATCCAATGAACTCACCAAATCGTGGAAAACAGAAATCAGTTTGTCACTCCTCAACTTCCACCACTATCGCCACCGCCCACCACCAGTCTCTTCACCTAAATACCAAGCTACCGTTCACAGAACCCACCTCCAAATCCACTTGACCTATAACCAGGCTCCACATTTCATCCTCCACGCCCTCCACCACCACCTCCAAAAAAGCCACTGAAGAAACCATCTTCTTCGACGGCGGAGCCCATAGGCTCATAGAAAACCTTCTACTGGTTTTCACTCTTCTCTGGCTTCCTTTAACCCTAGCAGCAGTTTAAGGGCCTTTTATTTGAGAATTGAGATACAGGTTTACAAATTTGAGAGTCTGTCATATCTGGATTAACTGGGCAGGAAAGAACTGATTTTTCATATGAAGTAATCAAAGATGTTTAACAATTAATGTTTTTCTTGATTGCTTCTTGATTTGGGGCGTGAATTTTGATTCTGACTTCAATTTTTAGGCTTTGCAATTTTTAGCAGAGGCATGTTTGGGATTTGTGATTTAAGGCGCTGGCATATGAATTGCAACGGACCAAAGTTGAGTGACCATCGGAAAACTTACTAAAGTTTGGTGAGTAACCGGTGACAAATCCTGAAGTTCGGTGTTGAAACATTTAACTCAATTATATAAGCTAAGATTTAACTGACTAAGAAAAATATAAAATTAACCAAATTGGATTAATCCCTTTCAGACCTCGCAGTTGGAGAAGCCTCAAAAGCATGAATTAAGCCACCAGACTACATTCAAATTAGCGTACAATATAAGCTACAAGTAGCGAGCACAGATTTTTTGATCCTCCAAGCATCGACTGGGCAAACAAACAATGAATGAATTCCATCCAAAATCAATTCAAAACTGAAGTCGTAACAGAGTAAGAAAAATATAATAAAAAAGTTAAAAAAAGAAGGAGTATAAAAACGAACCCGATCTCTGAAAAATCTGCACTGGAGGCTGATTGAAGGGGTAAAATCTAACTAGATTAAACGAAAAGACATATTACGAGTTTGTGCGTGAATCTAACATACAAAGACCACACCGTTACTAAGGAATTTGGTGTTAATTAACTGCCATATCCCTCAAAACCCAGGTGTGTGTTTAAATATTAGATTCACGCACAAACTCAAAATATGCCTCTTCCAAGTTGTTGTATTATCCTCGCAAAACATAAAATTGTACGGAAATTTCCTCAAATCTAATTCATTCATTTATAATATGCAAAGAAGGAAGGAAGATGTGGCAGCAGGAGTAGTTTTGGTTGGCGGCTGTTTGCCAAATGGCAATCGGCCTAATACCGAACCCTAGGCCCTAGAACTTTCCATTATTATTAGGGAAAATTGCAGCATCGGTCCCTACTCTTTTCATTTTTGTAGACTTTACCATAACCTACATTTTTTGTTAGAAGAGGTCCCTAACCTTTCATAAATATGCAGTTGGGGTCCCTTTGGACGGAAACCGTCCAAAACACCGTCAGTTGACTTGGAAAATTAAAAAAATTTAGGTATATTGACCCTTTTAAGGAGGGGCAATTTCATCCAATCAACATTTCTTACTTGATACCGTAGTTATAAAAATCGGCCTGACTCATTTGATACCATAGTTATAAAATCAGTGATTTATCCGGTCCAGTTGATCGGTTTGATTGAGTTTTGAAATCTTTTTACAAAAGAAAAATAATGAATTCCTCACCACTTGGACACAAAGTACTTTAGTATTACTCGCGTGCAATAACTTATGAGGAAATTACAAAAAATCAGGTGTTTAAAGATTACTTTTTAAAAATCAGATCTAAAATTTATTTATGAAAAAAATCAGGTAATATATTAAAAACTTAATTCACTTCTTCTCCTCTCCATTTCTCTCGTCTCTCTCTCCATCACTCCGGAGCGGCGCTCTTTCCTCCATCTCTTCTTCCCCTCTCTCTTTCTCTCGTCTCTATCTCTCTGTCTCCCTGCGAGCGACGCTGCAGTGAGCGATCACCGGCCGACGAAGACACTCTGAGGCACGGAGAAGCCGAGCACATTGACTCTGCCCAGATCGACGGTAGTGGTTGTTCATCATCGCTGCGCGTGGCTTCTCCGTGCCTGATCAACATTGGTGGTTGTGGTGCTCAGATAACGATCGCCTTTACGCTTCACTGTGCACTTGGCAGACTCTCTGCAGTGTCGCGACGCTGCCGTTATTATTATTATTTATTTTTTTTATTTTTGTTGTGGTGGTGGTGTTTGCATTGGGATGTGATGGTGGTGTTGATGTTGGTTGTGTTGTGGTGCAGATATGGTGTGGTGATGGCGGCGGCGGGGTGATGGTGGTCAAAAGTGGTTGAAGTTGTAGTGCTGGTTATCTGTGACTAAGTATTTAACTGTGACATAAAAATTCGACAATATGTGACTGAAAAATAATTCGTGACCAAAAAATTTGAAAATATGTGACTAATGAAATTAACTGTGACCTATAATTTTTTGAATTTATGATCTCGAAATCATCAGTGAGTAATTAATTTGATAATATGTGACCAATAAATAAATTGTAACCTATAATTATGTATATGTGACCATTAAATGTATGATTGTGACCTAATTAATAAATATTTTTAATTAATTATCTAATACCTGAGTTTTGAATTGTTAAACTATCTACCTGATTTTTGAATTGGTGTAAACCATACACCTGAAACATGAATTTTTCCCATTACTTATATCAACTAATGAATTATTTATAACATTTATAAAAATATTCTTTTGAAAAACTTTAGTCCAACATTTCATTTTATCTTATAGACCTAAATAATTAGTGAAAAATAAGTTAAAAATTTTAATTTTGCCCATAAAAAAATTTATACTTTATATTTTTTTATAGGTCTTTATGCAATGATCCGCCGGATGACAATTATGCTTGATACTGTTCAAATCAACATTTTCCCCATACACATAGAGAGAGAGAGAGAGAGAGAGAGAGAGCCGCAAGAACAAATCTTGTGGTAGAAATGGGGAAAGTTGATAATCAACGACTACTAATTGCGCAGCAGTAATGACATCAATAGTGTCAAAATCTCATTTCTAGAACTTTCCTTGGCCATAAACGTTCGGTGGTTGTTTCTAGAATCTTCTAGGAGTTTAATTTCATATGTTTTCTGATTTTGATACTTAGTGTAGCGATTTTTCTTTCCATCGTATTTTGGGTTCTTCTTATTCGCAATAGAAGAGTGGGGTTTGATGCTAAAGACTCTCCATCAAGCTGGTAATTATTTCTGATTTGCTTCATTATCTTTTTTTTTTATTTTATATTTATGTTGGGGCATTTTACTTTTATTTTGTAATTAGGGTTCTTTGTTTAGTTTTTGGTGTCCCGTGCTTTTAACTTGGGGTTTTCTGGGGATTTGGAATATTATTTGTTTTTATTATTATTGTTACTACTATGATTTTGTTTGGGGGTTTCTTAAGCGGCAATTGAAGGTTATTATGTTTGATTTTATTTTATTTTTTCGTCAATAGCTAGCGGACATCAATTTTGTCAAGAAAAAATTAATTGCTGGCCTTGATTCACTATGTATTTAATTGAATCATATGTAATTATCATTATAAATATTATTATTCAACGATGTGGAAGGATAATATACAGTGATTTGAACAGTATCAATTGAGAAATACTGATTGGATGAAATTGTCCCTCCTTAAAAGGGTTAATATACCTGATTTTTAAAAATTTTCAGGTCAACTGACAGTGTTTTGGATGGTTTCCATCTAAAGGGACCGCATTTGCACATTTATGAAAGATTAGAGATTTATTCTGGCACAAAATGAAAATTAGGGTAAAATCGGAAAAATTAAAAAGATTAGGGACTGCTGCTGCAATTTTCCCTTATTATTATTATTTTCATTTTTAGAATATCAAACCCTAGAACCTAGAACATTCCACTAGAAGTGTCAAATCCAGTGGAGCTACAATGGGTGCCTAGCCCAATTAATTACTAAACGGCCTAGTAATAATCTTGAGCCATTGGAATTTTTAATGGACTGGCCCAATAAATAAAACAATCATTGGGCGTGTTTTTGTCTCCTATTGGACTATGAGTTAATTAATTATTAGAAGATTTCATAATTAAGAGGTTTAATTTTATCAATTTCAAATTTTAAGAGATAAGGTTTAAAATTTAAAATTTCAAATCTAAGATTTTTTTAAATTTTATTTTTAAATTAATTAATTAAACATATATTTTATTAATTAAATATATTAATGTCACAATTCCATATAACTTGGTCGCAAATTCTATATAATTGGCCATATATTATTAATTGATCACAAATCATAATTTTTATATGTCACAAATTATTTTATAGTCACAATTCAAAAAATTTATAAGTCACAATTTATTCATCGGTCACAATTCTATCAATTTAATTAGTCACAGTATATTTCGGTGACAAACAGAAATCTTATATGTTATAAATTATTTTACGACCACAATTCAGAAATTTTATAGGTCGCAATTTGTTCATCGGTCACAAATTTATACTTCACAATTTATTTATTGATCAGATTTCACAAATATTATAAGTCAAAACTTAGTAGATAGTCACAAATTGCTAAATTATCGATCACAAATTAAAACAATTAGGTCACACATTATTTCTTGATCATAATTTATCTTTTTCATTGGTTACGTATTGTTTATTGGTCACAGATTAATCAAATTAATGGTCATAATCAACCAACTAATTTGTGACTACAACACACACTTGTGACCACCATCACACCACTCCCTTTAGCAGCACCACCACCACTTTCTCCGCCAGAACCACCACCCACCTCCTGGCAGCAACACAACCACCTTAAACTAATCAACACATCGCAAAAAAGAAGAAGAGAGAGAGAGTGAAATACAATGAGGTAGAGAGACGATTATAGAGAGAAAAGAGAGAAAATGAAGAAAATGAAATAATTAAGGTTTTGGTGTGTATGGTACTGTGTAGAATGAATATGTGTATTTAATTTTGTAATATAATTATTAATATTTTAAAATCTTAATTATCATTTGATTTTTGAAATAAAAACTTGTAAATCTAAATTTTGAAATTAAAAGTTTAAAATTCTGGTATGATGTAATTTCCTCATTAATTATTAGGAAAACTAGGTCCACTATCGTTAATATATAAAATCTTAAATTAATACCCTTAAAATTGATTAGAATTATAAAACTTCGTATTAATTACATTCAAATTGATTTTTATCACTTTTTGTTTTTGAGATTTGGTCAGTTTTCTAATTTTTTGTCACTTTTTTGAGATTTGTCACTTTTGGTGTAATAATCTTTATTTTTTCTTTTTACAAGATTGAGAGTTAATTATACCGCATGAATATTGGTTTAAAGGGACATGATATGTCACATTTTTTTAAAAAAAAAATGATATTTATGTTTTAATAAAGGTTGTTGTATGTGCAGTTTAACGGGACAACAATTTCAATCATTTTGTTACTTTTATATTTGTTATCATGTTCCCATTTATCTCTATAACAAATGAAGATGTATAATTTTATCCATATGTGCAACAAAGAATATAAGTGAAATGAATCTTTTAAAAAAAGTGATATAATATGTCTCTTGTAATTCCAACAAATTAACTCATGTAAAAATGTAAATAAAGTGTTACATCATATCACTTTTTAATGTAAAGAAAAATCTCAATTCATATTCATATTCAAATTTCGATTTGTGCTATATGTACATAATAACTTACGTACACAGAATGTGATGAGATATGATTGGATCAATTTTTTTTTAACCAAATAAAAAAAAAACTTCCTCACTCTCTTTCGACACTTCATTTGCATATAAATTATTATGTAACTCCATGATGTACAAATAACATTATTCTTCAAATTTTTACAAACACATGTATGTACTACTGTATCTCTTTAATAGATCATAACGAATTCAAATGAAATAGACTGTAACTTTTTTAGGAAAAAAGTGACAAAGAATGTCACTTTCAAGTCTTAACATCTTAATTCACATGCAAAACAAAGTGTTTCATCATATTACTTCATAATGTAAAGCAAGGTTTGAGTTCATATTAACATTTAAATTTTCAAAACACACGTATACATCTATTTAATTGCTCCAAATGAATTCAAATGACATAAAATGTGACCTTTTTTTAAAAAAAAAAGTGATAGAGAATGCCACTTTGGCCCCTCTCATTTTCATAAACACCTTGCCCACATTTTTTGAATTGATCCAAAGTTAATTTTTTCCGTATATACTAACTCAATCCAATTCATTACATCATGTTAATTTTTTTTAATGTAAAACAAGGTTTGAATTTGTATTTATATTTAAATTTTTTAAAACACACATTTATACATCTATTTAATTGCTCCAAAAGAATTCAAATGAGAAGGATTGCAACTTTTTCAGATAAAAGTGAGAGAATGTCACTTTTCTTATTTTCATTTTCAGAAACACCTTACGTGCATCACTTGAATTGATTCAAAATTGATAATTCGTATCTATTAATTTAATACAATTCATACAAATCTAAATTTTAATATATGGTTACTCAAAATTATTAATTTAAAGTGAGATCTCGTATGTACTATAAAAAAAAAAAAAAAAAAAAAACCTCAACAACGTTAAAATCAAACAAAATATGAACTAATTGAATTAAGAAATTCATATAAAATTGAAGATTTGAGTTGATTATTTGCAATTTTGGGTAAGAAAACTTTGAAAAAATGGTAGTTGAAGTAGCCATTAATCTTGCTTGGGCTTGATTTGTGCAAGATTTCATCATATGATTTCGACTTTGCTTGATTTGGATTTTGGAAGAATTGGAATTTTAATTGCTGATCTGCTCCTCCTCTTTAAGTGGACCGCAAAAATTATGGTGTAATTGAATGAAATTATTGTATTTTCTTTTTAACCCATGTTTGTCATGATTTTTAAAAATGGCCCCAAAAGTAAGGGTATTTGTGTAAGTACCCCTTAATTATTCAACTAAAGAACATTAGGGAGACCAAGTTGAAAATCGGGTGAATTAATAAGTATTGTGACATTACGAAAATCGGGTGAAATATTTTCAAAAATCATGCGTAATGTTTTTACGCTTCTGAAGTAGATGCTCGACGAATAAGTAGAGTTTCGAGCTCATGAATATGCGCTCAATATTTTATTGTGTTCAATATTTTATTTTCTGCAAGTTTTTCAAGTTTTTGGGGTTTAAAAGAATGAACGGGACAGGCAAGATGTATATTCTGACATTGTCGATCCACATTTTCTTTTCAGACTACTTGAATCTTACATTAAAGAGGTATATATTAATTAAGTTTGGTTTAAGGTTGCTCAGTGTATAGAATTAATATAAGATTAATGTACTATGAATATATAAAAACGTGGCTAGCCAATATCAGAAAATCATCATCCTTATCCCAACAAAAAGATTTAAATGTTGAGACAAACATCGACAAATTTATATTCATCAAAGTCTGCTAATTAACATACAATATAGTCTTCCTGTCAGGAAACCCATAAACCTAATTGAGCTGGAATAAGAAACTTAAACAAATCCGCCCCTATTCAGATCATAATGTGTGTGTATGCATTGAATTTGGAAAGTGGGAAGGAATAATCCAGGGTGTTTAATGGAGGACGTAGAGTGGTGGTTTGATGAGGAAGAAGCCGGCTAGTGAAAAGTATCATGTGGATGCATGTGCATTAAGCTTGGAGAACATGCAAAACTTCTCTTACATTCATTCATCCCACTGCCTCCGTGGACCCACGTAAACATGGTTGCCGCCTCGTATGGATAGTTGTTAGGGACAAAGTCCTAATTCTTATTATTGAAAATCAGAAAATGAGCAACAAATATGTTGCTACATATTCCAGAGTACTAAATTTATTGGTTGGGAAAATCCTTTCGAGACTGTTTCATATGCTCTCCCCCTCATATATGCGTTTGAATGAGTCGTATTCCATTGACAAGTTATTGCGTCGGATAAGTTTTTCGCCAATTTTAGCCTTATGTGAGGGAGAAATTTGTCTATGAATCCGCCTTTTGTATAGGGTTTGTTGTAGGTTTTCAAGAGTACAAAGTAATTTCACGCCTCTTACAAAGACAAAAATCAGTCCTCCAAAATCTTTTATTTAGTAAAATATTTAGAACGGCCTAATACAACAGAGGAAGATATATACCTCTATTTGATTTAGATAAAAATTATATTTTTAGTGGATTTTGATCCAAGTTAATGATATGTATGGTTGACAAGTTGATAAAAATTGTGAGCCTTATTAAATATATGATTGAAAATGAATTCGAGAAAAATAATTTTTAAAAAATGAGGGTCTAACAGGGACATAGTATATGCGTATTTTAAATATTCAACAAATAATTCGTTCGTATAAAAAAGACGAGTGTACCATAAGGTCCCACACAACCCACTATTACCAATCAACGTCTCGAATCAAGTATAAAATTCTCATTGTGCTACAGCATTGACAACTGAGTTTTCTTCCAACAGCAAAATTTGGCAAGAGTCATCAAGGGCACAAACAAGAGTCTTTCAAGAATCTTTTATAATTCTATCATGGGTGTTTCTCAACAGCCTCTTCTTGAATCCCTTGAATGTCTCAACAAATTGCTCAAACAATCCCAAGCCAGGAGAAAATGGTCTTCCCAAAGGGTTAGTAGCATCAAAAGAGGGCATATCAAGAACAGAAAATCAAGAAGAATTTTAATGAAGAGGAGGGCAGTTCTGGATCGTTCCCGGAGGCCGGTTGGCCTGGCCAGAAACCAGATTGAAAGGAAGGTAAGAACCCTGAAGAAACTTATTCCAAACTGTGAATCAATGGAATTGGATAGGCTTTTTAGTGAGACAGCAGATTACATAATAGCTTTACAAATGAGAGTTAAAGTCATGCAAATTATGGTCAATGTATTTTCAGGTTCTGATGACTGATGAGTGACTCATTGATTATAATTCATATATATGTAAAGGTTGATTCCATTTTTTTTTCTTCTTTGTTCAATTATTAATTTAGTTTATTTGGTGTAATAGCAGGAGCTGGTTTTTTACTCCTTTGTTCAATTATCAATTTAGTTTATTTGGTGTAATAGAAGGAGCTGGTTTTTAACCCCAGCTATATGCATGGATCGTGCAACTGCCTTTGATTATATAGTGATCATTCCATTCTTATATTGTGTGAAATTGGCTTTAATTACAAGGAAATATATTATTTGTTGGATTTATTTCTTTGTTTTCATTTTGTGGTGTTAATCTTCATATTCTTCAAACACTTCAAATTTCTTTGGTCCATTAGAATCAAATTAATTTTCTATTTTAATCAAAATCCAATAAGTATAACAAGTTGACCAAAAGGTCATGTATTTACTTTTTTTTAAATAATAAAACAGAACTTATTTTTGTAGAAAATTGAAGTAATTCGAAGCATACTTTAACATGAATTTTGGCTCGAGATGCTTACTTGAATTGATGAATTCTAAAATCTTTTGAATAATTGAATCACCCTACTTTTCGAAACTCCAAATTTGTAATTTTTTGCACTCCAATGGCTTCAATCTTGATCACAATGGAATGTGATTATTAGCCACAACCTAAGTGCCAATTTTTTTATAGTTTTCATGCCAAAATAGTAATTCTAGGTGTCTTCCAATTTTGGTGATATTTTCCCTACAAACTTTCACCTATTTCTACCATCTTTCTCTCTTTCCATTGATAGACAAAATAATGGAGGTTTTATGGAAGTTATGGGAGGTTATGAGGAATTGTGAATTTGAATTCCAAATTCAAATCATCCCCTCCAACCATTTTGATGTCTTCTGGGTCGGGTCACCCCACATGAGCGATCCATGATCCAATAACAAAAGCAAATTTAACTTGCTAGAAAAATAGCTTTTTAACACAACCTTAAATTGATTGAAAATAAGATTTTATTTACCATTGTTGTTCTCAATTGTATGTACTAATGTTTTTTCATCTAGATATAAGAGCGGCTCAACTCGCCTCTAGAAAATTGAACTCAACTTGCGAGCCACCCAGTTCGCCTTTTTTTTTAGCTAGAAATTGTATTTTCACTCCTCGAAATATAATGAAGACTTAAATTTGTAAGAAAAGTGTAAACATAAGAAATTATATATTTCTAAAAACTCCTTTGTTCGGCCTTGATATCGACTTCAATATATAGACGATATTAAAATTGTACATAAATAAATATTTCATATATTAACAAATGAAATAAATAAATAATAATAAAGATTAAAAAGAAACATACTTACAATTCTACATTAGCAGTTTGCAATAGCAAACCTGAAAAGATGCCGAAAAGTCACCTTCGTCTTTTTGAAGTCATTGACAAATACAAACATTTGCTTTCGTCCACGTTGTAATATTGCTTTGGACACGTAATACATTTCGATCTAACATATGATCCTACATGATAGACCTTGTGTTTGGTAAGTATTCATAAAGTTGTGGGTGCTGTGAACAAGTTTCGAACTATATATTGAACAATACTGGATATTGATGTCGTTGTGCATTCAACCATTGAAGTATACCGAAGAATTCAGGCCATACCAATGTCTTGTCCAATGTGGGTGATCCAAGCATATTGGTTTTATATATTTAAAACTCTTGAAAAGTTAAATCTACATAGTTCGAATCTAAGTAGATTCTTAGTGTAGAAAAACAGATTCTTTTTTTCCTCTCTTTTTGAAATAAAGAACCAATATTATGATCCCTCAAGTACCCCTTTTTAATTTTATTGCTCTCATGACTCTTAAGATTGACATATTTCAACCGAAAAAATGAGTTTAGTCACGAGGTAACAAGTACAATATGTATCACACTTGTCATTAACCAATACAACACAAAAAGGAAAATAATCCAAACATCACATGTAATATCGATTACTTTAACAAGTCTAAGCTTACCCACCAGGGAATGGTTTGAATTTAAAATTCAAACTTGCAACTCTCCATAACTTCTCATAACTCCCATTTTAACCTCCAAATTTTTGTCTAACATTTTAGGAGAGAGAAATGATGGCAAGAAATGTGTGAAATTCGAATGAAAAATCACACATAGAATAAAAAGCACCTAGAACGTCATTTTTGGCATGGAAACTCACAAAATTAGGCATTTAGGTTGTGAATTATAATTACCTTCAATTGTGATCGGGATTGAGACCATAGTGCTAGAAAATACAGAATATGACGCTTGAAAAGCAAGGTAATTCAACCACGCAAAAAGATTTTGAAATTCATCAATTCAAGTAAACATCTTGACCTGGAATTTCATGTTTATGAATGTTATGAATTCCTACATTCATATCAGAGCCGTAAGGTTGAATTCCTTACTGTAATCCATGATTAAATATGTCATTACATGATGCAATTGGGTTATAAATCTTGTATGTAAAGTTTTGCAATTGTTATGTGGTCTTTAATGTCATTTTGGATAATTTGATGCTTTATGTACATTAATAATTATCTAGTAAGATTAGTATGTTTAGAAAAGTATTTTAATGAGTTTTCCAACTATATAAAGAACTTAATTTTGACCTTGAAATGAAGAAGTCGTGACCTCTCGAAGTTAGGATGTAAATCTGACTTTTGTCATGGAAATTGGCAAAATCCAAAATCTCATCACATCATAACTTCTTATACATAGTGTTTTATGCTTCTCATCGGATATGATTGGATAGATCTTCTCAAAACATTTCCAATGATATAAAGATCACTAATTTTGGCGTTAAAATGAAGTTATGATTTTTCGAAGTTTGGTTGAAAATTTGGAATTTTGCATGATTTTTTTTTTTTTTTTTGCCATTTTCACTCTCAAGCAAATGTGTTGATGTCCCAAATGTGGCCTTAAACATTGATTTTATAAAATTTGACTACACAAATAAACTCAGAACGTCGAAATTAGTTGGGATGACCAATTGAAAAGTTTTTTCGAGGATAGCATAGCGACACTAACGTGCCCCATTTTTTATTAATGTAAAAAAAAAATTATTGTAGATTGGTCCCACACGTGGGAGCGAGTGCAAAACTCGGTTTCAATTCAAAAAAATTGTAGATTGGTCTATAAATTATTCTTGATTTTTCAGTATAATTAAATTATTTTTTGGATAGTTAAAAATATTTTTTTTTTGTATTTAATGCTTAAAATAAATTTGTAAAAAACGTTAAAAATATTATTTAATTTGATTAAATTCTTTTTTTTTATTAAATCAAGAATATTTAATAAATGGTTTTTGGCTAGTTGGAGTTTTTGAAGTACTCTCATTTTCTTTGAAAATGAAAATTATTTCAAAAGTATTTAAAATACCACATTTTATATATGTTCATTAGTTGTGTGACTTTTAATTAGGTTATGTGATCCATTGTGACTTGATTTTTTTTTTTTTTTCAAATATGGTTGAATTTATGCACACTTATAGCATCCTTAGATGGAAGGCTAGAAAAGCAAGAGTTATAAAACTTGTTGAAGAGCACTTATTAAAATTAACAAAAGGATCTGGAATATAACCTAATGAAAGACGTGAATATTTTTGGGACATTTTTTGGTGATAAGCAGAATATGAGAATTCTGATATCACTTTCCATTTGTGGGGATTTTGTTGCAGTAGATACTAAAGTGAGGTTGAAAATTTGTATAATAAAACTTAAATGATGTGAGTTTTATTATTAGATTATAAGTGGAATCATTTTCTGAAAGAATTATTTGTAATATCACGATATATGTCATAATTGGATAAATGTGCATATTTATGCTTTTATTGCACATTATGTAATTACATTATTGAATTATATGATATCCGTTAATTCGTGAATTGTTATGAATGCTAATGTCAGTAGAATTAGTGAGATTCTTATTTAAACATTTGATTGTCAATTGAGTGATAGTTCGACAATAGAAAGATTTTGAAAAAATCTCACCTGTAACTATTTTGATTCACCACTGAAAGAATTAATATAATTCTCGCTTAGAACTCATGAAATTTTGCATTATAAAATTAAGTTTATGATAGTGAAATAATAGGATTGCAGACGATGATTGTGAACATAATAACTTTCGACTTTATGCCTAACATTGAACTATCATATACGTTAATTTGCGTTGATGCAAAATTGTATATGTGCATAAATGGTCATTGATTGAGGATAAAAATGTCTTTAAAATATAATAGATAATAATATCAAAATCTATAGTTGTTGACTTTAATGAAGGTGATAAGTTAAATGCGATAACATTTGGCATGATAAGATTTTGAGTGTACTAGAGGAATATAATGTTTTAGAGAGCATCAATCACGTAATAGAAGATCTAATGTGGATCATATTACTCTAAAGAATAAAGTTCAGAACTTTGTCAAGT
Source organism: Fraxinus excelsior (assembly GCA_019097785.1). Taxonomy (NCBI): domain Eukaryota; kingdom Viridiplantae; phylum Streptophyta; class Magnoliopsida; order Lamiales; family Oleaceae; genus Fraxinus; species Fraxinus excelsior. The sequence goes on from CM032629.1 coordinate 11,666,010, forward strand.
ACAAGAAAAGATAGATTCTAGTACTTGAGCATTTGAATTGTTACTCTGTTATAGATTATCATTTTTTCGAATGTGATTGAACTTAGATGGTTAACATGGTGCTGAAAATTTTTTGTTGGTCACAATTTTTTTTGGTGAGTAGTAAGTTCAAACTAGTCTATTTTCAATGGATGGAAACTTTGAAGGTCAATATGACTTACAAATTTAAGCGTCAATTTTCTCTATTGATGTTACCCACTATGTGAGTTAAAAGAAGTGTGACTTGATGTTGCTAAATCTTGAGAACATGTTTTGTGTAGCAATGTTCTAGTTTATATAAGATTTTGAATCTTAAGTATTAAATGAGTTGAGCAAATGCAGGATAGATGAAAAGATTGAAAAAGGGGACCAAAAAGAACATATCACACAATAAGTGCATGAAAGTGGTTTTAGTAGATGATCAATATTATAAAGGTTCAAGTGCTTCAACTATATAATTTGAATATTGTAGCTCAAAAGTAGTTAGTTAAATGAAACTACACTTGACTATATTCCTCTTAGTGTTATTTATGTGTCAACACTATACATATTGGGTCTTATCTTGTGTGGATAGTAGATTCAATAGTTAAAAAATACTTTATATGAGATCAAAAAGTGTCTTTAGTTTATTGTCGAGTCTTTGACTCGATACAAAATAGATATATACAAATAATGAGGATGGAGTGGAGGTTTTTACGATTGGTACATGCAACATACTGTTGCAGAGTGAAGATATTGACCTTCTATTTGATATTAAGATAGAATCAAAGACTCCCCAAAACTTTATCTCATTTGTTGTTATTCTAAGAATGGTCTCTAGCTTGAACTTATACATTGTAGTATTATTTGTACTTATAGTGGTGATGTTTAATCATGGTTTTTGGATATTTGTGCAATGGTTTGAGGTTTTGAGTTGAGAAAATCACTCAAAGCTGTAAGAGCTAAAGTTCCATAGAATAAATCCATTCGAATTTCTTGCTAGATAGAGATGAAATTTCATATTTTCATTACATTTATAGATGAATTCATGCATATCAGTTGTGCATTTGATTTTAGACTCAATAATGGATTCATTACATTTAGACTTTATTGAAAGAGAGTAGAAAGTTAGATTGTAGAAGTGAAGACTTTGAGAACTGTTTAAGAGTATGAATCTCTATCACGAGAGATCAATGATTTAGGTCATGAAAGAGAAACTCTCATTAGATTGACTATTCATTGATCATCAATAATTATATGGTCTATTGGGTGGAAGGAATGTAATATTGTTGAATATGTTAAAACTTAAGAGTTTAGGAACATGAGTCTATGAGATATACATGATAGTCCAAAAAGTTACTTAAGTGAAATTTTGAATGGATATTGAGTCGTAAGATGTGACATTTAACATTTTTTTTTCTAGTAAGGGAGAAAACTTTGAAGAATATTATTGAAATTGATATTATGTGTATTGATCAATCAGTTTTGAACATATAAGAGTTGGTTTAAACTTCTGATTCAAACGAGAGTAATCTGTTTTCGAGTGGGAGTTATCTAATTTCAATGATTATTGGATCAAAAAACCAGTGGAGAATTTTAAAGATAGTGATGGAAGTAAATTTATGGAGTATAGAATTTCAATCACGTCTGGGATGTGGTGGAAGTTTTAATTGGATATTAAGTTTATTGAGAACATTCAAGTTCTTGAAAAGTAAGTGGAAGACTAACGAGTTTATGATAAATAAAGTGATAGCCCAAGAATGGTTAACTAAGAGGGGGTGAATTGGTCATTAAATCTTTTTTCAAAGAATAATATAAACTCAAGCAAGCAAAGACTTAGAGCATGTTTGGCCAAGCTTAAAATTCAATTAAAATTAAAAATATAGCCTTTATTGGGTTTCACTCGTCTAATAAAAGTCAACAATAATGGTTAGTTTTTCAATTTTAATCTCTACCGAACATGGCCTAAATAGATAAATTCAAATAATAAGCACAAATGTAAATGCAAGCAATAAAATGGAGAGATGATGCAAACGATATAATTGTGGATGCTCGATCTAAAGTAATGATCTACGTCCTTTGTTACCAAGGTTTTCGGCACAAGTAAGGCTTTTTTACTATGTTGATTGATTTATGATGAAATCCAATCCTTTACAATACTTTCGGTGACTTACAACAAGAAGCACCATTTCTTATACAATGTTGAGATATACAGAACCTCAACACGATCCAAAAATCTAAAAGGAAGTTGATTTTACAATTTGAAACTTCTCACTTAATAAATGATATGGTCAAATTAAGTACCAAAAGAGAAATAGACTAACACTTTAATAAATAGTAATGAATGAAGTTTAAGTGTAATGTGAAAAATACTTTGATTAGTAGAATGATTTTTAAAAGTTATTTCAATTAAAAGTTTTTCAAAGTAAATGATTTGATAAAGATAAATTAATATAGATTTGCTCAATAATATTTGACATAAATGCTCTTAAAGATATTGTATTAAATGTCGAGTGAAATTGTATTTATAGCAGTTAAAACGCCAAAATCTCTGACTAATCGGACAACCCATTCGAACGTCCGTATACTTAATCGGATAGCCAAACTAGCCATTGTGCGTCATAATTCATAATGGTTAAAAATTCAACCATTGAACGAACTGGACGTCTTCTTCGACAAATTTTCCCGAATTTTTATTTCTTAATTGTATTGAAAAATGTAGGCTTTTGAATGACGTTTAACTTAATTTTTCAAGGTAAGCAGTACTTGCAAAAAGTTTAAATATCAAGTTAAAATTCTTATCTTTTGAAAAATAATTATTATATGAGCATTTTAATGAAATACATTTTCTCGTGCATAAGAATTCAACTTTTGAACTTTTAGTGATTCATTGTTAAGGATTAAAGCATTTTACCTTTACATATGAATCCAAAATATCTAAGTCTAATATCTTCAATGAATACTCGATTTGATGTGAATGCTCGGCTTCCATATCGATTTTCTTTGATCGTAAATTGCGAGTCCTTTGATAGCGATCTTTTTGTCTCCAATTATCAACTTGGCCACAATAGTTATGAAGACTTGAATTCAATTGTTAGAGATAAAAAAACAATTTGTTTGTTATAATCAAACTATGAGATCAACCATAGGTCAATATAAAGCTCATTATTTTGAAAAAGATTATACTCAATATGAGTGTATTGAGTTAGATAGAAGAATTTCATGACAGCGAGATTCACTTCTGTATGCTTATGTTAGTTGTAATAGTGTGATTAAATTTAGAGTTACATCAAATAGACCTAGAAGCTATATTTTATTCTCAAATGAGAATTGAATAAAGAGATACACATGATTCGACATGTAGAATTCATGTTAAAGACCTTTTAGTAATGTGATAACTTTATAGTTATACTCATGGCCTAATGCAGTCATCTTCTAATTGTTTGCTGGACTGAACATTAGTGACATGATCGAGATGATAAAGTTATTCTTCTAACTATATATATCTAGAGATTAAATACAATATAGTATAGTGTCCCAAATCCCAGTAAACTGCTAAAACGTTTTCTTAAAAAGAATTGTCTATAAGTCGTGGAGCTTCTTTACTTTATGCAGACCATGGGTGGGTTGAATGGTGCAAATTTTTGAACGACGTTGATCACCAACAAGCTTATTCATCTTATATGCTACAAATTTGGGTTAATATTATGTTTTGATTTCCACATGCATTTTCTACATTTCGTCTTTCTTTCTTTTGTCACCTAATCAGCATTTTACATGGATGAAGCCAGTTATTAAGTTAGGAATCTCACAGTATGCACAATGAAAACTTGTTTGCCATCTACTTGGTTAAAAGTTGAATCTTATCTTACTTGTCCTTTTTTCTGATGTTCAATAAGAAAAAATATTGTGGTTAGAAAATGGATGATATATCAATCAATATATGGTAAAATCCTAGGATTAAATCGCACCATAGATCAACTCCGAGCACTACTTCCAAACACAGTATTGATTGGATGAGTGGTATCGATAATAATAGAATTACAAGCTCCTTGTGGACGTGGGACACTTTCGAAATCATATTTTCTTTGATTTGAGGATGAGATTTATGTTCAGAAGGGAAATGAGAGCTGACTTACAGAAGAATATGGGGATCCATTAGGTAAGAAATCCTATCATAAGCGTATAGAAGTGAATTTTCCATGTCAATGTAGCATGTCTCTACTGATACGAGGGCTTTCCTTACATAATAAATATGTAGTTGTACGACACTTTCTTTCTTCACAAGCATTGAACTCATGGCTTCTACAGTTAGATACAGCAGTAATGCTTTTCTTTTTTTAGGTTTTGAGAGGAGAGTGACTTATTCCAAGTGCTTCTTCATCTCATGAAAAGCTGCATCACACCTTCCTTAAGAATCTTAAAGAATGGGAGGCATTTATTGGTTGCTTTTGAGACGAACTGGCTCAACGCTACAAAATGACTTGTTAGACTTTGCGCTTCCTTAGCTTGCAGGGGAGATCTCATGTCTAGTTAGGCCTTGATTTTCTCCAATTTTTCCTCTATGCCTCAATTGACCATATAACCTCAAATTCTTCCAGAGGCTACGCCAAAGTACATTTCAGTAGGTTAATGCAGTCATCTTAACAGTGCTACTTGTTGTTTTAACAGGGTTTAAATCTTATAAATATTTCATCATATGGATGAAAATCATTATATTTATGTAAAGATATGATGGTAGGTTGTAATTATGATTTTGATTTTGATGATATTGGATTGGCTAATAATGAGAAGGAGTGTATGGAGACCATTTTGAAATGGTTGTTCTCAATCTTTGAGATGAAGAACATATGTTTAGTAAATTGTACATTTTGTATTAAAAAGATTATTCTAGTCTTCTTACTCTGTCACAAGAGTTGTATTTTTAACTGTGAAATTGCTACCATGTTGATACTCTTATATGGAAAGCGACCATATAAGTCTTCAAAAATGTCCAAAAACTCCAAAAGTGTACTAAAGAAGATTTAGAGAACCACATCTAGTACGATTAGGAGTTACAAGTATGCTATGATGTGTACTTATCCTAATATTTTTCAGTAGGTATCAATATGATCCTTAAAAAGGGTATTGTGATACGTAAAGGGTGCTGCGTCAGTTATTATATTTGTTGTCAAAATAATAAATTGTGATTAAATTAGATATGCAAATGTCGACTAAGGATGAGAGCTAGTTGAGCACAAATAATTATTAGACTTGTGCAATCTTACTATATAGAGTAGCAATAAGTATATTTTGTAGTATATATCTTGGTAGTTGAAGAAATGTTTTGGTATAGATGTATTCTGTATCTAATGATACTAGTTGAGAATATGAGATCCATGATGATTATGTAATTATCTCATGTGTTGGGAATTTCAAGTATCACGTGGAACCAAACACTTGATGATATTTTTATGAGAGACATTAGCAAAGAAAATGTATATATATATATATAATACTCTAAAGATGTCTAGAGATATATTTGTTGGTAATGTCAAATCTCTAAAATTGATTAAAATATGATACTTAGTGTATCAGAAAACTCTTAATTCATTTTTGTGTGCCCATAGATGAGCAATTTTTAGTTCATGCGTAATCTATTGTTGGGATTATGATATAATAATTCGCATGCACATATAAAGTATGTTGAACAAGTTGAGATTAGTTTACTAACATGAACAATCGCCTCTCACACTTTGGGGTATGTTGAGATGAAGCAAATTGATCATATTATGTACATGATCTGATTGTTTTGATAAGATATCAAGATCAGATTACAACAAGTAATTGAAATGGTTATTGATTTTCCATTAAACATGTTTAGTAATTAAATCGAGTTCTCGATTTGAGATTACTTGAAAGAATGTACATAAGGAGAACTCAAGTTAGGTATTCGAGAATATCTGAACTAAGATCTGTACGGTGTTATTTGTTTATAAAGAATATGACATAGGTCCTAAAAAAGGGAGAAAATATTGTAGTACGTATTTCATACCATGTGTACTTTTACGATCAATATTGGGTAAATGAGTGCATGTATCCTTGCTTCCTCATTGTGTGAAACCTTAAGATTTATATAACTTCATATATACCTTTATGACTTTTGACTGTTTCTTGAGATTTTATCTCAATATTGCTACTTTAGCATGTTACTAATTTTATGATTGATTCGGTTTGATATGACATTTCTAGGAAAGTAGCTAATTTAAAATTGAAGGATTCAAGTAGGAAATGAAAACTATTTTTGACTAACATTTATATTTGTATTTACCGACCGAATATTTGTGTTTAACCATTTAGGGTATAAAACACAATCGTGAACACAATGATACTATGTGGGTTCAAGTATGTTTTATAAATACTTGAGGGATCAGAAATACTTGAATTAATGTTGAAAAAGGAGTTTGGGGTATAGAGAGATGTGATGTTCCTCTAGTAGAGCTACTACATATTCCTAACATGTTTATAGTATCGTAAGTTTTATTATACTCGTTGATCGCACGATTTATTTGGCGTATGATTTTTTGTGAGATAGATTTTGAGAAGAATCTAACATGTGACATTCGTTGTTCCTTATGGTTCAGGTTAACATCATGTACGAGTGAGATGTTGAAAAATACGGATCGTAGGTCGTTCACGAGGGGTGACCCAAGCTATAAGATATCAAATGATTGAAGGAAGTGATTTAAATTTAGAATTCAAACATACAACTTCTCATAACTTCTATTTTAACCTCCGAATTTTTGTCTAGCATTTTGGAAGAGAGAAATGATGGCACGAAACGTGTGAAATTTGTATGGAAAATCACACATAAAATGAAAATCACGTAGAACCTCATTTTTGGCACAGAAACTCACAAAATTAGGCACTTAAGTTGTGTATTATAATCTCTTTCCATTGTGATCGGAATTGGGACAATTGGAATGCTAGAAAATAAAGAATTTGACGCTTGAAAAACAAGGTGATTCAACCACACAAAAATATTTTGAAATTCATCAATTATGGTGAGTATCTGGACCTGAAATTTCATATTTATCAATATTGCAAATTTCTACATTCACGTCAGAATCATAAGGTTGAATTTCTTATTGTAATATGTGTTTAAATATGTCATTACGGGTTTTTTTGATCTCCATTATTTTCAAAATACATTTTTTCCCCTTCTTTTCAATCACACATTTTTCAATAAAATAATATTAAACGTAAATCCAAAATTTTTCCTTATTTTATAACTACACATTCTCAATCATCTACTATTTCAAAATACATTCTTACAATAAATGAGGCTCAAAAAGGTTCTACATGATACAATTGAGTTATGAATCTTGTATGTAATGTTTTGAAACCTTATGTGGTCTTTAACGGTATTTTTTTGATAATTTACGACATTCTGCACATTAATAATTATGCGGTAAGATTAATATGGTTAAAAGGTATGTTAATGAGTTTTCCAACCATATAAAGAACTTAGTTTTGACATTGAAATGAAGAAGTCATGGCCTTCCGAAATTGGATGTAAATATGACATTTTGCATGGAAATTGATAAAATTCAAAAGTTCATCACAACGTAACTTCTTCTACATAGTGTTTTATGATTTTCATTTAATATGGTCGAATAGATCTTCTCAAAACCTTTCTAATGATATAAAGATCACAAATTTTGGCCTTAAAATAAAAAAAATTCTGATTTTTCGAAGTTTGTGCATGATTTTTTAGCCATTTACACTCTCGAGATATTTGTTGATATCCCAAACGTGGCCTTAAACATTGATTTTGTAAAATGTAACTAAACGGATGAACTCAGAACGTTGAAATTAGTCGGGATGATCAATTGAAATATTTTTTTGAGGACGTGGGGCGACGAGCCCATTTTTTATTAAATTTAACAAATTTATTGCAGATTGATTCGGAAGTGAGAGTGCATACGAAACTTGATTTCAATTCTAGAAATTTCAGATTGGTCCCTAAATTATTCTTAATTTCTCAAATTTCTGGATAAAAGAAATTTGTATCAAATCTTAAGTCGCTAACTTCATATAAGTCATTAATCAAAACAGTGTGGGAAACGTAAATCCATGAATTATAACTAAAGCAAAAAATTGTAGAATCATGAAGTTTCTACTAACTATACGTAATCAAATTAATTCGACTAAATTGAACAAACACTTCTTTTACGACTTATAGATGTATGAACACGGAGAAAGGCGTGAAAGGAATACCTTTAGTGGACAGAAGCACGTAATGAATCATCCAACATCGTCGACAACAGAGAAGGAGAAGCTGAGAACTGACCGAAGCGGTGAATTCTGAATGAGTGAAGGGTTTGGACACGTTTCACGTTTGGTAATTGCTAACAGTAAGTTGTTGGGTAATGAGTATTATCCATCCCATGGACCATGGATTGGCCGATTATTAGGCCTAATATTTGAAAAAAAGGCCAAACTCTCTTCAGCCGAAAACCAAAAAAGAGCCCAAATTCAAAAATTTCATCTTCTTCCAGCTCTGCAACTGACACAAATGTTAAGATAAGCTCTTTGATTACCCAGCGGTATTGATTCTATTGAAGACTCCGACGGATCCGCACGGGAGGCCGTGCCCCCCTCGTCGGGTGTCGGGTCTGCCCCTGATGGGAACTAACTAAGCAAAGATGAAGTAAGAGACCACACAAGATCCGTACTCCACTACATCTCGCTCCCCCACACCTCTCCAAGGTGGTTGGACACCTCATTCGAAATGATTGACCACCTCTCCAAGGACACAATATATTCCCTCCAAAGTGATCCTCCTGAAGCGACATTACCCTCATTTTTTAATTTTTTTTTTAGTAATGCTTTAGATAGGATGCTACGGAGATGTCAATTTTATTGAGATGATCCAATGATTTATTGATTCTTATCACCAAAAATCTTACTCGGAAAATAATGTACTATCAATTGATAAAAAGGTTCTTATCACCATATTTGAAAACCTCTTTTTGCCAGTTTGTAATTTATCTTTTTTTTTTTTTTTTTAGAGTTAGTCTATAAAAAATTGTAGAATCTACGAAAAATTTCGTGTCCATAAATAAATTAATTTTGTTTTTTTCAGTAAAAAATGAATTATAACGATACTTTATATCTTCCATAGTATAATATTATATTTTTCCCTTAATGAGTAATTCATAAAATCCATCAAATAATTTTATTCTTCTATCAGTGAACTAATGATATATAACAGTTATTTTATCTATTACACAACTTTTGTACTGATATCTCAACATTAAGTTTGGTGGGATTAAAATTTAGATTAAGTCAATAACTAACTATAATTACACATTTTAATTAGTTTTTATCAAAGTTTATTAAAAATTGATTTTAATCCCCACCAAACAGGGGCTAATTATAAATGGTAATATGTTAGAACATTAACTTCAAATGTTGAGAAACCTATATACACTGTGAACATTAAATTCGCATAATAAATCTTAAAGTAATTAATTATAATATTATTTGTAGTATTCTTATCAAGATAAGATCCAATTAACCTTTTCAATTGAAAAAAATAAAAAAATAAAAAAAAATCGAAACTTTTCCATTTATAGATAAAAAAATAAAAAATTTAAGATTAATTGAAGTCACCCAAGACCATGTCGAGTAGCCAATTTATGCCAAATATGTATTTTCTTCACCGCCAATTTGATGTTGATTAGATTATTTGACCCTTACTATAAAGAGAAAATTTCACCCCATGACATTTTTTGGATAATAGAATTTTAAAAAATGTTACATTTTAAAAATCTTTGCAAAAATACCACTTTTGATCTTTTTTGCCCTTGAAAAAATTAAAACATTTCATGTACTTAAATAAAAGCGATAATTTGACAAGATGTAAAATTGTACCAAAACATGGACAAAAATCACATCCAATTAGTTCACCATAGCACTTTTCAAAGTATATAAAAAAAACCCTCTTTTTTTCTCTCGTCTAACAATTGACTTAATTGTCGGAGTGCAAAAGGTCGCCAGACTTTTTTTCTTGACCTGCGACATTTGCCTCCTAACGGGGTGTTCCAGTGTGCATGTAATATTTACGTGGAGGGGAGGTGTAAGTGATTCTATTGGAGTATTTTTTGAGGTCAACAAATTAACATCATTTGTGGAAAATGGTACGTTAATCACGTTTTACAACGTACCAAAAAGTCGACAAAAATGAAGATTTTCTGGGCAGTTCTTTCCGTAAAAATATCGAAGACTCGGCCATAAGAAATTAGAAAAAAAAAAAAATCTACTAGGAAAAATCTCTTTGGAAGCAAAAAATGGATTTTGGAGCTAAGGGTCCGTTTGATTGCAAGAGTGTGGGTGAAAGGAAAATGAATTCCAGGGAATTAAATTACCTTGAATTGTTTTACTGGTAATTGTTAATTAATTGTGTTTGATTAATATTCACGTGGAAAATATTGAGATTTTGGATCTTTTGATATTCGTTTGAATTTATTTTATATGAAAATTGTCCGTTAAATGGATTTTTTTAACAATTGAGGATATAATTTGTTTTCATTGGAAAAAAAAAAAAAAAAAAAAAAACTAGAAAACAAAAAACCACCAAAACCATAGGAAAGCAAATTGAAGGAAAATGTGGAAAATGGTGTCACGTGAGGTAAAGTTGGAAAATGAATTGTCTAGAAATTTTTGGCTATCAAACAACCCAAAATGTGGAAAATGGAAAATAATTTCCAATTTACACGGAAAAGTCTACACATCAAACATGGCCTAAAGGAATCAGAAATGAGATTCCCTTGAAAAGGGAAAAACAAACTGGAAAAAGGAAAATGGCTAATAAATCTGAAAATCTCCTTGAAAAAGCTGCCATGAAAATGGTAGTCCGAAGAGGATTTGAAATAGGAGTAATCCGGCGCCAAAGGAGTAAATTGATGCACACAAGTTGTTTCCCATGCCATGATGCATGCCTACACTAACTCTTTTGCAAACAAGGCAATAGGCGGCGTTCGACTACGATCGTTGAGGCCATCAGACCTCTGGCTAGAGCTGTCGAGTCAGCAATATCGTCGATGATCTGTAATCAACAAGCCTTTGACAGGGGACCATGGCTCCCAAAATTGCTAGCTAAAATGTCCAAGCCAAAGATCACGATTGAAAGGGGATTTGAGATAAACAAATGTGGCATTCAACTTGTGATTCAAGAGGATACAATCAGTCAGAGAAATTTCCAAGTTCTGATGAGAAACAAAGTGTTTGAAAATATGTCCAACAAAGTTCAAATATCTAGCAACCAACCATTGACGTAGCTCCGGCTAAAGACCATCGGTTACCTCGCCTATTTCCTATAGTTCACATAGTACATGGCAAACTCACCTAGTGGCTAGTGCCTATTGCTCTTGCCGCATTTTTTTTTTTTTATCAGACTTGACATGTGATGGAGACCACAGCTGCAATAAGAAAATTTTCAAAGTAAACTAGCAATTGAACATGAAGGTGATAGGGGAGTCCAAATTCAACCAATTTTGCAATAGGGAAATTACACAAAATCTTACTTTTCAAAATCAATATTCAAAAATCAGGTTGAAAGTTTCATTATACAAAAATTAGATATTCATTTAATTAATATAAATTAATATTTTACTAATAATAATAATATTATAAATTAATTAATATACACACCCCTACCCTATCTATCCATCCAAACCCTAAAATCTCTCTCTCTCTCTCTCTCTCTCTCTCTCTCTCTCTCTCTCTCTCTCTCTCTCTCTCTCTCTCATCCTCTTAGAAAAATTGAGAGAGAGAACATTATAGAGAGATAATGAACAATGAAGCTGCAATCGTCGTTGTCGTTGTCGAGGAGCACCCGTTGTTGGAAACACCTGTGATCGTTGCTGCATTGCGCCACATCGTTGCAGCGTGGCGATGTGAACATCACAGAGCGGCTTCGTCGCTGTCGCTACTTTAGTTCCTTGGTGATGGCAGCGGCAACGCGATTGCGGTTTGGTGGACTTGTGGAGGCTGTTGCGGTGTGGTGGATTTGTGTGATTTGTGGAGATCGTGGTGGCAGGGACGATTTGAGAATTGTTTAGTGGTATTGGTGGTTGCAGTGTGATGGAGATGAAGATAGATGAGATGTTAGTTGTGGTAGCGGTTGTGATGGAGATGGTGGTGGCAGTGGCTGTGGTTGTGGATTGGTGGTGCTTGTGTTGTTGGTAGTGGTGGTTTGGGGTGGTTTTTGTTGGTTGTGCATGTGGAGGTGCTAGCGGCGATGGTAGGTCTGGCTGTGGCGGCGACGATGAGAACGGTGGTAGTAGAGTCTCTAGGGACCTTGGCAGTGGGGAGGCATTTTGCTAGTTATTGGTACTGTTGTGATGCTGGTGTGGTGATGGGTCGTGGTGGTAGTGGTACATGTTGTGACAGTGGTGTTATAGGTGGTGGTGGATCTAGTTGTGGTGGTGAGGTCTTGGTTTTGATTTTTGTTGTTGGAGTGGTGTGGTGGTTTCTATATTTTGGTGGTGTTGGGGGTTTGGGTTGATTTTTGTTGATGGTGTAGGTAGAGTTGTTGGCGGTGGCGGTGGCGATGATAGTGGTGGTCATGGCAATGGCGCTTTGGTTGTACGTGGGGGGCGCATGGGGTGGGGGTGTTTGTGACCAATAAATTGGATATTGTGACCAATAAATAATATGTGACCTAAAAACTTGAATTGTGAATTTAACATTTGTGATTTATGACCGATAAATTGGATATTTTGTGACCAATAAATAATATGTGACCTAAAAATAATATGTGGCTTATTAATTTGATATATTCGTGACCGATGAATAAATTGTGACATATAAATTTTTTATTTGTGACCGATGAACAAATTGTGACCTATAAATTTTTTGAATTGTGACCATAAAATAATTTGTGGCATGTGAAAATTGTGATTTGAGATCAATTATATAGAATTTGTGGCATTAATATATTCAATTAATAAAATATATATTTAATTATTTAATTTATAAATAAAATTTAAAAAAGTTCGAAACATAATCTCTTAAATTTGAAATTGGTAAAACTGAACCCCTTATTTATGAAATCTTCCCTTTTGTAAAAGGTTAGTTGATGGGGGGGATTGGGCCAACAGTTTATATAAGATGTGCTTGGAATTTATTTTTGGGAACAATACATTTCTAAGGCATTTACTTTACACCATTTCAAAAATACAAAATCAAGTTTCAAAATTCAAAAATCAGGTTTTTTAATTTTTTAATTTAACAAATAATGAATTATCAAATCAATTTATTATTAAATATTTAATTATAATATAATATAATTACCCCACCCACCCCTATCGCTCTGGCGACTATTCCGGCTACCGTTCCAATGACAACTCTTCTTCGGCGACTGTTCCGGCGACTATTCCTACGACCGTTCCGCCGCCACTTTATTCCAACGACTGCTCCGATTCCGACAAGTGTTCCAACTCCGGCGAATATGTTAAGATCACAGATCTATACAATTTGGTCACAATTCAAAATTTTGATTGGTCACAATTCGTTCATCGGTTACAACGTAAAAATTTAAAAGTCACAGTATGTTCATCGGTCACAAATAACAAAATTTACAAGTCACACAACTTATTTTATAGTCACAAAATACCAAATTATAAGTCACGGATTACTTTTATTGGTCACAAATTAATAAATTTGTAGGTCACACAGTATTTATTGGTCACAATTTGCTATTTATTAGTCATACATCAACCAATTTATTGGTCACAATCAACAAATCACTTGTGACCACCACCAACACAACACCACCGTTGTCTCTACCGCCAACACCAACACAACCATAGAAACGCACCACCGCCAACACCAATACCAACACCAACACCACCACTTCCCAACAACAAAATCATTGTTTCAAATATGGGAGGCTATAATTTCCTCTTTATTTTTATTGGTACAAAATATCTTGTGTTTGGGCCATTTTCATTGGAATTTATTAAGGAATTGACATACGGTTATGGATATTCTACTTGAGTCTTTCTTATGGGCTTTAAATAATTGGGCTTATATATTTATTTTCTCTTGGCTCATGTTTCTTCTAATTGTCTTAAAAATCATTTTGGTCCATTAGATACTTCTATTTGTTGGCACAGTTTCCTTTTATTTGGGTCGCTTATATTACTCCTTATTATTGGGCAGCTACAATTTAAAATCACTTCTGCATAGGTCTAAACAAAACTCTTGAACCGAACTGGACCAAATCGAACCCGAACCAAGCAGTTCTTCATAAGTTAAAAACCTGAACGGATATTTGAATCGAGAAATGATGGGTTTGATTCGATTCTCGATTCTAGACCAAAAATCAAAAACCAAAGCTAAATAATTTTTTAAATTTTTTTATATTAAATTAATTAAATTATTTTAATTTTTCCTAAAAAAATTAGTAAATTAACTAATTTAGTGATTAATGCTCCAATTCTCAAGTCAGTCCATGTCTAGCTAGTCTTGTCCAACCCAATTTCTAAATTCAATTTTTTTGTTTTAAGTTTTTGGCCCAAATATTGATTTCATTGTTAGCCCAAAATCTAGGCATTTTTAAGTTTTTATTCTCACTTTCCAATTCCATACTTTTATTCGGTACGCACGTGTTCACTAACCCCGAATCGTTTGATAAATTGAAAACCTACATCTACATGCCCAAATTGAAGTCGCTAACTATCGAGTCCGACTTTTCCTCTCCAATTGCCCATCGATGCTACAAATGAATATGTCATTAGTTGTATTTATGTAGTGTTGTTATAAATGTTTAAAAAATTAATTATGGTATGGAATCGAACTGAACCGAACCTGAATGGTTCCATTTATTAAATACCCGAAAATTTTAGTTCGATTCGATTCTCTTCAGAACCGAACCGAAATCGAATCGAACCAGACTATGCACATCCCTACTTATGCATGTATAAAATATGATTGGGCCACCACTTTCCTTTTTTGGCCTTCCCTAGACTCATGAGTTTTGTTGGGCTGGATATTCTTGTTCATTCCATTTGAGCTGCCCCTTATTCCACATTGCAAATTACTCACTTTGGAGCAAAGATTACCTGTTTGTCCCAATTGTTGAAATTACCATTTAAGTAGCAACTAAAGCTTTCGACCATACCAATAAAAGAGCATTGAACTGAGTGCCCATAGCTGATTTTACAAGGGTAGACAAAAGATGACTTTGGAAACATAGGTCGGGATGTATCATGACATGCATTGAATCAGCGGTTCAAATGGATCAACTTTATTTTGCTATGCTTTTGTATTGAATTTGGTAATGACGGATGTAGCATAAATCCCTGATTCAAACACAATTGAGGAAGTATAATATTATATACTAACCATTACATAATTTTTGAACTAACTTCATATTTGATTATAGGCTTCTGTTTTCCCAATATTGTGCTCTTTCGATGATTTTCAAGGAAAGATGTCAATATTTTATCAAGGCTTAGCTATACATCAATCTTAAAATTGGCCATAGATAGCCCTCTATACTTATCATAAAGGTGTTACTTGCGTTGGGTTTTATTGTCGTTGCACTTTCATCTATGAGATTCTTGTAAATGACAATTAATACATGGAAAGTGCTGACCATATGCCTAATCGCATTTTCAAAGGCAAGCCCTAGTTCGTTGATTTCTTATTATTGGAGACAACATTTTGTAAGTCCTCATTCCTTGAATAAAGGAAGACGCAGTATCTCGGAGTCCTCGTTCCTTGAATAAAGGAAGAGGCGGCATCATTTTGTACGTCATTGTTCCTTGAATAAAGGAAGATACAACATTATCCTGGATTCATCGTTCATTGAATAAAGAAAGATGCGATATCTCAAAGT
This sequence comes from Fraxinus excelsior, assembly GCA_019097785.1. NCBI lineage: Eukaryota > Viridiplantae > Streptophyta > Magnoliopsida > Lamiales > Oleaceae > Fraxinus > Fraxinus excelsior. Next base: position 11,681,899 of record CM032629.1, read on the forward strand.
ATTTGCCCTTGAAAAATGTGCATCTTTGTGGCCCAAGTTAGACGTGTTTTGCCCTTACAAAAGGAGCCTTTCTTGACCTTATTCACTGGTTGCCTATTCCCCGCCTCGTCATATACTTATTCTTAGTTTCGCGAGATGTTTATTTCTTGTTTCTCACTATAGTCTAGACTAGCTATAAGACCTCGTCATTTTGAAGCTAGTTTATAAAACTCCGATAGTTCGAGAACTAATCACGAGATGTCCATTCCCCGCTTTGCTAGATGCTTATTCCTGGCTTAGCTAAATGTTTATTACTCGCCCCTCACTATCGTCGAGTCTAGTTGTAAGTCTTTGTTATTCCAAGGCTAGTTTATAAGATTCTGATAGTTTAGGAACTATTTATGGGATGTCTATTCCCCACTTCGACAGATGCTTATTCCTGCCTTAGCGAGATGTTTATTCATCGCCTCTCCTTATCGTTGAGCTTAATTGTAAGTTCTCATCATTCTGGGGCCACTTTATAAGACTCCAATAGTTTGAGAACGATTCACGGGATGTTTATTCCTTGCTTTGCCAGATACTTATTCATGGCTTAGCGATATGTTTATTCCTCGCCTCTCCTTATCGTCGAGCCTAAATGTAAGTCCTCATCATTCCGAGACCAGTTTATAAGACTCTGATAGTTCGAGAACTATTTGTGGGATGACTATTCTCTGCTTCGCCAAATGCTTATTCATAGTTTCGCGAGATGCTTATTCCTCGCTTCTCAATATCGTCAAGCATAACTGTAAGTCCTCGTCATTCTGAGGCCAGTTTATAAGACTCCGATAGTTTGAGAATTATTCACGGAATGTCTATTCCCCGCTTCGCCAGATGATTATTCTTAGGTTCAAGAGATGTTTATTTCTCGCTTTTCACTATCCTCGAGCTTAGCTATAAGACTTCGTCATTCCGAGGTCAGTTTATATGACTTCGATAGTTCGAGATCTATTCGCGAGATGTTTATTTCTCGCCTCGTCGTTGCTTATTCCTAGCTTCGTGAGTTGTTTATTCCTTGCTTCTTACTATCATCGAGTCCAATTTTAAGACCTCTTCTATTCGAGGCTAGCATATAAGATATCGAAAGTTCAAGACGAGCCACTAGCTCGATAGTCATTCTTCGCTCTGCAAGATGCCTCACCTTATGATATGTTGCATTACAGCTGCATTTATCTTCAAAGAGATCATCATGCCTCAACATTGACTATATTATAGCTACCTATCTTTTAGAGCTTTGTCTTTTTTGCTTCAGCTATGTTACATTTACTAATCTTTGGAGAGTTTATATTATTTACCACTTCGTGAGGAGATGGGTGGGCCCACTTTAATACCTCCCAGACGAAGTCTTCCATGATTGGATCAAACATCATAGAAGAAGCCCTTGACATGCATGCGTCACCCCCATGTAAGCATGTCAGCTTATTATAGCTAATTATGTTCAGAGCATCGCCTTTGCTACTTACACATTAAGAACACTGTCTCTGCTACTCACATTGAGAGCATCGCCTCTGCATCAGCTTATCACAGTTGCTTATATTTTTATTCTTGTCTCTACATCAATTTCCTCACAATGGCTTATACTCCAAGTCCGACCAGCATATTAATATTTGACTCAGACTTTGGGGACTATTGTTATACTAGTATCTCTGTATCATTACATTATTGCTAGCATATACATTATATTATTTTTGTCAAGTATTCATGCCACATCATTGCTAGCATGTCATGACACTTATTTTCATTACTACCAGTACGTATGTCACGTCATCTACACTATCAACATGTTGTTTAACTATAGCACTACTATTACACTAAGTTGTGCAAGCATGCAGACCATGATAGACTCTCTGAATATTATATTTTGAAGAAATTTGATGTCATTATTCACTTTATTATAACGAGTAGTTTGAAGAGCAAACATACCTCAAATTTATTTTATATATGTGTAATGGAGATATTATGTTGTATTACATGTTACTTTAGTCCATATTACAGAGAAAATACTGTCACGATCTTGACAAATTATATGCGACATCTTTCGAGGCAATCGGTAAGCCCTCACTTATTCAGGCTCGCAAAGATACTTCTGAGATAATTCGTAAGTCCTCACATATTTGGGATCAAATCATATTTTCGAGGCAGTTCGTAAGTTCTCATATATTGGAGATGCTCATATTCTGAGGCAATCAGTAAAAACCTCACCCACTTGACTACTTATATTTTGAAGTCCGACCTGCACATGAATGTATGACTCAAACTTGGGGGACTAATGATACACCTATAAATTATGTGGCATACGCTCGACAAAGAGAATCTCACATTAGTCGATTTGACTACTTATATTTCAAAGTCCGACCTACACATGAATATACGACTCAGACTTGGGGAACTATTATTATACTTATAAATTACCTTATATTAGGTTTGGACTTGGACCCATTTTACAAGGCCCACTTGACTCATTTACACTTCATATATATGTTATTCATTTCATCCTAAGGTATGATTTCTAATCCTATCCAAATCTCCTTTCCTTCTTTTGCACTTTCTTTTTCTCTCGTTCGGTGGTTGACTTGACCGTCGGAGTGCAAATGGTCGCTGAACCTTTTTTCTTAACTGGTGGCCTTTGCCTCTTAATGGGGTGTTCCAGTGTGTATGTGATGTCTACGTGGAGAGAGGTGCAAGTGATTCTGTTGACGCATTTTTTAAGGTTAGCATCACATATCAATGACGAAATAACCACCCAAATGTCTCTACACCTATCCCTCCCACAAAGCCATCTCCAATTCTCCATTATCCATCCTATAGTCGACATCTCCATCTCTCTATACTATGTCGGTTGTATTTTGACTCTCTGCATTGTGCATTTGAAACAACCATTGCCATCTTCTTGAAGGTATGTCACATTGTCATTTAATGTCTGGTGGTAGTACACAACATTGGTGGGGTTATTGCTAAACAAAAATTTGCACAAAAAAATAAAAATAAAATTGTGGTGTTATGTAAAGGGATGTTGAACTTTGAATTGATTTCTTATTTGTTGAATACTAATTCATCGAATTCGATTAGTTCATATCAATTGTATAAATAGCACTAAGTTGATAGTTCTAATTTAAAGTTCATTTTCTAGTTTATAGTGGAAAAACTTTAATACTTTTGTTTATGACATTGCGGAGGTTAGAAACAACGATTGTTTAAACTCAAAATATATTTTCGATTATATAGGTTTACAAGATCAAAGCAACCGGCCATTGGACCTCAATGCATCTCCTCCTATCCCCGATTCATCCCCGTTTTTTCCAATTATCATTGAGTCGGACAATGATGATGTCTTACGTACAAAGTGGTAGAGAAAATGATTCACCAATTCCAGTTCCCAACTTAGACGACATTTCAAGCGAATCATCTCATTCTATAGCAATGAATCTCAGATTATTATTCATACTTGAAAATATGAGATAACAATGATAAGCATTTGACACAATCATAATATCGATGTTTATTAGCATACAGTTGGCACCTACAAATAAATTATACTAAACAATATCAAACAGGTGAATACAATAGATAAAATGACCTCGACATTTCATTTGTCGGATTCGACATATTTTTTGGACATTTCAATCATCGCTTTTTACAGTCTGCTGTAAAAAAAAATCATTTTTCATAGCATTAATTGTTTTCATCAATGTTCAACCACCAAATGACAAAAACTTCACAAATCATTAAACATATTTTATTAAATAGGGAATGCTCCACAACATTTTATGGGGAACATTTTCTTCATTTAAAAACATATGCAAACCCAAACCTAATGAATGAATAATAATTTACGAAATTGAAAACTAATATGAGCATGTTGTTTTTTACAATTGAAAAATACTAAGTTAGAAGTTACAAAAATTAAACATTTTGTAAATGTTAACCTCTCAAAATGGAAAGATGAATTCAAGATTACTTTCTTCTTGATATGGGAATGGAGGAGAGGGAGACAAAATTGGGGTTTGTGGGTGAAAACCTAATAGAGTAATTAATGATTTTTTTTGGTTAACAATTCTATTACTCATTATTATTATATAATACATATAGCCAGTTTGAGCAACATTTTTTTAATATAAAAATGCATTTTGGAATAGTGGTTTGATAGAGAATGCGTGGTTAAAAAATAAGGAAAAATTTTATGCTTGCGTGTAATATTATTTTATTGAATAATGTATTGTTCAAAATAAGAGAGAAAATTGTATTTTGAAAATAATGAGGATCGAAAAGGGCATAGTCATGGGTTTATATTACGCGTAATGTTATTTATCATCATGACGATTGAATATCGATGATGTGACATCTTCCTCTCTTTTATAAAATAAAAATTGAACCGTTCAATTCTATTATTCTACATAGATTGCCATATTATCGATGTTCTATTATTATAATAATAAATAACATCATCTTATATTACACTAGTCAAGTGATTACGTCATTGCATTCAATGACATTAAATATATGTATTAATGAGCATTAAATGCTCTTAAAAATTGATTTGGACCTTTCTCACCCAAAAAGTGACATTTTTAAGCAATATTTGTAAAAATGATAAATTTTTTTTGCATTTTCAAATTTTGTAACATCCATGAAAATATCCCAAATTAAAATAAGCAAAAGGAATATCTTTTGAAGGATACACTTCACATGCACATGAAATAAATAACACCCGTCGCAAGCGCCCCCCAATTAGGACCCGTCATGTGGCGTTTTGTCAAAAAAATTGTCAAACTTTTAAGTATAAATAGTATGGTTCAATAAATAATAAAGAGAAGCCGAAACCTCCGCGTCACGTGTCAGCTGATCGCGTTCACACTTAACCGGTATACCGGTCAAAACCAAACGTATGAATCCGTGACTCCTATGGTCTTTCAATGCATCCAGCCCGTTGTTTCGTTGTGTTCCGTACAACCCTGACTGGCCACATCCAGTCAATCTTTCGGCCCAAGACTTAAAAAATCAGGACAAAGAAAATGTCTGCCCCAAAACAAAAAACCTATTATTTGCAATTTGCACTGTCTTTCTACTTACATTTTCACACTCCAATCTTCATATATCTAAAACCCCTTTTTTATCTTCAGCTTCTCTCTCTAAAAGAGCACAAGATAAAGGGTGAGGTTATTTATTTATTTATTTTCATGAAAGTTCTGGATTTTTTCATAGATATATAGATCGATGGAGAGTAAAAGAAGTGTAAAGGTGGAGGATCTGAACCCGTCATCTTCATCATTTTCGGATCGTAATCTGGTGGGTGGTAATAATTCACACAGGGGTTTGGAGGATTATTCGGTTTATGGTGAAAATGGGTCATTAGGTTTCATGGAGTTACTAGGGGTTCAAGATTTTGGCCCTTCAGTTCTTGATATGTTACCGGTACTCCCAAATCAGAACCGGACTTGTACAGTTGATCAAGACTCATCAGAGGTGGTGAATACACCGGCAACACCGATTCTTTCCTCTATTTCTTCAGAATCTAGTGGTGCTGGTGGACCAAATGATGAACAGACTAAAAAAGTGCTAGACGAAGTAGATGAAGAAGAAGAACAGAAGCAGAAGACTGAGAAACAGTAAGTCATCAGTCTTTATTTATTATTATGATCTATTTATGGAAAGATCAAAAAGACGTGGGGTGTTTTGAATATATGTTCCTTTGCATTTAGAATTTAGTGAAATTACTTATTTTAGAATATACTAATTTTGCTATATTGGGTTTCATCGGAACAGGTTGAAACCCAAGAAAATGAGTCAGAAAAGGCAGAGAGAGCAAAGATTTGCTTTCATGACAAAGAGCGAAGTCGATCATCTGGAAGATGGCTACAGATGGAGGAAGTACGGCCAAAAAGCTGTAAAAAACAGCCCATTTCCTAGGTGAACTTTAAACTGAAAAATTAAGGCACTAATTTAGTCCAACATCTCTATGTCCGTTAATATTATTCATCTTGATAAAATATCCCAGTTGAGGATTTTTTATTTTTTATTTTTCCCGGCAAGTACGTTATATGATGATATTTGGTACACTAAACAGTATAAATTTTGATGCTGGCGTTCAATTTCTTGACTGTTTTATGGTTTAAATTATCTCAGGAGCTACTATAGGTGCACTAATGCTTCGTGTAGTGTGAAGAAAAGAATAGAACGATGTTTGTATGATCCAACCATAGTCATGACTACATATGAAGGCCAACACACTCATCCAAGTCAGTTGATGTCTCGAGCAAACCCTGCAACTGAACTGATGCCGTGCTCGAAATTCTCCACCGTTGAATCGGCCGCCATCTTTGTGCCATCGCCACTGCAAATGAGTTTATCAACAGCTGCAGCTGAATATCAAGTCCATTGCAACTACTCTACGCCATTGAATTTTGGTTTTATGGGTTCTACAAATATCAACAGTGCTGCAAGTGCACACCAGAAGCGCATTTGCACTCCATCTTCTGCTTTGACAACAGATTATGGGCTTCTTCAAGATATTGTGCCCTCCATTGTGAGAAAGGAAGAGTAAAATAATTACTCTTTTTTTTTTTTTTTTGGTGTCTGACTCATCAGTAGACATTGCAGATTAAACGAAGCCCCCATCATTGGATTTTGACGCTCTTAATCTCTGCTTCTTGTTTTACCTTTTCTTTTGTCCAAAAGAATCAGCATCATATATAAACACACATAATTGCAAACCCTAGTAATGGCTTCTTTTGGAGGTGTTAGTTTTAATTTCATCAAGACGTACCTATTTTGTTTGAAGCTACAATGATATCTCTAATGATGATCATCTTAGGCAAAGGGAGCTTAATTTAGGGTTATAAATTTTCTTCTTGCGTTCATCATCATGTCACCATAGGCCAATTTTACGAAACAATGATTAGACATGCTAATTGATACGCTATTAGGTAAAACTGCAAGGATAAAATATTCTTAAAATGAAGTAAGGGTGTGATTGATGGAGAGCCAATTCTATGGATATTATTCCATTTTCCTACTTTTCCTTTATTTAATAGGGTATTTTTATTTTATTTTATTTTTTTGTTTTTTCGGCAAATGACTTTCCTACTTCTCACACACTCACATTTTCTTGCTTTTCCTTGAAATTATGGTAGGAAAATGGTTTTCTAGGCTTTTATCTTTTTTGGCAATTGAAAAAAAAATCTAGATACTATAGTAAAAACATTTATTACTTTTATTGACAATTTTCATAAAAAAACAAAGTCAACAAATGATATTCGGGGTCCGTTTGGTACGGATTCTCCAAATTCTACAGTAAATCAATTCTTATTTTCAACCATACATTTTTCAATAAAATAATATTTTCCATCACATCAATAATTTTTTCTTCTTTTTCAACCACACATTTTCCATCATATCACTATTCAAAATCAATTCTTCCCCCAAAAAAATCCCTCCCAAACAAGCTCTCGGTATTATAATTTTTTTTGTAATTTTTTTTTTTTTTGGCAATTGAAACAAATTCTAAACCTAATGGTAAAAAAAATCACTTTAATGGATAATTTTCATGAAAAATAAAGTAAAAAATACCAATGTTTCAACATTTCCAAGGTGAAAAATTATACCAATCAAACACAATTAATTACAATTCTCAATAAAACAAATTATAGACAATTCAATTTTGGAATTCATTTTCTTTTCACCCAAATTTTATCTTTGCAATCAAACGGACCCTAAAGATAACACCAATTGAAGATAACTAAAGGACGGTTTAAATGAGACATGTTTGCACATTCCTAAAGAGGATGTAACGACACGATCAGGGTGTTTGAGAGAGATTATTTGAAATAAAAAATAATATATTTTTTAGAATGTGTGATTAAAAAATAGAGAAAAATTATGAGTTCACATGTAAAATTATTAGAAATTAGATATATTTCACGACCAAATATTTCTTTTGTTTATGCAAATGAATAACATAATACGTTTTGTACATCTAACTACTAAACGAAGGGGTAGAAATTAGATCAGATTTATATAACTAAATCCAAATTTATCCGTGACTAGATTTTTAGATAATTTGACTTCTTCCTGTAATTACTCTCATTTGTCCTCTTATCTTTGTTTTTTTGGCGTTGCAGGAATGTGCATTTATAATAAGATCATTTTCAATATGAATTGAGATTTGTTGTCCAGTTTTTGCTGTTCATCAATTAATTATTGACACATCATTTTACATTAAAATATCACATATTTTTATGCATAAAAAGTAGTTAGGTTGCATTTGATTTTTAATTTATTCGGAGCTATTAGAGTGAGATCCACTTTTGGGGGAATACGAGTCGAAGCAAATATTTTCCAGGAAAAATGTATTTTTTCCACTAAAATTCTTACTTTTATGTTGTTTGATTGACATTTTTTTTTCATTGAAAACATTTTCTTACTTTTAGTTACGTGACCATATTTTTTTAGATTGAAAATTAAATCAATCGAACACATTTAATTAATAATTTTCATACAAATAAATTTTACGTAATTGAATTTTCTAAAATTTATTTTCTTTTCATGCAAATTCTATACTCGCAATCAAACGTACTATTAAAAAAAAGTTGGAAATATTAATTTAAAATGATGTGTCAATAATTAATTGGATGTACAACAAAAATTGAATAGTGAATCTCAACTCTTTTTCGGAACAATACACTATCAACTATGTAGCCTTTAGGAGTTCTCCCCGGAGGCCCTCTTTGTCTGTGAAGGCAGAACAGCATTTCTACAAGCTTCCTATATGTCCATAGTGGTGGAGTAGAAAAGGACAATGTTGCACTTACCTGATTGGTTCAGTTCACATAAAACACTTGGTGAAAATTCATTGCAAGTTGGAGGGAAAAAAAGAAAAAAGTTTCAATGAGCGCTGTAAAAATTCAGTGAAGAAAAATTCTGTACATATGACTTTTCCCAGCAGGAAATAATTGACTTGTCCCACTTTCATCTTCCTAATTATTGTTTTTTCCATTACCTCATTTTTTCCGAATAGCATGAATTGTACTCTTGTGGTTCCATACATTGAATCCTACAAGGATTTGAATGAGGGATGGAAAACGTGGTAATTATTCAGGAAGCTCGCCGAAAGAAAGAATATGCTTATGCATCCATCTTGAAATAGGGTTGGTTCAAGATTCTAAATAAAGTTTACATTTATCTGCCTCTTTCTTATTGGATTAGTGTCGAATCAGTTCGAGATAGAGTTAGAACCTATTTATTTATTTATTTCAAATTATTTAACGTCACGTCTTGATGAGAAAGATTACCCTCTTCCACACATTATCGGTGGATGTTACAGCCGCTATCACTTTGGCTGCTAGAAACATACAGTTGGACGTGCTTGATTCTTGATAAAGTTTACAATCTGCCTTTCCCTAGTCAAATGCGTAGAAGCGTGTTTAACTGAAACTCTAGTTACACTACGCAACTGCAGACTGTTCCATAGAGTTGAACGCAGAAAAATAGGAAAGTTTAGTAATGGTCAATAAATGACCAATCTGCTTCCTTTTTAATGTTTGATGTCTCACTTCCACCAACCACATACTGCTATTTACTATTTTTATATGTCGTAATACATTAAATTAGACAATATTATTTACTAAAGATGGTAAATAGCATAGGAAAGTCCCGCCCATGACCAAGTTTGAGCTGCAGTATGGTGCTGAACTCTATGGGCCTTGTGTTAATTAATGAAATGAAGGAAAAAAAATTCTGTTTTTGATTAAAATAGAAACACATGGTACCAATGCTGTTTTAGAAATAGCTTAGGAGATGGTCGAGCATGTCTCCTAATTGGCTTGTCAAAAGTCGAAGTTGGCCTAACACGATCAATTTTACCCCTAAGGTCTACCTACTAAACATGTCATAAGAGGATTACATGAGTATTACGCCCCTGCTTGGTTCCACTAAAATGTGGATTAAAATTCAATGTAAAGTCAATATTTAATTTTAATCACATATATTGATTAATTCATAACTTTTCCACTACACATTCTAGTGGTGGCAAACGTGCTCGTCGGTTTGGACGGCTCGTGACTCCACTAAAAAAAAACTCGAGCCGGGTTAGCTTGGAGCTCGTTTATACGAGTCAGTTTGGGTCAAGCCTAAAAAAAGAGATTTGACTCGAACCCCGGGCTAACTCATGAGTCGTACGAGCCCAAATATGGGCCAGCCCATATGTGGGCTCATGTGCATAATTAATTTTGTAGTTTGTAAATTAGCTATCAATTTTTCGTATATTCGAGCAAAAAAATTGAAATATCTGTAAGTCGGCTCAATTCGACAAGTCCTGAGCCAAGGCTCGGCTTGCTTCCACCAATAACATATTCTATCAACTTTTATCAAAATCAATTAAAATTATTATTTTTTTGTCTAAACCAAATAAGGGCTATAGGTTTTCAACGCAGCAAAATATAGGAGGCCCAACTGTTACCTTGTACGAACAACATATACCAGACCCTTCTATCTTACGAGGGACCCCTATGGATTAGAAAGAAATTGAAGTTTAATCGGCAATGAGATGTTACAATTTTGTGAAACTTTAAACCTCGTGGAATTGAAAATCTAATTACTTAATTGCCAGATCATCATGTCAAATGACCAAGAGAATTATTAAATGCGGAACATATTTTAATTTATTGAGAATTTTTCTTTATCACTTGCTCTTGATTCCGGATCTTAAGCTTGAATTGCATTCTTTTCATGTTTGTGCTCTTCACTTTTAATCTTGAATTTTCGCCTCCTCTGATTCTTTAATTTTTGTCATTGATATTTCTTCTTGATCTATAGTCTTGATTTTTGAACTCATTATTCTTGACTCTTGATTGTGGGTTTTGGATTTTCCTCTTTTATTCCTATGTCGACGAGATGACACAAAAAATAAGAATTACATATGAATTAAAGACCATAATCCTATGTATAGTTTCAATATGTATTTCACCTATCATCAAATACAATCCTAATGGATCCAGACTCTATAGATATAATCTTGCCCACACTTTATTTAGATGTACAAAGCCAAATTACTTAATTCTTTATTAGATCACTTTAATTTTGAGTCTAACTTTAAAAATATAGCATTTATACACAAATGATTACATAATTCAGCCTACATGGCAAATTAAATAATTTCTTAACAATCTTCCACTTAGACCACATATGTTACGTATAAGCTTGAAAATTTTGCTATCATAAGCAAAAGTGTATCTAAACAATCTCATCCATCAAGTATGTTAATATATGATCAAAGTGATTTTCGTTACAAGTATCATAACTAAATTCATCAATGGTCACGTATATCAACACAATCAAATGACATAAATCAAGTGTGGATGTATAGCATGAAAATTACATGTAATGTAATCCAAACATGCTTATTTCTAATTGATCGTACCTCATTCTTAATGAGATCAAACCAAAAACTTTAATCAAAGTGAAAGCTGAACTAAATATTTTATTTCCGAATTAAACTGAATATCAATGAATAAAAAATATGTGTCTAAAATAGATAATATTCATCACAAACTCCCACTAAACTAACATATAATCAAAGATGCAATACCCATGTGAGCAGTATGTTCATGAAAGTTTTGGGTGATAGCCTTTTAGTAAATGGATCCATAATCAAGAAGTTTGTGCTACTATGTTTTATAGAAAGTTGAGCGCTTTGACATTATCAAGCTTCTGTTGAAATACAAAACTGCTATTGTCATAGAATAACTTAAGCGGTCTTTTAATTTATCCAAAATATGCAAACTAGTGACAAAATTTCGCAGTTATATTCCATGATCAGAATTAGAATATCTAATGATCTCCAATTAATCCGACTTCTTGTATTTGATCATGTAATCCTTATGTAACACTCCGAAAATTTTAAAATAAAAATTTAATTATTTCACATGTCATATTTTTATTATTTTGAAAAGTGGAGAGACTAAAATAGTATATGTATTAACTTCAAATTTGGGGCTAAACATTTAGATATTGTTAAAGCGACTAAAAGTATATCAATATAGGGCGCGTTGGATAGCTCGTAACTAATTATGTAAATTAGGCTCAAGAAAAATTTAATTTGGACACGCTAATCTTAAGATATTGAAGTTCAAAGAAATTGTAATTTTTTTTAAAAAAAAAAATCAAATTGAATTTGGATGAGTGATAGCCATGTGTATCTAAGCAATAGATGTGAGATGATTTTTTATTTGATTAAGATTCTCTTTGAAATCAAAAGTTGCCATCACTATCACGTATTGTGATTAAAATCACCTTTTGTTGTGATAAGTATTATATACACGTCATATTATAATCGACTTACTTAAAATTTAATTCTTATCAAATTTGATAAATATGATTTTTCATCCCAATTGTACCATGACTCAACCACTATTTTCCCCCCTATAAATAGTGTGTAATTATCTCACAATTCACTATCAAAGAATTTTACACCTCAACTTTGATACAAGTTGTTGTAAATTTCAAGTATATTTTTTTTCAAAAGCTCATTTGATCAATCAAGATAAGATATTTCCGTGCAAATGGTTTGTTTCTTTATACTTTTATATTCAATAATTTATGCATGAATTGCTAGTGGACTTTCGAGTTCTTTATTAAAAGATAAGAAATCCTACGACCTAAGAAGGGTGTTTCACTTGGTCAGCGATAACTCTATAAGAGAAGAGTGATATGAAGTGTTTATTTTATTGCGTATAATTGTGTATGAAAACTGCACGTATCTTACTGGTATTTTGAAATACTCACTCTTACAAAATTTTACAGGTTAGTTCGAGTCGATTGGAGGTGATGCAACTGCCAAGAGGAATCGAAGAGATAAAATATTAAATTTATTTTCTTTATCAAATTATTAGCCTGTTTAATTTTTTTCAAAGATAGTTATTTAAATTGTGATTATGTTTTCATTACGGATATTTCGATTATTTTTATTTAAAGAATATTATTTTATCGTTCTGCAAAGAAATTGAATTTTTTGTAACACTCTAGTCTTTGTGAAACTTTGGGGCATTACACCTTAGGGTCCGTTTGATTGCAAAGGTGGAAAATTGGTGGAAAGAAAATGTTTTACTGGGAATTGAATTGCCTAGAATTTGTTTTGTTGAGAATTGTAATTAATTGTGTTTGATTTGTATAATTTTCTACCTGAAAAATGTTGAAAGTTTGGTGTCCGTTTGACTTCGTTTTTTATAAAAATTGTCCATTAAAGTGATAATTTTTCTACCAATACGTTTAGAATTTGTTCTAATTACCAAAAGTTAAAAAAAAAATTAAACAATTAGAAAAAATTACCATGTTCGTTTGACTTTGTTTTACATAGAAATTGTCAACAAAAATGAAAATTCTTTTTACAATAGTTGATAGAATTGGTTGTCATTGCTAAAAAAAAGGTGGAAAATATTTTCCCACCTAATAGGTGGGAAAACAAAATCAAGCTTTTGTGCATTAAATGATTGTACCTAGAAAAAGATGGAAAACATTTTGCCAGGAAAAGAAACGCTATCAAACACCCTTAATTGACAAAAGTTAGAAAACATTTTCCTTTTCCACCTTTTTTCCTACCTATCAAACGGACCCTTAGTTCTCTATAGATACTGTATAAGCAAATTGGCTGCTTTCCAAATATCTATCCCAAAGTTAATTAAATATTTTTCTATCATTCCAACAATGAATGCTATATCCGGATATGTGCAAACCATATTATACATTAAACTCCCAACTACTGAAGCAAATGTAATTTTCTGTATTTCCATTTCTTTAAGTTTATCCTTAGGCATTGATTGAGGTTAAGCTTGTCTTCCTTAGCAATATGGAAATAACCTGGTTTACATACTTGCATCTCAAATCTCTTAAAGTACCGAATCGATATAGTTCTTTTGTGATAACTCAAAAATACAAAGAGAACGATCTCGGTATATCTGTATCCCTAACACAAAAGATGCGTCACCAAGATATTTCATTTCAAAATTACATGACATAAATCTCTTGATTTCATGCAGTAAGCTTATATCATTATATGCAAGCAGTATATCATCGACATACAATATTTGAAAAACATATCCACTCCTAGTGAACTTGTGATATACACAACCATCAACTGATTTGATCTCAAAACCAAACGAGATAATTATTTGATGAAATTTGTGATACCATTGATTAGAAGCTTGCTTAAACCCATATATGAATTTCTTTAATTTGTAAACCATCATATATAATTTAAGATCAAAACATGTCACAAATATATAATTTATAATCTATCAAATATCGCATCAAGCGAGAATAATTTTCTGGACGATTTTAGCCCTACTACAATTTAATTATTTTAATTGTACCTTAGATTTCATTTTTCAATATATATTTAATTGAATATTAATTATCAGACACGCATACAAATAAATAATTGAATTGTACGAGAACAATCAAATTGATTCATGAGTATGCAATTTAATTAATTTGAATCAATGAATATAGAAAAAGAATAATGTATATACATTTAAACAAAGGGGGTAAGTGAACCAACATGAAATTTAATTATTTTGAATTAATGGATATAGAAAAATAATAATTTATATACATTTAGAGAAATGACATTATAACATAGATTAAATGAATAATATTGAAATTAAATAAGTGTATACATGAACTTGAATAATTTATCTACTCCTATAATAATTGAATAGCTCCCAAATTATATGATCTTTAATAATTTATATATTCTTAGAATAATTTATGATAAAATAAATAATCTTAAAAGTAAATACGTGTTCATGAACTTGAATAATTTATTTACTCCTAGAATGATTAAATAGATCACAAAACATGTATACATGAACTTGATGACTTAATGTTATATTTAACATATCCATATACATGCACATACATAAATAACTGAATTGTAGTATTTCTAGAGTAATTGAACAGCCCCAAAATATATAAAGTGTACGTGCATGAACTTGAAGAATTAATTGATCGAATTATATATATATTAATGGTAATTATTATTATACACACGTAAATAAATAATTGAATTGTATAAAAAGTTCATTTTACATAAACAGTTTTTTTTAACTATTTTATATATTCACTGATTTTCAAATATCATTTTTACCGTATTTATAAAACATTTCAAAATAACGTACAATGCACGTTTATCTGTGACTAGTAATACTAAAAGAATCTTTCATAGAAACTTGGGAGAAAGACTCTTTTATGTCAATATCTTCTTTTTTTAGTAAAACCATTTGCAATAAGACGATCCTTATATCTCCTCACATCACCCTTTAAATCCCTCTTGATGTTAAATATCCATTTGCAATCAATGAATTTTGTTCCTTTAGGAAATGTGACGAGTTCCTAAAAGTCATTGTCTTTCATAGAATCTATTTCTTCATTCATGACATCAGTCCACTCTTGAGAATTATTGTTTTGCATGACTTGATGAAAGCTGATTGATCAAATCTTCTTCCATCAATCCTACCATCCTTATTTCTCTTGGAGAATGACTATAAAGTCATAAAAAATTGTCTTTCTTCTTTCTATAGTGGATTTTCATAGTAACATTTGTTCTTGAGATTGTTGACTTTGTTCTTCAGGAACAATCTCTTGATTATATATAAGGGATTTTGTAATATTATTTTGATTCGAAATTGCTTCTTGAACAATAACTGGAGTAAGAATTTGTCACTGGTCCTGATCATTGTCAATTGCAACAATAGAGATATATACATATTCTTCTTTAAAAATAAAATCCTTAACCTTAAAACCTTATCTCTTGCCGCAAACTCTACATCTTCAAAAAATCGAACAGTTCCCTTTTCAAAAATTGATCTAATAGTACGATATTTAAAATTTGTAACCCCTTAACAGTTGTTTTACTTGGAACTTTATTGAGAATCTAAACTGGAGTTTTTAGTGTTTCTTCCTATAGAGATTTTGGCAAGGTGAAATGACTAATCATATTCCTTGTCATGTCTTTTATTTTTCTATTTCGTTTCTCAGTAACACCATTCCTACCAGAGGACCCCAACATGGTACACTATGGGAGACTCCACGTTTCTCTAGGAATTTAGTAAAAGTTGTGGACATTGTTATCTTGATTCGTCATATCTGCCATAATATTTACCACCACAGTCATATCTGACATGTTTTATTCTTTTACTGGATGATTTTCAAGCTCAATTTTGAATGTCTTGATGGTGTACTGTCGTAGGCACCCAAAAATAGTTCTTAAATCTCTAAAACTAATGTAGTAATGGAAGTAAGGGTCGATCCCACAAAGAGCGTGCAATTCAATAATTTATGCTTCGTATAACGATTGGGGGTTTTGTTTATAACGAAATCAATCATGTAACAAATAACAATGTAAATTAACGAGTTGTATTAAATCAATGAAACGAGTCTTGATCAAAGTCAACTTCCACCATTAGAGATTTATAACCATTCATCAATTCACAAAGAATAATCAATTCACATTCACAATATTCATCGTTAGAATAAATTCATGTTTCTCCTTAATTTTAGATAATCAAAAACCAGCGTTCTAATTAACCCTAATTATCAAATAATCTCAGATCAACGCTAAAGATTCAATTTAATAACAGTTTTAAACAATAGATAAATCGATGAACTAGATAATACAAACACCAGCGGTTGCATTCAATCTATTTAAACATTTTTCTTAAGATTCAATAACCTCTATCGTAGAAAATTATCAAATCTTAGTGCTTCACAAGTTAAATGATTCAAACAATTACGGATTTGAGATTTAACTTAGCTATAGATTGCAATATATGAAAAACTAATAGATTTCAAACATGGCAATCATAAAATTATGCATAGAAGAATATTCAATACTGAAAATATAAATTAAACAATGAAAATAGGTGGATCTCACAGTTATAATATTTTTCAAGGTTTCAGTATCCTTCAATCAAGCATCAATAGTTAGTTACACATGATAGATCTAATAAAAATAGAGAAAAAATAGGTTGGAGGCGTTCTGGTACGTTTTCGGTGTGTTCTAGGGTTTTAAAATATATATTTATAGTTGTTTCCATAAATAATTATTTTAAATTCGGAAACTAAAATTCGCGTCCCGGAAATGAACCATGCGGCCGCATGGTTTAGAGGTTTGCGGCCGCAAGGAACAAATGAATTTAGCACTTTAACTCTTGGGAGTGGTCCGTGCGGCCGCATGGTTTTAAAGGCTTGCGGCCGCTAGGAATTGCGAAACTTTCTCCCGGATAGCGTTCAGTATTTTGGCCATAACGTTCTCTACCGATGTCCAATTGATGTGATTCAAGATGCGTTGAAAAGATAACTCAGAGGGCTAAGAAACTGTCTTCAAATGCAATCATTTACTATGTCCAAAATTGGTCTCAATATGAGGTTGAAAACCGATGCAAAACTTTTCAGTTTGAAAGTTGATATGTGAAAATGTCTTGGCCATATTTCATCCATTTGAATCCTTTCTTCATCCAATTGGCCTCTAACACTCTAGAGTCTTCATCACAAGGTTAGAAACAAGTTTAGAATATTTTCACTTTAGTCCTTGAACTTTCACTTTCGTCCATTTTGGTCTCTTTTCACCTATTTCTTCCAAATTACGCCATATCCATAGAATTGCCACCTAAACCAAAATATGAGAATACGAAGTACATTTAGATACAAAATAAACATACGAGCACATAAAATAAGGAGGGAAAAATATGCATTTTACATTCCTATCACTTGAATAACGGGAAAGATCATCTATGAACATAATAAATAAATGTTGAGCATTCTAATAAGTCGAATGGAATGACCTACAGATATCCGTATGAATTAGTTTTAATATGGCCAAAATTCTACTGGCACCTAATATCCTTACGTTTGTTTCTTTCCCCTCAACGTAATTAACATAGACATTTAAGTCTGGAAAATTAAGGAGATCAAAAACTCATTCCGACACAAGCTTTTCCTTTCTTTTGAGAGATGTGATCTAATCACTTGTGTCATAATGAAGCGAAATTCTCGTTGGTTAATTTATGTTCAAAACCACGTGAATTTACATGCAATGTTTCTTTATAATATGCAACCGTAAGTTATCGTAATCGGATAAAGAACTGGTACCCATAATTTAAATTAATAAAAAGACTAAACTGACTATTTTCACGTGAACAAAAGTAACTGAATTTGTTCAATGTAGAAATAGAAATCAAATTTCGTCTGAAAGACGATACCTCAAATGTCTCTTTCAAATCCAAATAATAACTAGTCTTTAATGATAACCTAAAAAGGCCATATTGTCTCAATTTTAATTGATTTGCCATTGTCCCACATAGACGAATCTTTCAACATCAATTGGCTTTTGTTAGTTTAGATAATACTACATAGATACACTTATATAAGTAGTAGCACCAGAAGTGTACTTTTCTTTACACGTCAAGTCTGGTATTTAGTACAATCTCTCTTTATGCGTTTCAGATTTTCACAAAAGTAACTATCAAACTATTTATTTTTTAAGCTCTTGTTGTTTCTTTTGAGCTAAACCAAATACAACTTTCTTATTCTTTAACTTGTCTTTAGAGGTACTTGCCAATTGAGTACTGAGTTCTCTCTCGATTTATTCTTTCTTCTTCTTGCACACAATATGAAATGAGCTTATCAAGAGTCTACTTCCCCTTTTAATAGTTATAATCAACCTTAAATTTACCGAATTGTACAGGAAGGGAAATCAAAATCAAATGCACGAGCAGATCATTAGACGCTCGAACTTTAATGTCTTAGCTTTGAAACAAGATGAGACACATTTATAATGTACTCCCTTATATTTTCTTTAGTCTTATACTATAGTAAAATCAGGTTCAACGGAATCGTACCAGTTTCGGCCTTATCGCCTTTTGGAATGCGTTTACCAATTTCTTTAAGAAAATCTTAGACTGTAGTTACCTTATCGGACACAACGCACCTGAATGTTGTAGGAATTCCATGCTTCATAAATCTTAAAACTTATACAGTTTCAACAATTTTACTTATCTGAATCCCATTTTCATTAATGGAACTCTTATCCGTAAGAGTAGCAGATTGTTCAGTCCTTAATGCAAGGTCTAGATCCATGCCGTTAAGAACGATACAAACATTCTCTTTTCAGCCCTTAAATTTTGGTTCAAGCACGACAATTGAATTGTTGTTGGCAGATATTGCAAAAATTGATGGATTAACAAAATAGAAAACTTAAACATAAATAACATATTCACATAAAAATCCGTAATGAACAATCAATAATTTCAAATAAGGGTGTAGCCCATCGCAAGAGATTGAGCACAACATTGATATTTAGTCTTTAGACAAAAATATCAACTTTTAAGACACTCTCAAATATTGACAATAAATCTGATCAAACATCAAATCAATTTTTAATCGACTCATTGTTCACATAATGAAAAACTTTACAATTGTCACATATTTATTATCATAGGTGTGCAAATAATTTGACCAAATATTTACCTTCATTTGGGCTTGTGAATATTCGTATGAATTACAAACACACAATATTCAAAATATTCAAAATAAATTCATTTAGGCAAGAGATGTTATTTTGGTAACATGTTGTCTCAACTAATTTATTTTAGAAAATTACTAATCCGAAATAAAAATTAAGTAAGATTTGAAATTGATTGTCCCTTTATATTATATTTTTATTTTTCTCTTTTGTTGCCAAAAGGAAAAAAAAATACGAATAGTGATGTAGTGCCACAACTCTCGAAAATGGGTGTTGCAGCTCCATGTAACTATTGCAGGACGTGCTGCAAATCCTAATTTTCTTCCCAATTGCTCCAACCACTCACACTGCCTAATACACTTATAATGATGGACACGGTAGCAAAACCTTGAAATTTCCTAATTAAAGTAAATGCTTATTAGCACAAAAACATCTCTAAGTTTAACCTTTAGTATACGAAACGTCCATTAGTTTCAATTTTTTTGCATTTTCACTTCTATTTTCACGTTTTATTGCGAAAAACGTTATTTTCATCAATTTTTATCAATTTCAATAAAAATATGTGAAATGAAAAATATAACCCCTTATTTAGATAAAAGAAAAGAAAAAAAATAAAGAATTTATTGCAACCATAGGCTCAAATTTTTCAAAAAGTTACAAATGAGTCCCAAACAAATAATTAAAAATAAAAACTAAAAATACAAAAATAAAATCATCTTCTTTCCCCCACCTTACCCTACCCATTCTTTATTTTGGATACTTCATGGAACCGTCAGCCTCCATCTCAACAACCACCACACAATCGCTATCTAAAGCGTCGGAGCTCACACCACAAACAACAGCCTTCAACCCCCAAACATTTTCCCATAAACCAATCGAGCAAACAACAGATTTATATGGCCAAAATGAATAAAAAACACAGCTGGTCGCATGCAACATGTTGTAGTGTTTCTTCAGTTTCGGCGCCGACTGATGAGATAGTAAAATGCTATATTGTTCATCCATTTATCTTATACTTTTGTAATTTATCGGTGCCTAAATGTACTCATTATTCTTATATTTTGATTTATGTTGCAATTGGATGAATATGACGGAATTTAGAAGAAGCAAGCGAAAATGACTTAAGTGAAGGAAAACAAAAGTTCAAGGACCAAATAGCAAATATAAAAAAGATAACTCGAAAAGAAAAACGAAGATGTGAAAGATTTGAAGACCAATTGATAGAAGACATAAAGCATTGGAAGAAGAGAAACAAGGAAAGAATCCAAGAATTGAGAAAACGAAGTTTGAGGACTAAAACGCAACAATTACATAGATATCAATGCTATGTGTCGCATAGCATTAATACCTATGTGGTCGCATACATGGTTCCAAATAAATGAAGGCCGAATTTCAAATGAACTATGTAAGTTAAGAGTATCGTTCTCACGAAAAATAATGTCTAATTTGTAGTTCAATAGTTTCTATTAAATTCGAAGTGTAGTGACATAAGATAATTGTGTTTTGTTGTTTATGTTAATTTTTACTCTAAAAAAATGTGATGTTTTTCTAATATGTGGATGCTTGTATTGAATTCATGTAATCCCACTATTTCTATTTATTTCAATTCTCAATAATCATGTTGTTCAATTCATGTATTTTTGACAATCGATAAAGTTAATATGTTAAATATTCTTTCCCAAGACACACCAACCTATGACTAACAAGAGATGATTATATTCCTAGTTCGAATTCTTATGAAAGTCATGCATTTGGTTTACATTATCAACAAGATTGCATGTGTGAAAGAGATTATTCCTAATTCTAACTACGCATGTATTTGTTTTATATTATCAACAAATGTTAAATACTATGTGTGGGATGACTCTTGTGATTGTTCGTATTTTCAAGATCAACAAAGCAAAATCTACAAAATGTATAATTCTTATCATTGTTTCTATCTAGCCACAAAACATATGTTTGGTGGGAATTGAAATCCGTTTAAATTCAATTGTGTGTGTTAACTAAATTTCCGATAGTAGATGGGTTGGTCAAATTGGTTCTATGTGTGGCCGGCGATAAAGAATGATGGACGAGTGATTGTCGGTCAATAATGGAGGTAGAACCGACAGTTGTTGAAGGTAGTGGAGCCAATGTTGTAGGTTGTGGATGGTTTGGGAGTCTCGACAATGAGGAGTTGTCGGTGAGTACTGTATAAGGGTTTGATATGTTGAAGAAGGTGATGAATTGGGTTGTGTGTTGGGCCTAATGGTGATGGGTATAAATTTGGCGTACGTTCATGGGTCGAGTCATGATGAGTCGCTCGATCCAATCGTCACACTATAATGGAAAAAATCTTGATAAATTCGTGATTTGTCCAACGAAGAACAAGAATTCGAAAGAAAATTGTCTCTCAATAATCTCAACAATAATGTTGTTCTTTTCAATGAAATAATATGTCCTATTTATATGGAATTCATGTAAACCCTTGTTTAAACGGAAATAAAGTCTAAAAGATTACAAAATATATCAAGAATAAAATTTTAACATAATAGAAAATTACGCAAAATTTGAAAAAATTTGTGTCCAGATTGATCTATGCGGTCGCATAGAACAAATGTTCAGCTTCAAGTTTGGTTCGATAATACGGTATGCGACTGCAATCCTTTTAAGCTATACAGCTGCATAGCTTTAATTTTGAATCCTCTTTTTCCTTGTACAAAAATTCGTGCAATTTCTGAATTGTACGCATGGAAGAAAATTCGACACCCGAGCTGAAAGTTATACATGTTTTCATCCACGCTGCTCATTTTTTTATATAATTTCCAAATCTTGAATCCAACGCACCCAACTTGATTCTGCCTTCATGTCTAACATGTAAGTTGTTATTTGGCTTGTTGCACTTGAGCTCTTGGCCTCCACATCTTGGATAACCCATTCCATGGCCTTCTTGATCATCCATAACTCTAGATCTTGTCTTTTGTTTCTCTTCAAGTTAAGCCAGATCTTTGTAAATTTGTTGCCTTTCTTGGATCACATCACAATAAATATGTGACTCATGTAGCTACTGACATCACAATAAATAGTGTGTGTGTGCGTGTGGGGTGGGGGGGTGGGGTTTCGCTCTTACAAGAAGGCAAGACTTAATCTCTAAACGTACAAACTTTGCTATCCGCCCCCTTCATGGCTATTATCTTCCATATGGTCAGAAGTCTTCGACGTCTCCAGTTTTTAGATATTTCCTACTTTCATAAGGAAACTGAGTTATTGTATTTTATTTTTATTTGAAATTGAAAAAAATCTCTTACCTTTGATTGGTTACACTAGACTGCATCTAAGGGACATACAATTTTAAGAAGCAATATATACATACTCTCATTAGCACCTCAGCCATCAAGGCTACTCAAGGACCAAAAAATACATTTAAATTTCAGTATGTTGTTACTTTTATTTTTCCTTAGAGTAACCCTCACTAATTTATTAGCGTACAATTAGATAGTTTCCAGCGTGTAGTGGAGTATATAATTAATTAATTGCATCTTGCACTCACAAATTTAAAGAGTGGCTTGAGTTGTCTAATACATACAAATTAAACAAGTTATTTCCGTGAATAAAAATAGCTATACCAAGTACCAACTGTTTAATCAAGCCATCTACTCCATTGCCATTAAAATTTATTTTTACATCAATGATTCAGCACAACAAAGCTAGTTACCTGTTGAGAACCCACAAATTATATTATTTTATAAATACTTAGAAAATAAGACAATGTTGTTTACTAGTGGAAACAATGCCATCCGAAGTCCCTGCACCTCTCAAGCCAACAAGCTGTTCGAATGATAGTCAACACTTTCTTGTTTCCAAAAGGGGTTCTGATTTCAGTATTAAAAAAAAAAAAAAAGTCAAGATGTGGATATTAAACAACCAAATTGATCGAGTAAATTTAAATGTTTACCTTCACTCCAGAAATGTTGTCATGAATCTTGTCACATTGATTGTTGTCCCGTACATCCAGTTTCCAATGTAGTTTCACCAGTTGAAATAGGAATCTCTCCATGAACGCTTCAAAACGAGAGTTATAACAACAACCCAGAATCCAGTAATGAAACCAAATGTCATGCAGATATAAAAATCACGTGATATAAATCCATCATCTTCTTCAAAAATATTCCCTTCTCTGTGATTAGTAGTAGAACCGTTAGAAATATCTTGAGGACACTCTACCAGAGGCTTCCCACAGAGTTGGGTATTCCCAACATACGCATTGGAGTCGAAGCTTTGTAGTTGAGTGCCTGAAGGGATCTTTCCCGTCAAATTGTTGTATGATAAGTTCAAAACACTGAGAAAATTTAGATGTGCAAGGCTGTTCGGTATCTCCCCTGAAAGCTGGTTTCTAGACAAGTCAAGGCATTCCAACATCTCCATTTGACCAATATTTGAAATGATATTTCCCGTCAAATGATTTCTTGATAAGTTCAAGAAAACTAAACCTCTTAAAGCAGAAAACTCTTGCGGAATATTTCCAACTAACTTATTTCCAGAAAGATCAATTCCTTTCAAGAGTCCTAGTGTCCTGTATTCTGAATCTTGTCCTTTCCACTGAACAATAGCATAGTTAACATACAATTCAACAGATCCATCATGAGAGCCATTTTCCAAATATCCAGCATTTTCAATTAAACTATTCTTCTCAACCAAAGCCGTAAAATTGTTTAAACATCTTGATATACTTCCTGAAATATTGTTTCTAGAAAGGTCCAAGACATGGATATTGGTAAGGTGGCAAATTGTTGAAGGCATGATTCCGTCAAATTCATTAAATCGAAGGCTAAGAACTGTCAAATTTGTTAAGTTTGTTCCTATCCATGCTGGAATATTACCTGTTAACTTGTTTCCTCCCACATCAAGCGTTATTAGCCTCGAGCAATTCCTCAAAGTTGAAGGCAATTCACCAATGAAATGATTGTTGCGCAAGTGTAATATCATGAGCTGATCCAAAGTGCCCAAAGTGAGGGGAATTTCACCTGAGAACTTGTTATTTGCCAAATCCAAAACACCTAATTCACTTATGTTCATCCAGCAATTAGGAAGCTCTCCTTCCAATTGGTTATCCGAGAGATCAAGCACCTCAATGATGAAGCCCTTGGGAATTGTGCACAAGTGAAAAATGGACCCCGTAAACATATTTTTGGAAAGTTTTAAATTTCGAGAATGAAAAAGAAATAATGGAATTGGACCTGAAAATTTGTTATAACTTAAATCAATCAATTCGCGAGGAATCGACCCCGAGGGCAAATTAGGAATTGTACCACTAATATCGTTATGTGAAAGAACTAAGTTTGTTGAAGAAGACATATTCCACAACCAATGAGGTACTGCATCTGATATACTAGCGAAAGAGATGTCAAGAAGTTCAAGAGAATTCTGAGTTTGAATCCAATTTGGAAAATGGGGCCCCAAATAGCAATGGCTGAGCTCTACTGCTACCAATTGAAAAGGAGGAATCCAATCTGAGCTCAAGTTGAAGCTCAAGGAGTTAAAGGATAATTCTAGGACTCGTAAGTTGGCAAAGTTTGAGAGGTACCTTTCAGTGATTGTATCTTCCAACAAATTTGAAGACATTCCCAAATATTCGAGATTGGAAAGTTTCTCGATACCTTCGGGTAGCCTTTTAAATTGATTGTAAGATAACTTTAATGCACAAAGAATTGAAGGTTGCCCAGGGCTTGGTGTGTGAAACCCATTCAACTCATTGTTATTAAGGTACAAATATAACAAGGATGAAAATGTGGTAATATCTGGAAAGGTACCATTTAAATCATTGTATGATAAATCTAGTGCAAATACATAACTTAAATTCCCCAAAGATTTCGGAATCCTGCCGTGCAACTTATTGTTACTCAAATAAAGCGCCTCAAGAAAAATCAATTCCCCAAAGAAATCAGGAATAGGACCCTCTAATTGATTATAGGAGAGGTTTATCCATGTAAGATTTGTACTAAAGTTAAACAACCTGTGGAAGGAAGTGAGATAATTGATGGATAGATCGAGGGTAGTTAGATAGGATAAAGAAGAATTAGAGAACATATCAAAGGAAGGCACTGGGTTGGGAATTTGACAGCTTCTCAAGTACAGTTCCTTAAGAAAAGGGAACCTTGTTATGTGGTGAAACCAGCTGGTTTGATTTAAAAGGTTAACCTCAGTCAAGGCAAGAACTGATAACGAAGAAAGATGAGAAAGACACTCAAGGTTCTTGATTCTCAAATTGTTATAACCAAGGTCGAGAGTATACAGGTTTGTAAGGTTCCCAAGTTCACAAGGAACTTCACCAGTGAAGTTTGAGAATGTGAGTTTCAAGTGCCTCAAGTTTTTGAAGGAACCAAAGAATCTTGGTATTTCACTTCCTCCAAAATTAGTAAAACTCAGGTCCAAATAATTCAAATGTTGCAACTCAAGCAATGCGGGGCTAAGCTTATCCTTCAAATATAATTGACCAAGCGACTCGTATGTTTCCAGATCAAGTTTTTCTACGTGACCAGTTCCATTGCTACACGAGATGCCAATCCATTCGCAGCATTCCTTCTTAACTTCTTCACTTCCCCAGGATGATAGAACGCCATGGTCGTCAACAAGGTCATGCTTAAACTTGAGAAGAGCTTGTCTTTCCCTCTCTATGCACCTGACTTCAGCAGCAAGTTTCATGCACAGTGAAAGTAGGAACATCATCACACACAGTATTTTGTTAATCTCTATCATTTTTCGTGATATCATGTCTATAGTAATGAAAGAAGATTGAAGTTTTTCAAGTATTGTGTGCTCATGCAGACATGCTATCATATTATATATAGGAAGCACAAGTAGAGGATGTCTCCGACAATGTAGTAGATACTAATATAAATGGGGGACAAGAAGTGGTCTTCATAAACATCCGTCTTGGTCCTCAATTATACATGACACAACGTTTCAACTACTCATAAAAAGATTGAAATTTTCGATTGACACCAAGTGAAATAGTCTAGTTTACATGACACAATCCAACATGAAGTAGTTTTTAAAAATAAATATAGCATAAAAAAAATTAATGAAAAAATTATAACAGATGAACAAGAAAATTATAATTTTAGAAAATGACCTAAGACTATATCAACTAAATCTATACATCTTAGGGATAATAATCTAGTTAAATTATTTATTGAACCAATTCATAAAACATGAATATGTGTAGACGTTGATGATAGCAATAATAAAAGTGATTATCGACTCATGGGCAAAAGCTACTGATTTAGCTGTTGCTTTTCATAAATGGAATACAACTCAAGCTTATAACTTTATAATCCACATCTTTAGAGGAATTACTTCAGATATCTGGAGAAGAACATTTGAAGAAACTAAAAATAAAATCAAATATGGAGAAAAATCTAACACTATTATTGATAGTAATGAAAGTTTAGATGCTGAAAACTTTAAATAAGTTTTAAAACGAATGAAAAATTTCTTTAGACATTTACTCTTAGGAGGAGTTATATCAGAAACTAAAATAGACATGATCACTCAAGAAGCCTTACAAGCAGAAAGAGAAATGAAACTATTAAAAATCTGTGATATGTGTGAATTAAACGAATATACTAAAAAATTCGAAAAGATATATATCAAAGCTTCTAAATCTACAAAAGAATGGAATCTATCAGAAGAAGATATAAAATTACTAAATAGATATTTTTTTAAACTACCCTAGCCATGGGGGTCAGAAATTATTTGGGAATTATCAAATTTATTAGAAGAAAATAGAATGGGAAGATCCTTACCACAAAACTGATACATTAGGAATGAGAACTTCATTCGCTAAAAGAAAAAATATCTGAATGGTGTAGAAAATCTATGTACCAACACCTATTTAGAAAATATGGTAAAAAAGCAAGTTTATGTTGTTATGGAGAAATAGCGGCAGTACCACAATTTGGTTGTCACCAACCATCTAAGAAATCATATTATAAAAAGAAATTTAAGAAATATCTTAAACGTTGGAAGAGAAATAAAAGATTTAAGAGCCACAAGAAATATTTTAAGACGAAAAAACTTGGAAAAATGAATATAACCAACATAAGAAACCCTAGAAGAAATCTAAAGAAGAATTTTATAAAAAAAGGTAAATGTTTTACATGTAATGAAATAGGATATATATCTCTCAACTGTCCTAACAAGAATAAAAGAAAAAATGTTAAGGCCATCAGATTAATGGAAGAAATAAAATCCGACTCATATTATGAGATGATCGAAAATATAGACGAGTTATCTGAAACAGACTCAATCTATAAGCTAGATATAGAAGAAATTGAAGAACCAGAATTTGAACAGATTTATATGAATCAAGAAATTATGGACATTATTGAGGATACCTTAGATAATGTAGAAGGAACTTTACAAACAGTTGTGTTTGATGAAAAAAGATATGGAGCCATAAAATAAAAATAAATATCTTTAAAAGATAAAAATGTTTTTATAAGACCAATATTATCATGGTTTAACAAAATCATATATATTGCCAAATATGATGAAGTGCATATTAACATCGAAAATGTTAAAGGCAACACTACTATACCTCTAATAACCAAAGAATGCGTTAATAGATAATTAGCAAAGATAAAATGATCCACTATAGAAAGATTAAAGAACATAGTGATTGGAGGAATCCAAATAATGGTCAAATGATATTTTAGAGGGGGAATGAATATTCCTATACAAATGTACTTAATGGATAACAAAATACTTTATGATCCTATGGACGCTTTATTAGGAGTTGTATCTGGAAATCTTGTATATAAGAAAATTATTTTTACCATAAGACCTGGATTTGTCATGTCCATATTAGATGAAAACTTAAGTCTGTGATTAAATCTATATTATAGAATTGATGGATTGATTATGCCACCAAGAAGTAAAGTTGTAGCATCACATTGTAAAGTTTTATATGTCTCTACTACTACATACAAAAAAAAAAATCAATAAAATTTCATGAGACTTCATATAAATTCATGAAGACGTTAGAGACCTAGCACAATTTACACCACCTAGAATGTTAAATAATAATAACATTTCATTACCACAAGATATATTGCTTGATTTTCATCAGAAATCTAAAAGAATAGACAATAATTTAGGAAATCAAGGATTAGTCACCTTGAATACCACTGGACAACTTGTAGTCAGAATACCTAGTAGAAGAATAGAAAGAAGTATCAGTACTAGAGAACTCTCAAACTCTAGTAGAACATCTACAAGTAGAAACTACCCAACAATGCCTAGAAATAACATTGATATTGATCTCAGAAAATGTGAGGAAGATAATCTTATCTTGTTAAAACAAAATATATTAATAGCCAAAATAACTATGAAGAAATCATAGCTCTTGTTAATACAGAAGCTAGTACCAGTTATATAAAAGTAGACTTAGTTGATCATTTACTAGAAGAAAATTTACCACAAGGAATAACTCTTACATATTATCATGGAATTAAATATGAAATCAGAACATTTGTTAATCTATAACTAAGTTTTACAGGCGTAGAAGGAGAACAATTTAAACTAAATCTTAAAATTCATAAAGATTATAGAAAAGGAAAAGATACTAGTCCAATATTACTTTGAATGAACTTTCTTGAGAAAGTATCACAATTATATATCCAGAAAAATACTTTACAAATAACTATAAGAGGCAAACCAAAAAGGCTTCCTAGAGTTAATAAAAACAAAGAACCAATTTATATGATACAAGGAATTAAATCAATCAAAACTAGTATACTTAGTCCATATGTTGAGATAACTCTCAGTTTACCAAATTACTATAGGATAAAACTCCATGCTATACTTGATACTGGATCAGGTATTTGTTTATGTAAAAGAAATGTGTTCCCAGAACATATTATAACAGAGATTATAAGAAAACAATTTATGGTAAAACAGCTAGTGATATTGTAGAAATCTATAGAGATTTTGTAGAAAATGTTCCTAATTATAGGAAATATGGAATGTTTTATACCTCGAATATATGCAACAGATAAAATCGGATGTGATGTCATTTTAAGAGAAATTAAGAGAAAATTTTATCTATACATATAGCCCATTTACACAATATAAAGATAGTTTTGAATTTACCACACATTATAATCACAAAATTAAAATACCAAAAATCTATAAAACCATTGGAATTGCACATCAACCAATTCACCATAAACCTAGTTATCAGAGTTCTGTAGATAATTGTGATGGATGTTATACATAAATTAATCAAAAACAAAAAAAATTCCAATATTAAGAATTGAAAATTTAGAAGAAGAATTAGTAAACATTAAATTAGAACTAAAAAAATTGTTATCATGAACATCCTTTAGCAAAATGGGAGAACGATAAACATATTGCAACCATTGAACTAAAAAACTCAGATGCTAAGATATCAGGAAAACAATTCCCCTATAGCAAATAAGATAAAAAAGAATTTGAAATACAAATTAAAGAACTCTTACAATTAGGAATTATAAGATAATCAACCAATCCATATAATAGTCCAGCTTTTATGGTCAGAAATCATAGTGAAATTAAAAGAGAAAAAACTAGAATGGTAATTGATTATAGAGATCTAAACTCTAAGACCATATCAAATAGCTATTAATTACCAATAAAAGAATTGTTAATAAAACAAATACAGGGAAGTCAAATATATTCTAAATTTGATTGTAAATCGGGATATTGGCAAATAAAATTAGATGAAGCATCAAAACCTCTAACTAGTTTTACTACTCATAATCCATTAGGACAATTCGAATGGAATGTTATGACAATTGGATTAATAAATGCACCAACAATATTTCAACAAAGAATGGATAAGATTATTAGACCAATAAAAAATTTATGCATTGTTTATGTAGATGATATCCTTATTCATAGTAAGAATTTAAAAGAACATATTGAACATCTTAAGAAGTTCAACTATATTGCAAGAAAATGTGGATTAGCCATATCAGAAAGAAAAGCAGAAATAGTTAAAACTGAAATTAAATTCTTATGATATATTTTTGCAGAAGAAAAAATACTTCAACAACCTCATATTGAAAAAAATATTATTGAATTTTTAAAAGAAATTATAGATAAGAAAGAACTGCAAAGCTTTATCGGATTATTAAACTATTCTGAGAAATTTATCAAAAACTGTGTAAAATACAAAATCCACTTTAACAAAGAAACTCAAAAAATGAGTTGTATGGAAATGGATATAAGAAGATATAGAAATGATAATTAAAATTAAGAAAATATGTGAAAATCTACATGAATTAAATATTTCAAATGATGGTGATTTCTTTATTTTAGAAATTGATGCATCTCCATTACATTGGGGAGCAATCCTCAAAAGAAAAGAAAATTATAAAGAATTTCTTTGTAATCCATTATGTAAATGCTCAGAAGAGCTTGTTACTTATACTTCAGGCACATTCAAAGATGTCGAAACAAGATATGATATTAATCGTACAGAATGTCTAACCGTTAAGAAAGAAGTAGCAAGATTTGAACCTTACTTACTACTTAATAAATTTCTTATTAGAACAAATCTCAGGTAAAACCATTATTAACAAATAAACTTGGGACAAATGCAGCTGAAAAGCTACTTATTATAATGCAAATGTGGTTTGTACCATTTAAATTTGATATTGTCCATACTAAAGGAAAATACAATTTTATTCCATATTTCTTAACCAAGAATGAAGCAAATCAAGAAGGAGCTAGAAGCATTGAAGTTCGAGATGAACATAAATATAGCTGCTATAGAATCCAAGATAACATTGATGGAAATGGCTGCTCCGAAGCCAATATCTGAGAAAGACAATCAGGCTATATTATCTGAGGGCCCTAGTACCAATAAATCTGAAGGTCCTAGAGATAATATTGAACAAGAAGCATTGAAGTTTCATAAATTATCCGTCAAGAAGAATACTACTTTGTCTCATTCACATGAGAAAAAACTAACAAAGGACAGTGTCTCTATACCAAAGTTTAATCGCTCAAATATTATCAAGGCCTATAACACTCCTGGTGTTATGGATATCAAGAATAAAAACGATTTTATTTTTGCATACGTATTGTTCAATCTTGCATGCTGTTGGTTCACGAGTATAGGATGGATGAAGACTTTAACGTATGAAACTTATAACAAAGTTAATATATATCCAGGAGCCCCAGCATATTGATTTCATGCTCTTTATGAAATGGAAAATATAATTTGTATTTATCCATCAGAATCTTTAAAAGAAATTTCTATGATGCCAAAGGACGTAGTTCGAGCTATTGAACGATATTGTCAAGTTCTTAAACATAAGAACATATATAGTCCCGAATGGGATAATGAAAAAGATAGGCTACTGTCAGTTAGCCATGTCATAAGAATTGTCACTACTTCTAAGCATCTTCAACCTAAGAAGAGTGAGATCCATGAAACTAAACCAAAAGATGTCATCAATATGACAGCTTTCCGTAGAGCCAAAGGATACAAAGAACAGTTCGAGCATACTCAGAAAGTTATTGAAGAAAAATAGAAAATTTGGGTGTATGAGTCACTAGACCACTTGGTTTACAGCAAGATTGTGGCACCCACTAAACAAGAAGATTGACACTATATTGATACGTGGTGCGATCATATATTTAAAGGACACGCAAGTGGAACAAAAAAAAAATAAAAGAAGAGATGTGCAAACAGTTTTGGCGTTATCCTAATCACAAGTGTGAATGATGCAGCATTGAAGGTGACAGATCACCAATCTCACTTGATCTAGAAGAATTTCCGGATGAGTGGTTTGAGTCGCATATGGAAAAGTAAATGACCCTTTATCATTACTTTATCAAAAGCATTTTTGATAAAGAAAAAATGTGGGTTTACCTCAATTATTTCCGTATTAAGATAAAGAACTTTAGGCCACAGTAAGATACCCACTATCTTACACAATTAAAGTAACAATAATGAAAGACAGTCGTGGAACTTTTCTAGTCTATAAATTGAAGACTAATTCTCAGAAGAAGCAAGCAATTCTGAAGCCAAAAGTTTATCTCTATACCTAGCATTTCAAATCTTGTAAATATTTTCAGTTTATTTCTTTCAAATGAAGCTTGTAATAAGGTAATGTTTATGGAGTTCTAATCTCTTTAAAGAGAGTACCAAGAGCGTAGCCGAAATATGTATGTATACTCCTATATAAGAGATATTAGTGTGATGTGTTTATGAAATCAAAGTTGTTTGAAGATACTGTTTTCTTATCCTTATTATCTTCTCAAAAACTCTTATCTTACTTATACTCCAACAATGTAAACCTTGAGGGTTAGTACAAGTATCTTGTTTCTGTGTTACTGTGTGTAAGCGTTTTAGGCGTTGTTAGAGAAAGTCGTGAGAACCCTGTCACCATTCAAGCTGATGTTTTTAATAGGAGTTGAAAGAAAAATTGTGATTTTGCGTGATCCATTGTGAGATATGTAAAAGAGTCAGAGAGAAAATCAATAAGAGTGCGAAAGTTGTGTTAGACCATAACCCACTTTCTTAAATTCAAATACCACCGATTACTTATATTTGAGTATACAACATATGGGTGCAAGCTCAATGAAAATATCGTTGATATTAATCTGCATTTACTTTTTGCTTCAATACTGTAAGATCTTTCTTATTTATGTTAAATACTTGCATTAATATTTGCACTCCTTTTATTTATGAAGTTTTAGTTACTTTTATTTGAAAATTAGAAATTGACTACGAAAGAAAAAGACAAGAAACTAAATTATTTTATATTGTGCTTGATTATTTTCTGAAAAATAATAGGAATATATTTGTGCCTATATTTTGAACAGAAAATATAGTTATAATTAATAAAGAAATTAATTAATAGAAAATAAAATTAGAACATTAAACGATTGCTATGATAAAAGATATATATATAAATA
Source organism: Fraxinus excelsior (assembly GCA_019097785.1). Taxonomy (NCBI): domain Eukaryota; kingdom Viridiplantae; phylum Streptophyta; class Magnoliopsida; order Lamiales; family Oleaceae; genus Fraxinus; species Fraxinus excelsior. The sequence continues at coordinate 11,715,377 of CM032629.1, forward strand.
CGAGCATAATTGACTTTTTCATTTATTAGGAGAAATAAACTAAACTTATCATATATTAGGAATAGAAAACCTTTATTTAACTAAAAATAAAGGAAGGACATTTAGGTTTTTTTTTTTTTTTTATCAAAAATACACTTTCCATGTGTACCTATTTTTTAGTTGGGACATTAGTGCCTGGATGAATAGCACGACCCTTATAACAAATGCTATAAAATTGATTCAGAATCCAATAAGATTGTACGAGTAACAATCGAAAATTTAGACCCGGTTAAGAGTCTTGACTCTTGAAATATGTATGTATCTGCAATCGTTTTCAGAACAAAATGTGATACTCCCTCCATCCCATTTATATAAGCTGTCTTTCCTTTTTTTTTTTTTTTTGTCCTAATTATGTAGTCTTTTTTTATTGAGAATATTTTGTTTTGTTTGTTTACTAATATACACTTATTTAATTTGCTCAGTAATAACCAATGTGAGAATTGGAAATTAAATTATTTAAGTTTTTTTACTACTTCCAACAATAATTTACTAATAATTGTTGATAATTAAATAAGGGTAAATTAGGAAAAATTTTGGCAAAAATTGGTTTTTCAATAATAAAATTTCATAATCCTTGTAAAAAACAAAACCAACCTATATAAATCGGACAGAGAGAGTATTAACTAAATCGTGTATACATATGTTTCACCATTAACGCAACACTATTTCTAGCATCAATTCTAAAAGTAAGTTTCGTGCAGAGTTACTCTAAAAGACTTGACATATCCATTTTTGAAGAACAGATTTTCACAAAATTGTTCTTTTAGCAAGGAATACGAGTTTCAACAAGGACTATATTTCATATATAATCATTATGACTGGTTCTAAAAATTCATAACAAAATGAATTGACTTCACCATTTAGTTCCTGTGTTATCTCAAGATTCATTGTAAACTAGAGGACCATCCAATTATACATTTAATTAAGTTGGTTGGAGTCTTTCTCATTGAATTCATCATTGTCTTATAGTTAGTTGGACATTAATTAGAGTAACAACTGTACAAGTTCAAGACATATATGTCTCCGTTGATAAAAGAAAAATGTTCATCATTTATACTATTCATCAAGTGGATGGCAAGAAGTTTCAATCCCTTGTCGATTGCATATTCAATGAGTTGTCTATTGCATATTTTTAAGTAGTTAATGGTGGGGGTTCCGTAACAAATTGGGCATTGACTTGAGAGAATTTCACAAACCGAAATTGAAGTCACCGTTGGTGGCTTTTTGTGAAAATAACCATTTTCCGCCTCCACCTTTAGTGTGGCAGGTGAAACATGTGGGTAAAATTGACAATGTGGGGGAAATTATTATTTACTAAACTTTTCCTACTTGCACGTTCATATAGTAGGTCATTAGTATCGTGCAGGTTAACTTTGAATGGGCTTTACGGGATTTAAAAAGAGATGACAAGTCAACGGTAAATGAAAAAAAAAAAAAAAAGGAGAAAAATGAAAATGAAAAACCTGATTAGCTTGTTATGTTGGGCTGGACAAAAGTTCTTAGACCAAATCGAACTGAATCGAACTGAACCCAATCGAGCAGTTCTTCAGAAATTAAATACCCGAACGAGTATCTGAATCGAAAACCGATGGGTTTGGTTCGGTTCTAGGCCGAGAACCGAATCTAAAAAAAAAAAATTAGTTTTTTAAATTGAATTAATTAAATTTTTTAACTTTTTCTAAACAAATTAATTAGGTAAATTTAATTTTTGGTATTATTATATATTGAATTAATTTTATTGGACAACTTGTTATTTATATGATTTTAAATTGTGCTACGTTAATTTGTAATAGTTACGAATAGACATGTTATTAGTGATATTTATGTAGTGTTGTTGTAAATGTTAAAAAATTTAATTATGGTATGAAACCAAATTGAACCGAACCCTAATGATTCCATAATTATATTTGGACCCGACGATTCCATTTATTAAATACCCAAAAATTCTGGATCGGTTCGGTTCTCCATGTCTAGCCCTAGCTGAAAGGGAAAAATATTTATAAATTCATTAATTAATAAAGCTTTTTGTACTAGGTTGGCTTTACGTGGAATTTTACATGAATTTAAAAGGAGGTGACGTGTCAGTAGTGACACATTGACTTCGTCGATAGGTATACATCCAAGTCAAATATGTCAAGTTGCATGCTTATTACACAAAATTCGTTTGAGTAGAATTTTTCAAAGAAATTTGATCTCCATGTCGAAGCAACTTGATCGATGATGATGAGGCCTAAGGGCGTACGATGCACCCCAAGTCCATCCTGCATGTGATTGGCTCTGATTGATTAGGAGGTGTTTGTCATTGTGCCAAGTTGTAAGAAAGGGAAAAATCAACCACAGCAATGGTGTTACCACTTACCATCTTTTTATGATTTTAGACTTTCGAGGGCTTAAACTGAAGAAATTGTGATTGTCTGCTGACTACTAGTTGCTACACGATTTTATTACAATACCAACTAAAAAAAACGAAAAAAGTTAGTTTTAGTTATAGTTTTCATCGAAAATTTTATTCTATCATCGACAAATATTAATCGTTGATCTTGCAGAGTATATTTGATTTCTTTCTGTTAGGTACTTGATACCAAATAAACTCCAGACAAAAATGATTAATCGGGTATTTATTTATTAAATCACAATCGTCTCTTGGCACCTCTGATTTAATTTAAATTTAGTCTAGATACAAAAAACTACTAATGGGATAACGGCGAAGGTAAGCGGGCCTATGTCACAAGTTAGATATCTTCAACTATAATAACAATAATGCATTTCTAATAACAAATCCACCTAGTTAGGACTCTAAGTAACAGCATTTTGAGTAGAAATATTGTACAATGAAACATGCAGAAAAAATCTTCTAATGTAGCATTTCATATTGCCTTTTGCGATTCTTAGTGTTAGGATTGATACCACTTATTGTGACAACAATCACCGGATTGAGATGTTGAAGTTATATGATAAATAATAATGAAGTATTTGATCAAATAAAAGAATAATAAAGACGAATATGGCAGAGAAATTAAAAGATTTTATTGACTCTAGAATAATGGAGAAGAGAGAAAAATATTACAATGATCCTAAAATCTAGTAATCATAAATCTCACACTTATCAAATTGTATAAAAAAGCTTAATATTTATAGAAAATATGTAGGGGACGTCCAAACCCTCTTGGTAGAGTTGTTGATAAAGTATGATGCCAAAATCGAGTCCAAAACGAAGTAGGAGAAGAAAACACGAAAAAATCGAACAGCACAGGTGGCGCCGAGGCGCTGGACAATTTGCCCAAATATAATACTTTTTTTGCTCAAAACTTTTTCTCCATTCCGAAACTATTTTTCAAGTCTAATACTAATTTCCAACTCTTAATAAGCTTTCAAAATAGAACTTCAACTTGACATAGAACTTTAATAACATTCCAAATTGAATTTTTCACAACATGCACTTCAATTAGAATTCTCTAATTACTTCAAATAAGGAATTCAGGTCACACTCAAATTCTAACAATCTTCACCTTGACACAAATTCCATCAAAAAATGAATTGACTTCTTCAAAAATAAAAATTTCTCCAACCAAACACAAAATACTCCACCTCTTCCAATGAATCCAGCACTACTCTGCAGAATTATCTTAGATTCCAAAAAATCATAATAATTTTAAACTAATTAAAAATGAGTTGTAACACACTCCCCAAAGTAGAATAATACCAAATTCTTTTACAGAATGGCCGTTGTTAGATTGTACACATTCTACTCCACTTAAAGCATGCTCAACCAAATCAGCATCCGCATACATTGCTCCATTGAGTCCATCTCTAGTAACTGAATATAATGGCACCGCAGGTAATGGTAGCAAAATGGCATTACACATATCTTCTAAACTCCACTGAGTTGTATTTTTCAAATCTGACCTTTTACGAGCTCATAAAGGTAATATACCAAATTGAATGTCCACCACACTACTGAACATGTGTTGATTAACTCTTCTAAATTCTGCATGACCCTGCAAGATGTATAACTGAGACCTTTTTATGTCCCTCCAATACAACCTGAGCACCTTTACAAACCTTCAAACCTCCACCTCCACCAAAGAACTCATAACCCTTTGAATCAAGGGTAAACAACGAGATGAGATTCTTCTTCTCAGAATGAGGAGAAACTTGAGCCCAGATCTATTAAAGGTATTTTCTTAGGGTATGGTAAAGGTGTTAAGGCATGTAGGGTTTGGTTAAGAAATCAATGGGGTTATAAGGTTATTATTAGCAGGAATGTCATCTTCAATGAGTTAGATATGCCTTGCATTAAAGAAAAAGGGACAACTACAACTGAAACTGATCAAAATAAAACTGCTTTAGAATCTGAACTTTTTAAGAAAAATTTAAACTCTGAAAATAATGATAAGTTTTTGGTGGAGCTTGGTTAGGAGTTAAATACTGAACGTGAAAATGACACTGAGATTGAACCTGCTAATATACCTAAACTTGAACAACCTGAAAACCCTTTAGGAGATTATCATCTTGCAAGGGATAGAGTTAGAAGAGAAATAAGACCTCCATCTAGATACAATGATTCTGGATTTGTTACAGCTTTGAACGTCCATAATTTTTTGGATAATAAGCCAAATTCTTATGAAGAGGCCATTGAGGGAAAACATGTAAGTTCATAGCTTGCTGCTATGAAAGATGAAATGCTTTCATTAGTTAAAAATAAGATTTGGATCTTTGTGAATAAACCAAAAGGGGAAAGAGTTATTGACTGTAAGTGGATCTATAAAGTGAAAGAAAGTGATTCAAAAGGTGAGAATGTAAGCTTTAAGGCCAGATTAGTTACTAAGGGCTTTAACGAAAGAAAGTGAATTAACTACAATGAAATCTTTTCTCTTGTAATCAAATACACCTCTATGAGAGTCTTATTTTTTATTGTTTTTCAATTTGATTTTGAATTAGAACAGTTAGATGTCAAAACTGTTTTTCTACATGAAAATTTGGATAGAGAAAATTTATATGACTCAACCAAAGGGGTTTGAATAAAAAGGTAAAGAGAACTATGTATGTCTTTTACAAAAATCACTTTATAGTTTGAAACAAGCCCCACACAATGGTATATTAGGCTTGATACTTTTATAAAAGAACTTAATTTCAATAAAAATGAATATGATCCATATTTTTATTATAAGGGCAATGGAGACCCTGATTCTTATTATATTTTGTTTTATGTTGAAGACATGTTACTTGCTGAATGCGATATTACTCAGATTAACATCATTAAGAAAAAACTAAAACATGAATTTGAAATGAAAGACTTGGGAGGAGCTAAAAGGATTCTAGGAATGGAAATTAGAAGTAATCATAATCTGTTTCTTACTCAACGGTCTTATATTTCAAAAATACTGTGTAGATTTTCTATGGAAAATGTTAAAGATGTTACTTTACCTCTTGGCAGTCATTTAAATTTTCAACAGAACAATGTCCTAAACTTGAAATAAAGATTAATAGGATGGATAATGTTCCTTATGCAAATTATGTTGGATATGTCATGTATATTATGATCTGTACTAGACCCAATGATATGAACTGGGATGCGCCAGCAATTATAAAGAATTCGAAGTATGTTGGAGAGAGATTTGAGCAAAGTCCGAGACTTCAAAGAGATGATAAAAGCTATACATTTACATATTCGAGTAAAGGAGTTCATAATATTGAAGTTAACATGCCAAGTAAAGCAAGGAAGAAGCATGGAAATTTACCAAATGGAGTTGTTATTGGAGCACTCCAAACTTGTAAGATCAAGCCGTCAAAGCGAGCACACTTAGATCTATGTGATGGTTACTGGGAGTTCATGCCGCAACAGATATGGCAGAATACATTGATCTTATACCAGGAAGAAATAAGTTTTCCATTTGATCCGGGTGGTGCAGTGATTAAATTTGTAACAGGTTGGTTATCTCCTACGTAGCAACGAACACTACGCAACCCACAACGAAATTGAAGATCCCAAGAAAGTCCAAAAGATAATCCCGATTTTGAGTTTGAACCAAGAATTAAATGAATCAAGCAACCAATCAAAAAGGGTGTTTGAAAGACCTCTTGATTACACAATACGTTGATCCGCACTCGATGTTGAACGCCACAATAATTATGTAGATCTTGATAATTTCGGTATGTCCATGGAAGAACACAATGTTTTGAAGCAAAGCTTCGAAGGAGAAAACTCTCATTAATTTATCATCCAAGGTTCATATCATACTCTCCCTTCTTCAAGAGGATTCGTCCTCGAATCCATGCCTTGTGATTGCGTAGGAGATAACCTACATGTTACAAATTTAATCACTACACCACCTGGATCAAATGAAAAACTTATTTCTTCCTGGTATAAGATCAATGTATTCAGCCATATCTATTGCGGCATGAACTCCCAGTAACCATCACATAGATCTAAGTGTGCTTGCCTTGACTGCTCGATCTTGCAAGTTTGGAGTGCTCCAATAACAACTCCATTTGATAAATTTCCATGCTTCTTCCTTGCTTTACTTGGCCCCCGCACTTGAAACAATATCTTTACAAATATGTCAATGTTTCCCCTCAATTCATGTTTGTCAATCAACTCTCTGCAAATGTAGTTCTTACAGTGCCTTTGACACTCCTTCGTCTCCTCGGGAATCACACAGTCAACCTTCGGTAATATGGAAACTTCCACGTGATGATGTTATAGTTCAATTTTATCCACACCTTGATAGTCAATTTGAAGCCCAGTCCCCGGGTTGGGTGGTATTCCAATGGGATAGTTTGCTGGAAATAATTTTTCGGTAACCTGTAAAACAGAAGTACTCAAAATAGGGAGGAAATTGTTAGTCTCCACTAGTGCCTCCTCAACTTCACACTCCTCTCCATTTAAGCTCACTCTTAACTCCTCTTTTGCCTTCAAAGACTCTTCTTCATCCTCTTTTTGTAGCTCAACTTCCCTTACACTTTTTTGTAGCTCTCTCCCTTTTTCTTCACAACTAAACACCTCACAATTTTGTCTCTTATTCTTTTGCTCCTTCCTATGATTATTCTGTGAGTTGATCAAGTCACGAATTTTTGAGAACTCAAGAATATAATCCAACCCAGTCTTTCTGCTTGATGTATTGCCAACATGTTCCACAAATGGTGTTTTCTCATCTCTCCAATATCCAACTCGACTATATCTTCTAGACTCCTCTCTAAATCCCCAATCACGCCGTTCCCTTCTACGAAAAAGATTAGGTGCATATCTTCTTCTCATGATTGCCCTCAATTCATCCCAAGTCTCAATACACCTCTCACCATTCCTCCGCCTAGATCTTGTCAACTCATCCCACCAAATTAATGCATAATCCACGAATGAGCTCATAATTAACCTCAATTTTCTCTCCTCGGAATAATCATGGCACTCAAACCTTAATTCTACCCTTTCTTCCCATGCCACGTATGACTCGGGATCATTCCTACCCTTAAATTGTAGAATTGTTACTTTCATGTCACCAATGTTCATATCAACACTATCCCCAATAAAATTTCTACTCCGTCTTTCAAGTCTATCCAATTTATTTCCCACATCCTCCATTTTCACCAACAATCTCTCCACTCACCGAATCACCCTCTCATTCATATTGAATTAAACTCCAATTGGGTGGTGTGAGAATTGGGACTCAAAGACTCAAACTGATTTTCAATTGGACAATTTTGGTTGGACTTTTATAAATTCAAAAATGTAAAAAAATGAATAAATTTGGAATGATTCCATTTTTTTTACTCAAAATTGAAATTTAAACGGCTGGAAATTTCTCGGTAATAACAACACTTTTTTCAGATTTTTTTACCTCGGGAATTCAACTACAAATCCAACAAAACAAACGAAATTTGATTTGGACTTGTAATTAGTCTGAAAAATAATTTTGACTCTTTTTGTGGCAATTTTCTGGATCAAAACTCAAGAAATAAGACGGACCCGAAGAACGCGAAGAACAATGGACTAAAAAAAAAGAAAAACAAGACTCAAACAAGAAATAAAAGATATAACCTGATTATTTTGGAGTCTTGCTCTGATACCAACTGATGAGAACCACGTAGCAACGAACACTACGCAATCCACAATGAAATTGAAGATCCCAAGAAAGTCCAAAAGATAATCCCGATTTTGAGTTTGAACCAAGAATTAAATAAATCAAGCAACCAATGGTGTTTGAAAGACCTCTTGATTACACAATACGTTGATCCGCACTCGGTGTTGAACGCCACAATAATTATGTAGATCTTGATAAGTTCGGTATGTCCATGGAAGAACACAAGGTTTTGAAACAAAGTTTCAAATGAGAAAACTCTCATTAATTCATCATCCAAGGTTCATATCACCCAATCTTACTTTTGTCATAAGTGTCTTGAGTAGATATATGAGTAATTCAGGTGAATATCATTGGGAAGCCATGAAATGGTTGTTAAGATATCTAAAATGGACTTCAAATTTAGGCCTTATGTTCAGTAAAAATAAAATCGGAATTAAGCTAAAAGATTTTGTTGACTCGGACCTTGTTGGTAACTGTGATAATAGGAAATCTACTTTGCATATGTTCTTACTTTGAATGATACCTGCAAAAGCTAGAAATCATAGCTACAAAAGATTATAACCTTGCTGAATGAAATTGGTCTTCAACAGAGATTGAATATATTGCAACTACTGATGCAGTAAAGGAAGGTATTTGACAGAAAAACTTGCTGAATGAAATTGGTTTTTCTGACAAAATGTTGTTATATTCTCTGATAGTCAATATGATATACATCTTAGTAGAAATCCTTTTTTCATGCTAGAATTAAACATATAGATGTTAAGTTTCATTTTATAAGAGATGTCATAGAAAAAGAAATCATGAAAATTGAAAAGATTTCAACTAAGTATAATCCTACAGTTATGGGGACTAAAATACTGCCTTTGTACAAATTTAGAGATTTTTTGAATACCCTAAATGTTATTGTTGATTAATGTTTATTGTAGGTACATAGAGCAAATGAAACTGAAGGAAGAGTTAATATCCAATTTGCTATGAAATCCAAATTGTCAAGTATGGTGGAAATTGTTAAGTTTATACGCTTAACAATTTGGGCCCAATGATGCAGCCCATTATGATAATAAATCTTTAGCCCTATGATGCAACAAATATTAATATGAAAAGTCCAGCCTAAATGAATGCAACCCGACAGTCCATTTCATTTTAGTTCGAAGGCTAAGATGAAGCCACGTGGAATGACTATGATTGTTGGATGCTTCTGATTGTTTCTATTATTGGCTTGACATGTTCATTTGCCTTAGGGGTTCGAGATTATTCTAGGGTTTTCTCTTCTCATGCACTTTCTGTTCTCTCTCCGAAAACCTTTGGTTTTCGCCTATAATCTCTGTACTCTAGATGTTCTTGGTGAGATATAGTGTTTGTAAAGGTGTGATTTAGGTGTTTTTGTTCTTGTTGTGGCCAGTAACCTTTGGTTACTTTGTGTAATCGATTAGGTGGGTTTCTTGAGAGAAAATATGGGTCTGAGGGCATTATCCTTCGTGGATCTTTTGTATTGTGATACTTGCTTTGATTAATTGTTGATTTCTAGTGGATTGGAGCAATATTCACTTTGGTGAATGCTCAACGGGTGATCAGCCCTATTTGGATGAACATCTGGGCCATAGGGCGAAAAATCCTTTGTGTTCAATTTATATTCTGTAATTATTTTGTGTAATTGGGACCTTTTAATACCAACAACTCTTAATTAGGTCCCTCAGCGACATGAATTATTTATGAAATAATGTTTAATCTTTAATGTTTAGGGATGACAATTCGAACCGTTAAAATCGAAAACCGTGATTAACCGAACCGAGTGGGGCGAAAAAAAACTGAATCGATAGTGCATGGGGCGGTTATGGTTTTGATTTTAATAAACCGCTTCATTTAGGGGCGGATATGGTATTTAGCGATGGTGCTCTGCCCCGACCGATTACCTGTTAAAAAAATAATTGGACAATTGGACTTTCCATTATTCTTTCTCAAAATTAAGGGAAAATTTCATATCTAAGGTGTATTCTTTACCTCAATTCAAAGGTAATGTAAATAGTTTGAAAATTTAAAAATCAGGTATGAATTTAATTAATTAAAAATATTTATTAAATAAAGATAATAAAGTCACAGTTTGTGATTAATGGTCAAAGATTCATAATTATAAGTTACAAATTTATTTATTGGTCACATATCGTCAAATTAATTCGTCATGGGTTATTTCGTAGTCACATATCAAAAATTTTGTAGATCACATGTTATTTTGAGGTCACATATCATTCAAATTACTGGTCACATTTTATCTATGGGTTACGTAAGTTACAATTTATTGGTCACAAATTATTTTTAGTTACAGACACCTAATATTTAGTCACAAATCAACTAAATAGTTGGTCACAAACGACTAAGTAGTTGGTCACATTCGCCTAATTGTTGGTCACAGACACCCCACCATCGTACATGTAACCGCCATATCCACCACCATCACCGCAACCAACCACCGTACACCATTATCGCCAGACTCACCACCACCTGCACCAACCACCGCTTCACATCGCTGCATTGCCAGATCCACCACCTCAAAACCGTTCTAAGCACAAATACTGGAATGATCACAACAAATTGAACGGTCATCAACGTGTCTATCTATGTTCCAATTCAAATATGAACAATGAGAATATTTGGTAGCAAAACTAATTTACGAATAGGAAAAAATTCAACTCAGAAGCAAATGAGAGAAAGATTCAGATTACAACAACTCACAGTCGGAAATCGTTGTCGCAACAGTGGCGATCTGGCAATTGGGTTGCTGTAGCGGGCAAGGCGGTGGCGGCGTCGATTTCAAATCGGGTTTGAGAGAGAAGACGGGGATGAGTTAGGGTTTGGGTTTGGGAGAAAGGAAAATTGATTTAGGTTTATATTTATTGATACCTGATTTATGAATAATAAAAGTTTGCACATGAATTTTGAATTGTATTCTTTAAACCCATGCTTTTGTGTAATTTCCTCCAAAATTAATTGGACAATTTTGACAATTGGGCTTCCCAAATTTCTTGTCCAATTAACATTAGGTAAACCTTAACTCAATAACCCAACCCACTGTCCAAGTAGCCCAATTTCAATATACCATACACGTTAAATTAAAATTCAGGTTTACAGTCTCTAGACTACATTTCTCTACTCAAAATTTGTATTTTCTGGTCATCAAATCAATAATTAGTTTATTAGAATTCTGTTTGTTTTAATCTACAGCTGGATGTTTGTTTAATCTTAAAAAGACAGTGGAAGCGTTTCATAAAGTTGTGATTTTTTGGTGATGACATGTTCAATTTAATTTTAGTAAATATATGCATTGAAGAAGAAATCATTCTTGCATTTCCTTAATATATTGATCCAAATTCATAAATTAGCATAAATTGTTGAATTAAAGTGCATGTATATGGTATATCTTAACCATTTCTTATTTGCTTAATTTTCATATAATACAAGCAAAGAAGAAAGACTTGAATGCTTTTTCAAGGCTTAGGTTAACCAATTTCGGTTTTGAAGACGTGAGTTGTTATTTTTCCTAGGTTAAGTAGATTAATTTCGAGTACTAATAAATGCAGATCCATCTTCATGGCCTAATCAATGAGTTCTGGCTGCCCTCCGTTAATTTGACTTAATTATTATTGATAGTTTCAAAATTACAAAGAATTTTTTTCTCGTCTAAGGCAAAGAGAACCTCAAGTGAGTCGGTGTTTAGTAAAAGTGGTAGATTTGTGAATCCATATAGAAATATGATTCACCCGAAGAATTCAGAAACTTTAACGTGTGCTCTGAATTGGCTTTAGACTGATATACATGGTAAAGAGTTGTGGGGAAGATTGACCTATGCTAGTAAGAGGCTTGACCTATGTTGATAATATTGTTTGTTAAATTCGAATTTTGCATTTGGAGGTTGGGATATTGTTTGCATTTTCATTTGGAATATTGTTTGCTAAATTGACTTAGTATTTTGTGTTTTTGTTTTTATTGACTTTTCTTCATAATATTTTTTTTTTCAATTTAACGATTGGAGTTTGGACTTATAAAAAATAATTTATTTTCGTGATTATTAACCGAATCGACTTTCGTGGTTATGGTGCGGTTATGGTATGATAAAAAATTTGGTGGTGCGGTTATAGTTTTGACCGAATCGACCCTGAACCAAATCGTTGACATCCCTATAAATGTTTGCAGGACCTGGTTCGAGAAATAGTTCACCTGTGATATTCATGGGAGCTCCTGAGCCTGCGATGATGAACAAAGGCTTGATTTCTGTCGAGTTTCACAATAATGATATGTCAAATGATGACAGTGTACCAAATTCATATTCATCCAAGTATGTATCAATTTTCGACTATTTCAAATATAGTGGGTTTTTTTTTTCCTTTTTGCTTCTAAATAATGTCTAATTTTGACTTCATGGATGCAGTTATGCAGGACAGCTCTCTGGTCTGGATTTCAGATCCCTGGAATAGAGTTAGCATCACATTTTGTCTTGAGGGAGTGAGAAATTTTTGTGTATACGTACAGATTATTGAATGTGGGATTGAACTTCTTAAAAGTTCAGTTGAACAATAATTTAAGAGGCGTGCTTCTTGTCCCGCTCAATGATCGGGACAAGGGGCGTTTCCCATCATTTAATTTATTAAGTTCATTTGCAGTACTTCCCTTTATTTAAGAAAAAAATATTTTTTTTCTGCTAATGTAGTATTCATTCGGAAAATTATCCCAGTTGGATTCAAATGAGGGCTAATTGCCCCCAACACACCTGCTCTTTGCAGCGCGATCCAATTTGGTACCTCAACTTTCAGTTGTTACAAATTCGTCATGACTTAAATTTCTACTTTCCATCACTACCTTGATGAAGGGCAAAGACAAAATTATCACGAACTGAAATCGTAGTCTTGAAATCGTTGGTTTGGATTTACATAGATTCATCAATGTGTCAATGTTTTAATTTGAAATATGGTTCAAACTAAATTGTTTAGAATGAAAAGTTTTGATAGTTAAAAAATTAAATTGAATCACTTGCACAAAATTTTAAAATGATAAAAGCTTAAAAGCAAAAACATTTTAAAATGAAAAAACTTAAAAGCAAAAACCCTTTGCTGCATACATTTGGAAAAAAAATGATCCCAAACATTGTTCATTCATTAAGGAACAGATTTTCTTTTGTGTTTAAAATCTAATATTGTTTTTCTAGGAATACTGATTTTCATCGAAGGTCCAGAAGTTCATTATTATTTGCAACAGAACTAGTTGATTAACAATATATTTAAGAAAAGAATAAACCTGCAAGTACATGCTTTTTTTGACAGAAGTTGAACAATGTGCTAGACATGGCAGCACCCCATTAGCCTGTTTTTTTCTTTTTCTTCCAATGAAAATCATCCAAGTGTAATTTCGGTTGATTTTCCTGTACATATATCAAAGTTCGAAAGAAAATTACAATAGCATCTTGGATTCGAAGTTCTTTTACGGAATTGACCTATTAAATCTAGGTTCGGAGTATAAAGTGAATGGTGCTTAATAATAAGAAAGTGTCGAATTCTAGTTCAATTTATGAGTTGTTTGTCAATTATTTAGAAAGTACCAATTTAACTTTAAATCAATATTATTTATCGCTAGGTAAATCATCCTTTGAAATCAAATCGAACCGTAAAAAATGATATGATTTGAATTTTTTTGAAAGCATTTAAAAATAAAGCAAAAAACCATGCGTCATCTGTAGTCAGCCAAATTAGTGTCATGTTGGAGAATTTTCACGGAGTGTATGCATTAAAGAGTCAGCACGAGTTAAGGGTTCATACTGAAATGTTGAGGAGGACGTAGGTCGCCCTCTGTGTATATCACCTGTTCATGCTTATACCCATTTTGACGTCACTTTCACCCAAATTCAATTATGTAACTAATTTTTGAATAATTGTGACTCAAATAAAAGGTTGTAACTTTTGGGAAGATTTGCTTATTAATCTATAAATAAGATTGTTGTTTGATACAGATGAGAAGATAAAATTCTCTTTCATCTTCTTCCATAAAGCATTATTTTTCCAACATCCTTGCATTTCATCCTTTTCAAACTTTGATTCGTTTCTACATCCCGGAAACACAAAACACGAGCCTCTCTAAATTGGCTTCTTCTCTTCTCAGTGTTCAGGGTTGTTTTTGTTTGTGCACGATGACATATTCATCGGGATTTGGACAAATATCGTTTTAAGGAAAGTGCACAAAGTTTCTTCATCTTAAAGTTTATCGTGATTTCCCCCAACTTCATCTACTATTTGCCTCAGTCTCAGACATAAATATAGTTCCAACATGTTCGCTTGCATGGCACTAAATGTATTTAAAACATTATTAAGATTTTGCTGTACAAACTCTTTTTCATGGAAAAACTATCTAGCTTACTGGACTGAGTACTCTTGTGCAAAGTGTCAAAATGTGTCTGGCTGGTGGTGCAATCGGCAAAGAGAGATTCCTTGGCCGAATGGAAACATCCTAAAATAACCAAAATCAATTAAGGGACATTGTTGGTGTTGAATAAAATCAACTCACGGACCTGCTACTCCTCAATTATAGGACTGGATTTGTAACCTTTGCTGCCATTTTTATTTCTTCCTAGTTATTTATTTCCTTCCTAGATTACTTGACTTTATTCATTTCCTTTCTTAGACTTGTAATTGAATAAAAAAAAAATATTATATTGGATTTTTCCAATTTGTGTTGATTTGAGCTGGTATTCACAGGAATCAACGGTTTTCTAAAGGATTGTCATTTTCTTCTTCGCTGCGCTATACCAGCTCGTCTTCAAGCAGATTGTGCCATGATTCGGCTTGTACCCAAATGGCATGGCTCAATACACACATCTGACATCAATTTGTTGCTTGTCAAAGTGTGATGAGAGTTATATCCAAAATTTCAAACTAATGCACTAAATATCCAACAATCACATTAAATAAACTAGAAAACAGTACTTATTTTTGCTCTAAGGCAGAAAGAGAGAAGAATACTATATAGTGCTAATTTACTTATTGCTGCTGGTGCAGTCACGGTCTAGATTATAAAGTCTAAATACTAGCATTCTCTCTAACTGCATAAAAAACTTGACATGTATAACAGTATGCATCACTTATTTTCCAGCTAGATTTTGGTAGAGATCATTAATTTTCACCTGCACAATGAAATTAATTCAACTTGTTTATGCTTTAGGAAGCATCAATTGTCTGACTACAAAGATGGAATAGGATAGAGCCGGATTACCTTATAGCGATTAAGCAAATTGTCTCGTCTCTTCTTCAGTGTAGCAGTGACCAAATCCTTTTCGGCATCAAGAGGATTAGGTTCCACAATTATGCCTCTGATGTGCTCAAAACGTCTTAGCTGGTTTCAAAAGAATTAGCAGAAGAATCAGAAAATGGTAACAAATATGTAAGGAAAATGAGTACTGTGTCAAAATAAAATTTATAGGCTCAATAACATCATATTCATGCATTGATAATGAAGGGATTTTTTTTATTTTTTATGTTTTTGAGAGGGGGTCGTTTCAATTATGCCATGAATGACCTTGTTTCGTTCTGCTGTCAACTTCAACTGAAGGAGGATATAATCTTGTAGCGGATTAAGGGAGCATAGTTCAAGAAATGAATATTTGTGGCCGTTCTGTTCTGCCCACTTTTTGGTGCTATCTTCCTTTGGCACGATTACTGCAACCAGTGTCGACTTGAAGCTGTCCCCATAGACCCAAATCTGAATGGAATGACCACATATATACTTAGATATATGCAAAAATGATTGCAGGTTGAAATATAATTCCTACATGAAAATTTTAATTGACAGGAAGGAACAGATGCTCACATCTTCAACAATCGGCGTGATGCTATAAACTTTCTCCAGTTATTCTAGTGCAACGTACTCTCCTTGAGATAGTTTAATAAGATTCCTATCAATAATTTTTAAAACTCCATTTGGCAACATCTCCCCTATGTCACCTGAGGGTATAACAGGTTCAAGAGCAGTCCATAAGCTTAAAAATTATTTATTGTAACAGAGACTTATTTATGTATTCATAAACATTTTAAGCTTAGCCAAACATGTTCTTAGATTTTTTAATAAATAATGACTCTACCTGTGTGAAACTATCCATCCCTTAGGACTTCCCTAGTCAATTCTGGATTCTTGTAGTATCCTGCAAATGCTGTCCTCCCTTTGATGCATATTTCACCTTGAGGTGGATCTCCTAGTGGATCATACCCCATTTCTGGAACCTCCTCCAGACGGATCTCCGTATATACAAATGCAGAACCAACTGTTCCCATCATGCACATTTCGTCTGGGAAGCCAAGAGTGGCCAATCCACAGCTCTCCGTAAGCCCTGCATCAATTAAATTATGATACGTTGTAAGTTTACCCTCTCGAAGATCAGTAATAACAAATAACTGGTTACTAGGTAACCTTAGTAACAAAAGATTCCTTTTCTATATCTAATAGTAGCAACATAAGCCTCACACTCATCTGAAGAAGAGAACCAATTAATGAAATCATGAGAAGCAGGTAAAGTAATAAACCTCCAATGTTTTGTTTGGTGAGGTTGATATTACAACATTGGACAGTAAGGATGAAAAAAAGTTCAAATATTGTTGTTGTACTATCAAATCCTATCTAGGACTGCATACCAAACATGCCCTGGATGTAAAATCAAAGTCCTAGTAGCAATCAATGATATAACTGAAATAAATTATTATTACACAGAAAAGTTGGGTAGAATGTCATGAAATATGCTAGAACTCAGCCACATCAGATAATTCTAAATGGTGTCTACTTCTATCTGGAAAAACTATATAGTTAATTACCATAGCCTTGTACGACAAAGGCACAGGAGGTAAACCGTAGGAATTCTTCAACCTCACTGCCTAGTGGTGCACCACCAGAAACAATTAGACGGATTCTGCCGCCTAACCTATTTTTGACCTAAACAAAATCAATAAAGATATTGTCAGGACCCACAATGTTTTATTGGGTTTTGCTTTTCAGCAGGAATAATATTTCTGAAAGATAGCACATTTCTTGCTTCAGGTCCATGGTAGGTTCCATTTCATTAATAGCCAAATGCATCAAAATTAAGAATATATCATGTTATACATGCTTTAGTAATATTATCTTATCAAATTCATAAACTACAATATTCTACCCATGTTTGGCTAATAATAATATAAGTCACATTTAAGGAAAAAATTTATTCCAAACATGTTCGGAAACGTGCTTTTTTTTTTCTAATATGTAAAAAATCCTAATTATTTTCCTGTAAGATGGGAGTTATTTTCAAAATAAGTAACTTAGTTCTAGAGACCAAAAATATTATTTATATTAAAACTTACTTATTCAATGACGTACAAGTAAACTCACAAGTAAATTTTTTAAGCTTAGATGAAAATGCACTAACTAGAAACTTTAGACTAACTAGAGTCGGCCACTTGTGGTCCAATTTCAATTTTAACGCACGTGGATTATGAGGAGAGCAAAACCTTCCTGAAAGCCAGAAGATCTGCTAATGGAGATGCATTTTTCTGTTTGTACCCTAACTTCATCCAGTATAGTTTGCTGTATGAGGTCAAGAAACAGAAGCATCAGAAGATGATCTTAAGTTGTATAATTCTTCATAGATAGCTGACAAAGAAAAAATATACTATTCAAAAGTAATCCTGAAAATAAACAAGGTATTACCATCTGTAGAGCAGGTCAAAAAAATTTCTCCGCCGTGGATTAAGTTCTTGAAGTGCTACTAAGACTCCTGACAGAGAGATGAAAATGATTGTTAAATCCACCAGTATGTATTCCATCCAATTTGAATATGTGATTAAAGATTGGGAAATTCCTTGCCTTCGTGTATCCTCTCAAAAACTCGAGGTACTCCTGCCAAAAACGTTGGTCTCAACTCCATCAAATCATCCCTCAATCCATTTATATCCTTTAACATAAAGCAAGGAACTAAGTCAGACGATGATGTCCAGGTAAAGTATTACACATTTTTAGCTTTGTTGTTATTTAATAATTAAATTAACTTTTCTATTCATTGCTTATTTTATATGCTGCTCTTCTTTGCTTTCCACAAATGACAAATGTAACCACAATATATAATAACTCAAAGATGCAGTTGATAGCATGCACAAACATAATCAATTATTAGTAAACTTTCTCACATACTCAGTTCAAATTTAAATGGAATAAATTGTATAAGTAACTCATGTGTGTTAAGTATCACTAATTTCTTGTGATCAACACTCCAACTTAAATTTGTGAAAAATGACATCCTAAACATTACTGTTAAAATAAGTTTATTCATCTACTATTGAAAGTCAAACTAATAATGCATATTAGGACATATAAATAAAGCTCATTTTTCATGTATATTATAATTTTTTCCTCCCTACTTTGAGTATATATACATTTTCATACAATTTATATTTTTCTTTTTTAAGCTCATCATTTTTCTCTTCACACATCTTATATGCAGACTCTTCTCCATTAAACAACTAAGATGATCCATGTAACGAGTTTTGGACCGATGACTCCAAGTCAGTTGACCATAGGGCATTAGGTTATGAGAAACCGCTCGGACTTAAGTACTTGAGTCAAATAGGTTTCGAATAAGAGTATAAGATAAAACACTTTTATTTTATTTAAGGGAATATACTCGAGTTTAGGTCTACTAAATTAAGGTCAATCCATGTTCAAGGTCACCTACCCAACAGATGACAGTCATCTCAAATCTCACACATGCTGTCAAGACTTACTCATGAGATCATATTGTGCAGTGCATATGGTACATGAAGAAACTTATACTAAGTACTTCACATAAACCTAAACAAAGTAATGAAAAATATGCTACAGCACATCAATTAAACTCATAATTGGTCACAGCATACATGTTTAAGTAAATCATACATCGTGTTGTAAAGAATTTTAACCCATTTTTTTATTTTTCAATTATATATATATATATATATCAAACTGCCTAAAAAGTAAAATCAAACAAAAAACAAAACAAAAAGAGATGCGTGTAATAATGAATGAATCAATTAAAAAGTATAAGCATGCATCAAAAGTACATAATTAATTTGGTATACAAATGCTCCTACTTTTAAGAGCTCCATCATCAATTTCAAAATTTTTCAAATCGCTCTTTTTCCTCCAAACCTGTCTAGTGAAAGACTTATTTCGAGTCAACTGTGTCATTAACTTGGTTAAATGACTCACTTGATTAGTGAGGAAATCAATTTGATTATCAAAATCCTGATTTCTAACTCTAGTGAAATTTTGATTTCTATTTTTATTCAGGAATTATGACACCTATGCCTTATATATCCTAACTCACCACCATTGAAACAGGTACGGATAAACCTAGGTCCAAAGTTATGTGGTCGATGATGCTATTCCTAGGTTGGTAAGTCCTACGCTGTCTGATAGGCTTCCGTCCTACAATACCCTTGTTCTTGAGTTCAAGATTAGGAACACATGTAGACTGGTTGGTAGTAGGGATAAAAATGATCTTGAAAGTACTAGCCATATTATGATTGGTCTCATTATATCCTATACCTCATTTATTCCCAATGGGCTTGTTCAACCTTAAAAGACTGACCAATTTTCGAGATCCACTAGAGAAAGCAAGAAGTTGAGACTTTGAATCTTCAAGGTCGCTCAGAAGCTTCTTAACCTGGATTTCTAATTTCTCATTCTCAATGGTCAACTCACTCAAATTTTTGGTAGAATCCTGAAGGTCAGCTATGAGTTTCTCTCTCTCTCTCTCTCTCTCCATCTCAAGCTTATTAAAATTCTTCAGTAAATCTTTATTGACCTTCTTTATTTTAAGACTCTCATCAAATAACTTTTGACAAGCTTCACGAATCTCATCCTCGTTTTCAAAATCTTCCTCAGTTTACTCACCACTATCTATTTCCTCAACCTTCTCACTATCCTTATCAAATTCATTTTTAATCCTAACGGTAAAGGTCATAAACTTCCCACTGTCCTCATGTGTAGACATTTTATTTTGATTATCTGAGATAGACTCGTCATCAGTGAGAGTTGCATTTATAGCTTTACCCTGATTTCTCTTACCATTAGGATACTCGCTTCTATAGTTGCCAAAACCTTGACGCTTATGACATCTCACAAAATTAGATCTCCTTATATACTCACTGGAATCACATCTATATCTCTCTTTAGTCTTCTTTTTATTTCTAAACATTTTTTGGAAGTTCTTAACAAAGTATGCAATTTCCACATCATTAAGTGATTCTAAATTAGATGAATCACATTTTTCTTCTCTAACAGTGTTCAAGGCTATAGATTTGTTCTTTGATTGAGATATGGTGAGTTTATAAGTTTGAAGGAATCCTACAAGTTCCTCTAACATAACTGCATCTAAATCTTTGCTCCCTTTAATCACAGTAATCTTGGGTCTAAATCTCTCAAGTAAAAATCTAAGAATTTTTCGAGCAATTTTAGACTCGAAGATTTTTTCACCTAGATTGAAACTAGAGTTCACTATATCATTCAACTTCGCATAGAATTCATCGAACAATTCATCGTCTTTTATTCTAATTTCTTCAAACCTAGTGGTTAACATATGCAGCTTGGAGTTCTTAATGGTTTAGTTCCCTCGTGTGTGGTCTCTAAAATACACAAACTTTTTGCATGGTTTCACATATCGACACTCTCCTAAACTCTTCAGCAGACACCGCCATAAACAGGGCATGAAGCCCTTTACTATTCCGATGCACCCAACTAGTTCATCCTTGGTCCAAAGAGAAATGTATGTGGGGGTAACTATACTTGAAACAGTAGAGGAAGGGACGGTCCGACCATTTTGTACACTAACCCAAATCCACTCATCTAGATATTTAAGGAATGTTCTCATCCTAATCGTTCAATATGCATAATTGCTTCCGTAAAAAAATGGAGGCACGGAAAGAGATTGAATCATCTAGATTAGATATGGGCCCGAAATTGAAATGAGACTCCGATACCACTCGGTATGACAAAGTTCGATCCAACTAACAACTAGAGGGGGTGAATGGGTGTTTATGCGGAATTTAAATTTACCAATTAATAAATGCAACAATTCACAGTTATTAATTAATCCAGATGAATTCACATGCACTCCTACCGTATATTGAATTGTCGTAGATAATAAATTACTTAAAAATAACTAACATTTGAAAATTGTTGACAAAGAAAACCCATAACTGGGTAAAAATTCTAGGCCCAAGCTAGTAAAAATTCACTATAAACGAATCAACTTACAATACTGTCAGACTCGACTAACCCTAGTACTTTCTGATTTTCTGACTCTAATTATCAAAGCCCTCTTGGATTGCGTTCTATCTCATGTGGATCAATGAGAACTCCTCATTCTCCAATAACTAGAAACTACGGTCACATTCCTTAATCTTTAGAACTCTGACAGATGTTATGAAAGTATGTATTTTGGTGTTTGGTTTATATGAGGTTGATGTTTTTCAATGCAACGATGAAATAAATGTGAAGGTTGAACTCTAGGAATGATATGGATAAAGTAATCACTTGTTTATTTCAATGTTCAACTCTATTTTTCATAAATGGTGGAGTCCATATATATAGGGAAAATGTTTGGGTAGTATGAGCCGGATAAAAATTTTGAAAAACGCAAATTAGATTTTCTCGAAATACGCTCAACGACAAACAAGCGACGATGTGTTGCTCGAGCGAAGTCCAAGTATCAAGCAGACGATGCAACTTCTATTTTTACCATTTAAGCATCAGTTGGGCGATAGGCTAGCAAAATTGTGCCGACTCTTTTCCCTTCGTTCCATATTCGAACTCTAAGACTTCTAATTAACCACTTGACACTTTGACTTTTAAAAACTCTTTTACAACAATAGTTTTGTCAAAAGATTACCAACAACTTTAAAACCTAGGAAAAAAAACAAGAGCAATCACTCTATGACATAATTATCTTGATAAAAAAGTCTTAAAATATAACTTTATGAAATATTCCCTCAAAAAGTTTCTATTCATTAGAATGAATTCACTTTTAATCGTGGAAAACGAACTAAAAGCACTATTGAAGATATGCGAACAGAAGTCCCAGTCGACTAGAGGTATAATGTTCTTGTCCACAAGCACTTAGTTTCACAGTAGATACGTGTTATGCTGTTATTGGGTCCAATCCACCAAATAATTAAGGGTTTGCCTTATTTTCTTTACATTTTGAGCTTTTGACCATGATTTTCCCAACTGCTTTAACCCTAATTCATATTAATCACTGAAAATAAGGTAGCAGAAAGTCATTGGCTACGCAAGAAAAGCAGCTGGGATCCGTCATGTCGTGCAAGATGAAACTGGCTTTGAAGTTTTGACAGCATGGTCAGGTCATGACTTTTTGTGGGCTAGTACAACTCGAAACGCCCAAGTTTACACCATACCCCTATCGAATACCCCATATGAATTACACATCGGATTATGTTAAAACCTGCTATTGTTGCTGCAACAAAAGAAAAATAAGAAGCCAAATCAAATCATTGCAGCAAAAACTAATTACCCAGGAATAAGGTCTTCGAAGGAAGTTACTAGAATTTGAAACGACAAAAGCTTACCCCGTTCACCAGGTCTGTCTTACTAAACACCTACAAATATACATTCTAACACAGGATTATAATTACCAATCCATGTCTCCTACAGACATAATCACAGCAAGACTCAAAATCAATGATGTCTTGTGCTCCTTGCAACAAAAGAGTCTTTTCAGAATCATGCATTCCATTTTACAAAGGCGCGCCAGCTAAGAATTCAAAATCACCCTTGACATTATTGATGCTTTCTTTAACTTCCTGCAGTTTAGACTGCAAAGTAGCAACTTCCAGATTCTTCTTCTTTTTAGCTGCTCCGGCAACCGAAAGCTTTTCATGCAAGTTCCTCATCTGTTTGTTGATCTCACCGATCTCTTCATCCACCTTATTTATCTCGAGACTCTGTTCAACAATTTGGCCGTTAATTTCCTCTAACTGGCCCCTAAGATTTTCCTGCCTTTCTTTCACTGATCCCAAGCCAGTAATGCGGTCGCGCACTGCCCGAACATCGAATCCATGGCTGTCCAAGTCCACAAGCGTCTCCAAAATGTCATCCATTATGCTTTTAGGATCATTAAATTGCAACTTCAAAGCTTTGTCAACCAGGCTCGAAAAAGTAACCATATAACCTATAGCCAAACCTTCACGAGAACTTTCTTTATAAGATTCCAGAGGTTTGAAATGTGGGTTTTGGGGAATTCTTTGGAAAACTTCCATGGATTCAATCATTTTCCAAAGCATTGTGTTCTTCACGAAGGGCAAGCTTTGCTGCTCACTTGGCGCGGCAATTTCATTTTGCTTCTTGTGGGATTCAATACATTGCTCAGCAGTCCTTGTGGGGAGAACTTCTGCAGAAAATCGATATTGTTAGGTAATCTAGACATTAAAAGTTGTGGGATAGCAAAGAAAGAGTAATTAGTGTTATACCTGAGCCATCAAAAGCAGTTGGATTCTGTGTTCCTTCAATCCACTTTGAAAGAGGTTCGTCGTCCAATTTATTGCCTCCAGGTACTTCAGCGACGACTTTCCTGGCCTCATTGACTATGCCATTTGAATCCATGGTTTTCTCTCGTGATGCACCTACAGAAACAATCAAAGGTAGGAGAGGATAACATCAGCAGATGTAACATTAATAATTTATACTTCTACAATTTGGCAATCTCTAAGATGGTGGCATTCCAAAAAATTGCAAAATGCAAATATAGGTTAAAAGTATTACAGTGCTTCCGAACCAATATCTTGAAGAAATAAACTGCCTGTAGTATAGAAAAGCAGTTACCTTGAAATTGAGATACAATCTTTAGATCTGCAGAACGTCTTTTTCCTCTCTTTGATGAATTCTTCTCATTTGAATTGATTGACATCCTGGCAACTTTCTCACCTGAGACTTCTGCGAGTGTCTTTTTCATCATATCGACAGACCTATTTTTCTGCTTTGGCAGACCATTGATGAGATTCTCATGATCCTTCTGTGCTGTCATTTCCTGAT
Organism: Fraxinus excelsior; assembly: GCA_019097785.1. Taxonomy (NCBI): domain Eukaryota; kingdom Viridiplantae; phylum Streptophyta; class Magnoliopsida; order Lamiales; family Oleaceae; genus Fraxinus; species Fraxinus excelsior. The sequence continues at coordinate 11,739,580 of CM032629.1, forward strand.
TACACACTGAGCCCTTCATCCCTGACATCTCAACTTCACCACTTGTGTGAGAACCAACTTCATTTTCTGTACAAGCTTTTGTGACCACTTCACCTTCCAAAACTTCTCCTTTTTGTGTTGTGCCTAAATTTCAGGAATCTTTCGATCAGCAAAAATCTATGAAGTTGTTATAACATTAAGGAAAAGAAATTCACTGATCAAGGAGGATATAAGGAAGAAAAAGGAAGACAAAAATGAATGCACAGACCTGTTACTGTAGTTTGTTTGGTCAATATCTTTCGAGGCCTTCCCCTCTTTCTCTTCTGAATGTTCACTTCAGTACCTGATTGTTTACTCTCCTAAAGATAGCACAACAGTAATAAAACAATCAGCAAGAGCATTTAAGTAAACAGAAGATTAATTAAAGATAAGGATATGAAATAACTAGGTTCTAGAAAGGCCAATATACTCATCATTGTCTAAAAATCCTGATTGAGACCCACCTCATAGCGAGGCGAACTAAAAAATGCCTCCAGACGTGGGTTTTTTTTTTTTTGTGGCAGTTTTTGAAGGTATATGCCTCATTCAAGGCATGCAAAGCACGCTTTACTTAATTATCCAGAGTTATTTACTTTGCTTTAATCTTGAGCCCATAAAACATTAAAAATTCTGATTGAACTGCTTTATGAATAGCCTTCTACCCCCACTGGCTATTACTAAAACATTAAAAACTGTGTATTCTGATTAACCCACATTCAAAAACAGCTATTACTAAAAAAAAAAATTGTATTTCTCAGACTGCTTTATGAATAGCCTTCTACCCCCACTGGCTATTACTAAAACATTAAAAACTGTGTTTTCTGATTAACCCACATTCAAAAACAGCTATTACTAAAAAAAAAAAAAAAAATTGTATTTCTCAGACTCACTTTGAAAATAGTCCATTATCCCACCAACCAAAGTAATTGTTTTTTTTTTTTTTTTTTTGCTACTTTACATATTTTTCTTTTGTTACTTTTCACACTTTAAATTGCTTTATTATGAATATTAAATATTGTTTTGATTTATTATGTACTTATTTTGCATTTTACTAATGTTTTTACATTGTTTTGGTTTATGCTTATGCCTCCCCTCACGAAGGAAAACGTATTAGTACCCTATAACATGTACTAATTAATAGCAATCTAAATAAGTTGTTTATTTGGTGGAAAAGGATGGAAACCAAAAAAGGTAAATTATGTTTTTTTTTTTTTTAATATATACTTTGCTCTTTTCTTCTTTTCTTTTATTTTTGCAAGAGGGGAGGAGCAAAGTAAGGGATTCAAAATTCAATTAAAGTCAAATTAAAAATGCCCAGGATTAGAGTAAAAACGAACCAAAAAAGTGAGACAAACTAGCACGGGAATATGAATTTTGACTTGAGATGAGGAATGAACCATTAGGTGGAAATCATGTTCCACGAACCAATAAAATAAAGATAAGAGATGAACTTAAGATTAGCACTATAAACATAATGAAAGGGAAAAGTGAAAAGGACTGAGGTACCGTAGTCTAATTCTTAAAGGAAAAAGATGAGTAAAAAGGCATAAGAATCACTATGGATAATGTATGACTTTCAAAGAACTATTATCAAGATTGTAATCTAAAAATTCTGGAAAATATTACCCAAAAAAAAAAAAATTACTCAAAAGCCCTTTTATATATTAGATAGTATGGAAAACAACACCTGATCAAGTTACAATTTGAAAAATGCAATAATACAACATTACCATTTCAAGAAACTGACATCAAACAATGCATATTGAAATTAAAGGCAACTTTATGATTACAAAGTGTTTTTTCACTAACATTTTTAAGAGAAATGAATCTTATAAACAAGAAATTACAAATATATCCTAAAATATTAGTTTATTTCCCTTGTAGACCCTTTTAGCATATATCTCAATAAATCTAGAATGCAGATTTACCCCTTGATGGCCATTATTTGGCAAAAACAAGGTTTTGAATAGTGAATTTTTTAAGAATGTGTGGTTAAAAGGTAAGGAAATTTTTTGGGGTTACGTGTAGAATATTTTATTGTGTGAATGTGTGGTCGAAAATGAGTATGTAGAAAAATGAATTTTTTAATAATGGTTGTCAAACAGGGGCATAAATTATTGACGAATGGTTTGATGATTTAACTAATGAGTCCCACCAGATTTCAAGATTTCATGTTAGCTGGCTTTGCAAACCAGTCCTTAAATATTTGCAGAGAAAGCCTCGTCATCAAGATTCAAAACCATATATAAACAAGTGCCATTCCAATCATTATATTTACCTTTAAATTGTGTATAGCTGAATCTTTTGATAGCTGCTCCCGAACACTCACAGGCTTCAAAGATTCTTTACCATGGGACTTCCGAGCCCTATTACCTGTTAAAATCCCTTTCTCACGTCTAGAACTCCCCAATTCAGTACATGCCAAACCTAAGACAATGCCCAAATCAATTCCCTTATTCACACTCTCCTTTTGAACATGTACAGCATTTTCCACCAAATTGAGCTCCTTGCCTGCTAATAAATTTTCCAGTCACGGTAACTTGATAATAAAAAATTAAAACAAATTAAGAGCAAGAATGCGACAAAATACCTTCCACAAATAGTTCTGGGATTCCAATTTGTGGCGTTTGTGTTCTTCCTCTTTTCTTCGTTGAACTGGATGTAAGGTTATTTTGTTTTCCTTGTTTTCTCTGCTGCACGAAGTAAGAGTAACAGTTTTTAGCATAAAAGTCGGCTGAAACCATAAATATAGCACGAACAACACAGGTATAGGCATTAAATTCTCAATTAGACTTGTTTCATCTTCTCTTACGGTTCTGTTTGGCTTGTAGTTTTTACTGACAAATATTTAAAACCAGTTTTCAGTAGCTTTAAATTTGCATAAGGTGCTCAGTTATGGTCAATTCATATAATCCAACCAATAACACTCAATTCGACTAGAAGAAAGGGCCAGTGGCTATACATAACCTAATCGGAATAAAAAATGCATCCATTGGAACATTAACACCTCATGAAAATTCTAATAGTTTTCACTGGCTCAAAGTAGCAGAAGAGCAGTTTATTTCTCCTGAGTTATTGAAGCATTTCGTGTGTTCATACATGTTCAGTGAAACACATCGATAATGGCCAATATGACGGTCATACACAAATATCTCCAGGTTAGTTTTTCCTCTAGAATTTGTCAGCTTTTGACTACAGTAGCATCATCAAAGTTCCTTCACTAAACAGGAGGGACTAAAACCATAGCTACCAGTTAGCAGCTTGAATTTGCAGCGCGCTTTCATGATCTTCAGGTATTTCACCTTATTCAATTGAATATGCAAGATGAACATAATATATGATAAGGAATTTATGCAGAGGTGTGACTTACACTTCTCCTCCCCCAGTAAGGATTATTAGAGGACAGATCCTGAGGCACGAGTGGTTTGACAGAGCTGGTCATGGTATTTCCAGATGTTGGGCTTACAGAACCATCCTCCACTGCTTTACTTGGTGTTTCAAGTATAGTTTGTTGATGAGTTGCAAGAGACGAGGCTGCTGCTTTTCCTTCCTTGAGCTTCTTCAGAGACTGTGAGAGTGTATCAAAAGAACCAGAAGGTGAAAGATTCCTTTTCTTTGTCAATGGATCACTAACATGATAAGGTTTTTGATTGCGATGAGTTGATTGCCCCATCCGATTCTCCATTGAGTTCAATGAACAAGGCATTTCCTCTTTAGACTTGTCCTTTCCATTGCCTGAGCTCCTTACTGCCACCGAAGTGTCATTGGTGCAAATATGACTTCCCTGTTTTCCATCTTCTGAAGATGCGATTGAGACATTCTGGAAGAAATGCCAAAGATATTAGGGAATAACCCAATTGAATTCTGCATAGTAGATGAACATATTTTCGGGTAATAAAGTATATAACAATAACTAAAGTTTAGGAGACCACTATGAAGCTCTAGGTCCAGGTACAATAAATTGGTCATAGATAATTTTACAATAACACAGACATTTGGGAAATCGGAACAAACTGGAAATAATATTAGAAAAACAGGTAATAAATAGTATTTGATCATAAGTAACTGTAAAAGACGATTTACAATTTAAGTTGTCCAACCTTCAGTGCCTAACATGATAAGATACAAATCAGTCAGACTACACGGAGTATTTTGCAGAAATATATTTGCAAATTAAGCCCTAGTTTGGCCTCCATTTCTTATAATCCACTTTTTCTCTAACTCATTTTCAACCACATATTTCATTGGACCCACAACTTTTATCAACTTTCAAGCACACATTTCATCATTTTTTATCAAAATCTATTAAAATTTCAATTTTTATCAAAACCAAACATGGCCTAATTACGATTTTGGGCCTAAGGGCAAAATTCAACAGTGATGATAGTTTATGGGTAAAAACTTCAACTGGTTAAGTGGGTTTCAATTTAGCCACTAAATATTTGTTTGTTATAAATTAATCATCTGACTTCAAGATATGTTTGATAGAGACCACCGAACTTTAATTTGTTCCACATTAGTCTCCCAACTATAAAATTTGTTTCAAGCTATGTTATTCTCCTTTCAACTTAGAAATCCTCTACCTGAATTAGCATCAAGTCAAGACGTTTTCAAATGAATCCCCTTTCCAATATGGCAAATACATGGTCATCAAATTTAATATTGTTATAAAAATGAAAACTGATGTAGTGATCAATGTGAACTAAAACTTGAAGTTCAGTGACTCGTTTGGAACAAATTAAAGTTGAGTGATTAGCATGAAACAAATTCTAAGTTGAATGACTAATTTGAAACAAACTAAAGTTGAGTTACCAAATTAAAACCAACATATCACCGTGAATCAAGATAGATTAACCTCAAATGTATCTCCCTTCTTAAGGTTCAAGATTGAATTTATCCATGGATTGAATAAAATAAAACAATGGCAAACAAATTTAATACAACCTAATGCCTTGAAAGAAAGCAGGAATGTAACGGGATCTTTTTCAGTAATCCATTCAGTTCAGTGTTGAAACCAGAAGTACTACTAGCCTAGTCACCACATGCAAAGCATAGACAAGTAAGGTCCTTCTGCTTCCTTCCTATCAAAAAAGTATTAATCGCTACATCATAAAGAGTATATAACTCTTTGCAAACTACATGCAGATAGCGACAGCTAGAAACCCCAAAACATTTTATGAACATAGTTGTTTTAGATAGATAATATAAAAGGAGGCCAAGGACACTGCTGACCACCACAAACAAACCAGAATTTGAATCAGCTGAGTAAAAAGCTAGGGCAAACCTTGGAAGAAGTGATCCATTTGCCATCTTTACATTCCATGTGTGGTCTTATTTCCGAATGATGGAATTTCCTATTCTTATTCGTCTGCTTGAAGAAGACAAGGTACCAACTATCCTCAAGCTCTTTTGTAATTACTCCACTCCACCAACCATTATCAAAGTATGCATCAACTTTTTCCAGTAAATCAAATTTTGTACTCCTAAGAAGTGGTGGACAAGGTCTGACATGGAGGGGATCAATGGTTACTATCACAGGCCGAGCCTCATCACCAACTTTCGGGCTCTGGTACTCCACTAGGAACGATCCGTTTCCTAATTTTTCGAATATAGTTGCCGGGAACCAGGCATCTCGACAATCTTCTGCATCAAATGAAACCTCTACTTTTGTCCCCACTTCAAACATCAAAGCTGCTGTGCTCTTCTGAATATTCCACAAAAACAATAAGAAAAGAAATATAAAGAATAGAAGTTGAAGGCGATATCATCTTGTAAGTCAATGACCAGCACAGTACATCAGTTCTTAAAATTAGAACAAGTTATACACATTTACAAGAATGTCATAATGAAAATTCAATAATCGACTCTAACAGCTCCCATTACCTTTTCAACAGCTTCCACTGACAAATAATGCAACAGCTTCATCACATGCTAAAGAACGTCAAACTTTTGAAAATTATGACTCTGTTTGGGAGGGATTTTAATCAAAATTCTAGCCGTTATAGTCAACCTATGGACCCCACATGTGAGAGGGAAAGTCAAAAATGTTAGTTGATTTGATAGTTAACGGCTAGAATTTTGATTAAAATCTGGATTAAAATCCCTCCCAAACACAACTTACCATGAAAAGACAGGTGTAAAGGTTTTTACCTCCCAAATGTAACTATCAGTAAGACTGAACTTACTCTATCATTATAATCAGAGTAGTACCTACCTTCTAAAACATCTATGCAAGCATGACTCACCAAAAAATAAACCCACGAACACGAAGAAAATAATTACAGAGCGAGAGAGAGCCTTTTTGTCCAATATGAAAGCCTAGCGAATGAGGAATATCAGAATATGAATAGAGGAATGTAAAAATTCACAACATATCGAACTCGCCATAAGGATACTATACTTCTGTTATCTCTAATAATTCCTAGATACAGCCCAAAATGTCAACTTATCAGCAGCATGAACGCATTACTTAAGTAATTGGCCACCTTTCAGCCCCGAAAATGAAATAGGAAAAGTTAATAGAACCTCATAAACCCTAAATAGTCGGAAATGCACAAGGATGAAAAGAAGAGAAGAAAGCGAAAACAATATTTCGGACAAATAAGACGAAAATGTTGCACCTCATAAACCCTAAAAACCCTGGGTACTTTACCGGCAGAACGGGTCGGACCCATAGTCCCTCGACCCAATCCCAGTGGACCCCGCAGGTCTGTAACTCCTAATTGGAACTCGTCTGGAGGGTTTTGAATACAAACTTCGAACCTCCGTCAATTACTCTACTCACAACACCAATCCACCACTCATCCCGTGGAAAGCATCAACGACGTCTTTTACTTCAAAACCCTCGACAATTTCTTCCTGTGGTGGCGATGACCTCACAAACGCCACATTTACGTACTCCCTCAGAAGCTCCGACCCATTTTCATCCGCTAACAGGTCTTGGTACTCCACGTACGTAAACTTTTTTGTACTTTTTAGGGCTCGAATTTTTTTTCTTAATTTCTGAGGGAATCCTAATTACAGTAGCTAAGAAATGTACGTCTTCACAAACTTCCTCGTCGGATTTTACCTCGATCAGAGAACCCCCTTTGTAAAGAGAGAATTTTGCCGCCTCTTGAGTTGCTCTGGCTGTGAAGTGTTTACTGCATTACCTATTTTTTGGGTGCTCTTCTAGTTTGTAGGGTCTCTGCATCCCTCGGCCTCCATCCGAAGTCCAATCCTACTTTCCCGGACCGCAAAGTTTGGCCATCCAAAAGCTTAGGTATCCTTTTTAAGTTCTCTCATTTTTAGATCAAAAAGTTTGAACAATTGGCACACGTTATGAATAGGATGGTATACCATACTTATGATCATATAATTAGTATACTTTTTGATAAAATAGATCATATGCCTAACTGGTGATCTTGTTGGGTAGGGAAAAGATCATTCTCGGTACGTGACATTAATCCTCGTACGTTCTCATAGTTGAAAGTGAACTTCACGTCCTCGTGCATTTATCTCATTGCAAGAATAATAACAATATTATCCCCTCGTGGACAGACTTTCACACAATATTCTTTCGTAGATCTGTTCACAATAATTTTATAATACGCTTCTGGCACCAATGTTTACCATGTCTCTATAAGCATTAGTTCTTTAGATGGATGACCATTGTCACAACAGCAGCACGCCTATCGAAAGAATTACACAATCTTTATCATTGTGCTCTACCAATGTGCACTCCACAAAACAAAGTTGACAAAGCAAAGGGCCCCATTAGCACATTAACAACCATTCTTTCTATCATCCTTAAAGCTTTGTTTATTAGTTTCGCTTGCTTGATCCAATCCAATTTTTTTTGCGCAAGAATGCACGTTATTGATCTTTCACAATAATAACGTACATTTGATACATCTCTCATATCAATTTTCACAGACCACAAGTTTGACCTCTCGAGGTTTCACATCTTAAGGCAACATTCTCCTTATTTTTAGATCGACAAGCCTGAACAAATGGCACATACGCACGCTTGTGGCTAGGATGCTAGACAATACATGTATATGATCACATTGTAAATGTATTCTTCAATAAAATAGTCATGCATCTAGCTATTTGTCAGTATGAGGAGAGCTGCACTCTCAATGCGTGATACATGATTTTTCTCTCTCCAAGTTTCCTTTTATGTTTTCAATATTTTTCTCTAATTTGAGTCCTTTCATTAATTTATTTCAGACCATTTAATCCAAATTGCAGTGGATTTGCAAGTCATGGCATGCTATTTTTAATTGTTCGGTAAAGAGAGAGTATTTGACTATATGTTTTTTGTGTTATGAATATTGGAAAATAAGATCGTTGCTTGTTTGGAGAGATTATAACTAGAGTAATTGATTTTCAAGAGATATGTATTATTTCTCTAACATAAGTACCTACTATTGTAATGTAATTTGTTACACAATTATACGCAGAGAATAAAAAATAAATTAAAAGTCAAATTATTTAAAAAAAGCTCAATACAAAACAAAGTATGTCGAAAAACTTGAAGAGATGTATAGAGATTTAAATAAGGATTAATAGCATAATACCCCCTTGAAAATGTTTCATTTTGCGATATATCCCCTACCTAATGGAAATCATAGGAAACCCCCTTGTTTTAAATGTTTTGTGCGAAAAACACTCCTACAGTCAGCATCCGTCTGGTATGACATTAAATCACAGGGAAAATGGGGGAAATGGAAAAATAACAAAAGGCAAATGCATCAATTTATGTTTTCGTCTTTAATAACACCCTCCCAACACGAAGAGGGGTTTTTTTTTATGTCAACCATTGCATTATCTGACACCACTTCGTTTCTTGTATACGTAGCTGCAATAATGGACACTTAGCTCCGAAGGAATCCCGACTGTGCAGTGCGGAATGGAGATTGAGTTGAAAACTTTGTGGACGACAGCGAACCTGGGAAGAAGGTTCTTCACATGCACACGACAATTGGTAATGGAAACCCGAACACTATTTTTTAATTGATTTTTTACTGAGCATGCTTAAGTTCTTATATTTTTTCAGTTTTCTACAGTAAAATGGAGGTTGTAGGTCATTCTCGTAGTTTGACCCACCCATATGCAGTAGATATGTGGAGATCATACATGGGCTATTGAGATCCAGGAATGCACTCGAACAACAGCTATTGGAGATGCAAAGGCGGAGTAGTGATTTTAGATTTAGGTTTTGAGTTTTTGTGTAGGTGTGTAGTGATGTGGGTTTTTGGCGAAAATAAAGTTTTGATCGCCTTGTAGATGTGTGTACTAAATGGGTGTACGTGAATATTGTGCTTTCGTGTTCAAGTTTAGTAAGTTAGATGTTCAATGTGATATTCCAATTCCATCCTCTATTTCATCTCTTATTATTTGATTGTTCATTGATAATGACTGTGCAACAAGTCTCGTTATCTGAATTGGTTGCGAAACCCCCTACATATCTGAATAGGTTTCATAATACAACGCTATAATCATATAGCAATATGCTATACAATCGTATAGTATTCTAAAACTAGGACATCTAAACTTTATTTTCTATAGCTTTTGTATGAAATCAACCCTGGATTGATGAAGGTTGAGAAGCATAACCTCCCTAATCCCAATTCAATATTACACACACCAAAAGTAGGACATCCACACCACATATGTATATCGACACCTAAAATATTACTAGTTAATAATAAGAAATGTTCACATTAATATGGAGCACGGACAAATAGCATTACAACCAAAAACTAAAACTCATGACCAAAAAAAAAAAAAGCATCTTAGTTTACAGCTGGTGGTTCCCCTCCTCTATGTGACATTATGCATGCCTCGTGGTAATAGTGCCGCAATGACATGGCTGCATGGTATATCCATTAACTGCCACATCAGTCATGAACAAGTCCTAGCAGTCAGGTCGACTATATACAAAGTTTGAGTCTCATGGTGTCGTATTTGGAATTTTTGGTTCCCCAAATAGTCGGCATATTCAGATAGTGATAGAATCGTATTTTTCTAAATGATTTTCGTTATTCTTGGTCTCATGATTCCTCCCCACTTGTTGCATGCCTCCATCCTTATCATGATTCGTTGCATTAAGTACATTTGAATCTCCTCTAACATTGACAAGATAGGCTTCTCCCGTGCATTCAAGATGGTCGCGTTGAAAGACTTCGATAAATTGTTCAGTAGCATATCACAATTATTCCCCCTTTGAAATGTGATTTCTTCAAATGCGTTGTCAACTTCAACTGCAACCAACCGTATGCAGCAGGGTCCAGGTCGCTCATCTTATTCATATGTGTCACGTCACCCATGTGACTTCAATTTTAGCTTTTGCTGCATTCCCATAGTAAATTCTGCAATGCGAGGCCCTTCTATGTTGCACTAAAGTTGTTGTAAAGATGTCGCACACAAGTACGATATTCAGCATATTCAAATATTTGTACAATTCATTTATGCTTATCAGACATGAAAACCCAGTTGTGGTTGTTCACTATGCCCAAATCATCTCTCAACAACTCCAAAAATAACATCCACTTTCACCGTTCTCAACCTCCACTACAACATACGCTATAAGATAAACCCCATTATTACCATCCACGTTTACTACTGTCAATAACTGGCCCCACATGTCAGTTTTCTAAAAACAACCATCCAACCCTATCACATTCCTACATCCACTCATGAATCCCACCTTCGGTGTTCCCAGACATATGTACAATCTTTTAAACTCCCAACCACGACCTCCAACTATGTAGTTGTACCAACATTTGTATGTTTCGGATGCTCACAATAATCCCACAAAATTTTGTAGTGATCAACCACGGCGCCACATAATGTCTTCATTGCCAACTCTTTGGTTCGGTAATACTGCCACCTAGTCACGTCTCCCAAATTGTCCTTTTTAACTTTATCAAAAAAATGCGTTCACAGACATATTACGATCAGCCTTCCATGAAGACAAGTACCTATGGGCTAAGTACTTTGGAGTTAGCAGCCTGTTTCGGTATACCAGTGCACAACTGTGATCAGCATTATAAGTTTTCACCACAAAATTGTTTGGATCTTTCACCTTGTTTGCGTACAACAGTAATCTACACGATTTTTCCTTGCATATTGCTTGCAATCTATACCCTTCATCATTGACGTACTTTATCTCCTGGTTTGATGTTACTGAATGCTCAATTAATGCTCGTTTCAAAACTGCTTTCGTCTTGAACACTATACCGTAGCGCACAAAATAAAAAAGTGAGGGTTGTAAAACACAAGAAATGTTTTCTTGAATGATAATTTTACAAAATCATTTTATATGGGGGGTATATAAAAAAATTATTGAATAAATAAGGGGTATTATAGACAATGTATTAGAATATAGGGGAGGGGGGAGGGGTTTGAAAATCTTTTTGAAAATTTGGTTGCTCCATGTCAGTTGATGGATTGAATTTATTAGTTTGTCATCTCTATTTAAATGTTGTTCCTTCATCTTCTTCGCTATCCAAACTACGCAACTCATCTGGCTCCCCGTAGTCAGTGTCTGAGTCTTTAACTTCTTGCCCATCATACATTCCAAAACCAAAATCAACTTGTTCCTCAACCTCGTCACCAACCTCAGGTTCATCCTTAACCTCGTAATTACTTTCCACAAAGCCTTCAATGTCATTTTCCATCACATCATATCATAAAATGTCTTTTTTTAATAAAAAAGAATATGCATCAAACACCCCCTTAAAAATATTGTAGTTTGCAGATGATGTATTTAATTGAGGCTTGTCAAATTTTGACTTCCCTAAATCTTCTCAAGTGTTAATATTCTATCCTCATTGCGGACGTTGATTCACGATCAACTCCATGAAGTGACAATAATTAAGATCGATAATAATTATGTTCCTCAATTTAACAAAATTCAGAACCAATCCATAATATATGAACAAAAACAACAAATTAGAGCATTTTAATAAATTCATACTTCAATTTTTTGAACAGTTAGTTTTGCAACACTCAAATCCTAGCTGCGAGCCATGCGCCCCTTCAAAATAGATGGAGTTTCACAACTCTCAAAACCCTCAATATTTGACAATTTGAGCTATTAAAAATTCAAAATAAGAAAATTTTGAAATAGAGATCAATTCAAACACCTAGACATTTAATTAGCACTGTAAATGAATCAATTTATGCAAAAATTAAACTAGAATTGAAAAAAAAAAAAAAAAAAAAACAGGGGAAATTTAACACACTATTTTGAATATGAGATCTAATTGTAAGTTTTTAACAAGTACACAACCATAGTTGGTCGAAAAAGAAAGTTGTAAAAATTGATTCTCGAAAAGCACACTTAAAAAGAGATCGGAAGTTTTTGAAATGACAATAATTTATCATGAATTTTTTTTTTCGAGAAGTTTACAGAGATTATTGGAAGTTTTTGATTGCCCTCGTTTGTTTCTCATTATTCATCTATAAAAATGAAAAATATGTCTGTTATTCATTATATCAAGTCATCAATTTTGAATTTTTATATTTTGTGTGGAGTCCAATAATAACTATATTTTTCATTCTCATTCTACAATAACAAGAATCAAATGGGGCCGAAGTATATAATTACTATGAAAAAGATTTTCGAGAAGTACAGTTAAAAAAATAAAAAAGATTATCGGAATTTTTTGTAATGAGAATTAAAAATATTATTGAAAGATTTTGTTATGAGATGTACAATTACTGTGAAAAGTTTTTCGAGAAGAACATTATTGGAAGTTTACCATTAAATTACTTTAAAAAAAGATTTTCGAGAAGATAATAGAAAGTTTTTGCAATGAATTATTTCATATTTTTATTTTTGGAGAGGTTGCTATTCAAAGAGTTTGAAAATAGAAAATTTTCCAATTTTTTTAGTGTTTGATAGGTAAAATTTTCTTGGGAAAATATTTTCCAACTTTTCAAATTTTTCACATTTTGGAGGAAAATAAATTCTTGATATTTTGTTTGGTAAATATTTTCTAGGTTTTTTTTTTTTTGAAATTTTTTTAAATACAATGGTAAAATTTCTTTTTTCACTTTTATTGACAATTTCTATGCAAAACAAAGCCAAACAAATGTCATTCAGTATGATTTTTTTTTTTTTTGATAATTGGAACAAATTTTAGACCAAATAATAGAAAATATTATCATTTTAATGGACAATTTTTATAAAAAAAAAAAACAAAAAAACACTAAACTCTCAATATTTTTCAAGAAAAATTATATCAATAAAACATAATAAATTATAATTCACAATAAAATAGTTTATAGACAAATCTAAATATTTTCCTCCCGCCGACTTTCCACGTAAAAAGAAATGGAATATGAGAGACCAAAATAATTTCATATAATTATCATCTCCTTGACAAGCAACTATGGCGTCCTCTGCAGCAACAATTGGATTTCCATGTTCTTCAAACATCCCAAACAAACAATTCCAGAGACCTTTATCAGTCTTAATCAGGACACTTAATATCAGGAAGAAAAATCAACCGAATAATCGAGAATTATGTTAGTGTAAAAGCCTCCGTGGGTGCAAGTGGGCCTCCTTCCGCCACCGCTGGGCTGTATTCCTCCGAGCAATTCGATCTCAACATGGAAAACGTCGACAAGGTTCTTGATAACGTCAGGCCTTACCTCATCGCGGACGGCAGAAATGTCGATTCCGCGACGGAAATGTCGATGTTGTGTCTGTTGAAAGCGACGTCGTTTCTCTCTAGCTCCAAGGTGCGTGCTTTTTTTTTTTTTGTCTTTCCAGAATGCTTCAGCTAATAGAATTAGCATGTTGGAATTTGTGGCTGTAATTGATCTAACCTCAATTCAGTAGAATTAGTGGCGTTAGGTTTTTTCTAAATTGGGGTTATTATAATCTGGACTGAAGCGCAAATTATCCTTTTTTTTTTTTTTTTTCTTTTATCCCTGTCAGAACTTCAGATTTACATTTGCCGATTTTTTCTGTTCCTCTTTGTTAGTCACAGAACAATCATAAAGACTTAACTTTCAGCCAGTTCAAAAATTAAATCAACACCGAATAATTAATCAAAGAAATCTGAAATATATTTTTTTAATAACCAGAAATTGCATTCAATTTGTTAAAAAAACTGGAATTTTCATGAAACTCTCATGCCATGTCTAAGAATAATTAATCTGTACACCAAGGAACATTTTGTTCAATAAAGGTAGTAAAATAAGAAGACTTACCTCTGGCAACATACTGTCTTAATAATATCCCTTTTTTGTATTTGGATGTCTCAAGTTTCTGTTGATGACGCTGTGCAAATAAACATAGAAGGAAACAATGAAAATTACAACACGCAAACTCTCAGTGTGAAATCATGTATCCCTTCTACCCAGATAGAAAGATATCCTCATAAAAATACAGGAGATCACTTGAATTACTTAAATCAATCACCTATTGAATACATTATTGGACAATTTTAGGAAACCCTACCCAAAAACCCAAAATATTGAAGAGGAGAGGAGGGTGGGTGGCAGGAGCAGATATAATAATTTAGGATGTAGGGGCTGAAATTTGCTGACAAGGCAACAACAAGTGAACAACCAATGAAGGTTGAAGGTTGGACATAATAAAGTGTACAAGTCATTTTTCATTTTGTGAATAATTTAAATTGAAGCAAGACTATGAAACATGTTAAAAATTCAAGAAAACATAACATGTTCAACACAAATTGAACTTTTTTACATTTGGCAATTTTAGTTTCCTCCTCAAATGAGACCCCATGAAATAGTATTTTTTTTTCCCTTTTCATAGTGCTAAGAGCGAAATTTACACGAAAAGGTTGAAGAGTTTAAGAACTCCATAAAACAAGAAAATCAAGAAAAGGAAAATACATAATAGATGGAGGATTTTAGAGGAGAAAGAAAATTCGAAACAATGGTAGGACAAGAATATTCAACAAAATTGGAACACAATCAAAACTAGATAACAAAAAAAAAAAAAAAGTGGAAGAAAAAGATCAAGACGAGAATACCTATGACTGTGTGAAGTCAAACCTTAGATCGTCAATCGTTTCTACACTAGAAACCCACCAAAGCAATATAAGTTATTTTTTCTTTCCAAATGATGCTGTGAGATTTTCAAAAGTTAAGATTAGCAATTTCTAGAAGTAGAAACATAACTGAGCATCTATAGCAATTTTCAGATGCAGAAACTTAACCAAGCATGTATAGCAATTTCCAATTCATCAATTGTCCATTCGTTCCATTATTTTGCTGAAATTTATATAGTTAACTTCAATGTCTATTCTTAAGTCTCAATGCCTTCAAGATTTAAAAAAAAAAAATTAACATGATTACATCAAAATCAAATAAGTACTTCTAAATGCACATATCAGTGTTCCAATTCCAGAAATCAGTAAATGTGAAATACGGAGAAATGAGATCGGTATAAAAATCCACAAATCAAAGTTCTAATTCCAGAAATAAAATAAAATTTGGGGTTTTAATCTAGGGTTTTAAATTTGGGGCAAAATAATTGGAATTGGAGAACGGTATACCAAAAAAAACTAAAAAATTACAACTTGAATACCTTCAATAAAGCTTTCCTTCAGATCCTTCTCCAATTCTTAGCTTCTTGAACCTTCACCTTGACAATGGCAGAAGAGTCGAAGTAGACACAACAATGTAGATGAAAAACACAAATGTAGAGAGGGATGGGATGTGATGTCTATAATTTAGAGGGATTTGGGCTAATGGTACACTTGCTGCTCTTATTTTGGACACGCGTTGTGAAGCATTGACACGTTGTTGGCGACGGCGTATCGGTGTTTGATACGTATCAAACACAAGTACATCTCCGACACGATGCCGATGCGTGTCTGAGGTCCTCTGCCACGTATGAAACCTAGTTTTTTTTTTTTTTTTTTAACTTTAAGGCCTATTTTTAGTTTTAGGAAGTCAATTCCTTCTCAACAAGGGATACTGAGCTTCTTTCGGCTAATTATGGCAAAACTGTTTTATCAGCTTGTATGAGCCCAGGGATTAATGATTTAAGTAATGGTTTATGTTCTTTTTATTCCTTGAGGACTTCACAAATCTAACAATATAATCTTTGCTATAGTTATTCTATTTTGAGGTATGGCCGCAAGGATATGCAAAAGCAGTAAGTGAATCTACACAATTTCCCCTACATGTGATAGAGACTTCTTAATTAGTAATAAGGAATTTAGGTAAAAAAGAGTTGTCTACGACTTTTTATTCTATCTACAATTAGATCTTTGTTGCCAACACAACTCCAGTCGGATAGCTGACAATTATAAAATAACCGTAGTTTATTCCCTTTTAGTATCCTACTATAGAGAAACCCCTGATATGAATATGGAGCCTATCACTCCTTGAGGCTGAACCTAAACATGTTCTCAGATAGATGTTAATACTATGAATAGGGATGCATGGATAAAGATCTTGTCTTTATAAGTCCATCTCTATAGTGAATCAAGTAATAAGTAATTGTAGGATTGAGTTAAGCTTGATCCTAAGTTTGAACATCAATCCATGAGATGGTAAATTTCTAAAATGGAGCAGTCAGAATTCTTGCCAATAAGGTCCATCCGTATCGGGGTCAGTATTTGTTTCACATTATAGCGAGTTTTCCTCTGTTTCACACCCTTTTTAATGGAATTAATACTGTAATTATAATCCTTTGTCTTGGAAGCCTCAAGCACGTGTTAATGATGCCACACATTAGGGAAAATTGTATCCATGGTCCCTAACATTTGGGGTCATTTGAAGTTTGGTCCTAACATTTAATTTTCTGGAGCAAGTTGGTTCATTTTGGAATGTCTCGACTAAATCAGGTGTTAAATTCATTGAAAAGAACTTCTACCATCAAGTTTAATGAAGCAAAAATTGAAGAAGAAGAAGGAACTTTTAAAAAAGGGAAAAACAAGGAGAAATTAAAACAAGATAAAACAACATTAGCCTCCCCCTTCCTCCAACCCCAACTTTGGAAGGGAGCTGGACGTTTGGGAAGGAGAAGGGTGGATGGCTGGGCTGGACAGGGGAAAGGAAACAGGGTGCTCTGTAAATTGAAGTTGGGGACCTAAATGCCAAAAAAAGGATTGGGGTATTTTCTTTTTACCATCATCCCACCTTTCTCCTTTTCCTTTTCCTTCTGTCTTTACTTCTAATAAAAAATATCTGTACAAGAATAAATAATTCATTGTTTAATTCTCATAACCCATGCTCAATGTCTCTTAACAAACTCTGTCATGTTGCCAATGAACTCCCACCTTATGTCCTTGCATCTCTGAGGTACTATGTTGAGCACACTAAGTCAGACCATTTTACCCATGCCTGTACTTTCCACTTATTGGAAAACAACCGTATCAATTAAGAGAGAAGATTGCCCATGACCCTTGCTGTCTAAGCTAGGACAAGTGAGAAAAATGTCAACTTCTTTGGCTCAACATTAACTTGTTCGATTATTCCATGCCTAAAAATTTGATCTCATTTTTTTTTTCCCATCATCCCGAAGATAGGGAGGATCTTGAAAGATCTTCTTCCAAGCCTAGAAACACGGTACCAGAGCTTATGGTTGCAGCTTACATGGAATTCTCATTTTGGATGTGCTTCATGAAATGAGTCAAGTCCTTGGTCAAGCAATTTAATTGACATCCTAATTAAATGGAACCCAACAAAAGGCATCATACGGAGAGGATTTGGAAGCATGGAACCCTAAGGATGAAGTGCATAAGGATTTTGGATCAAGGTGCGCAAGAATTGGAAGCGATGTCTCAAACTATAGTATTAGGGAATGTTTGCACAAACTGTGATGTGCAGGTTGCAGTGTCATGATTTTCCTCATTGAGTGAAATTGATTTGAGGAAAATGAGATTGTGGGCTTAATGAAATTAATTTGGTACTCGTACACAATAGATATCCTCAGCCTTCATACCTATGTGTATATTCTTTAGGTTGGATCTTGGGTTTTTATTCCATGGAAGATCATTTTAACCAGCTTCAACAGATAGTTTTGGGATTTAAGGCGGTTAAGATCAAGATATTTATGGAGTTGTATGCTTTGTTTTTAGGAATGTGATGAATCTTAAAAAGTACACTGCCTCAACTGTCTCGAGGAACAGAGAAGTAAGGTGGATAATGTCTGGTATTTCGAAAACGAGTTTCTTTCAGCTGGCCTATATATGTGCATGATCGCCTGATCGGAATCCTAGAGGATATATCATAAAGAAGACTTTCCATATTGGATACATAATTAGGGTTTTAGATTCTCTAATATTTTAATATATTTTCTAGTATTTTGTTAGATGTTTCTTATCTGAATTTCATAGATTCTCTAGTATTTTGTTAGATATTTCTTACCGAAATTAGACTAGTTTAAATGTATATATAGTCAGGAGCAGACTCAATATTGAAGTTCAGCCCTAGCGGATATTGACCCGTCAACGTCGACAATCAGCGATCGTAAATGCGAGATCGTTTATTAATATTTAAAATTTAATATATATTATTATGTTAACAATAATATCAAATTCAACAAGTGCTCTAATTGTAAGGATTCCAATAACATTTAAGGATAGTCATGGGTTCGACCCCCCCCCCCCCCCCCCCTCCCTCCCTCCCTCCCTCCCTCTATTGCCATTAATTTTGGTAAAAATTGTAAAATGGTAAAAATTGGAGAACTAAAAATATATGAATTGCAAACTAAGAAATCGAACCAGAGACATCTCATAAGAATTGCAAGCTTTAACCAACTCAACTGAAGGAGACACTTGAAAATAATGAAATAACAATTATATAAGCTAAAAAATTTATCTATTGTTTAAAAAAAAAAAAAAAAATTCCCGACGGATCCAGCACGAGCGGCCGCGGGGGCTCGCCGGGTGCTGGGTCCGCCCTTGTAGATAATGGCTTATGTTTTGTACACAACTTTGATAATCAAATAAATTGATATCTTCTCATCCAAATTCTGCTACCGTCTGTATAATTCTTCTTCCCCTCCTTTCTCTTCTTCTCTCCCCTTTCCCCTTCTATAATTCTACTATTTTGTTTAATTACATTTGTTTATTTAGACCAGTACTTGTACTTTCAATTCTGATTCTTACTCATGTATATTTCTACTATCTGCTGTTGTCTTTACCTGTACTTTATGAATGAACAACAGGAGCATGTTGAAAGCTGTCCTAGCTCAACTACTACAATGAAAATGAGCATCGAAAGAATTCTCAAGGAAAAATTTGGCGATGCAATCAAGGATATTTGCCAAATAAATGATGAACAAATTAGCGAGGCAACCGTTGAGGTCAGTCTATATCTAACTTTAGCAGTTTAAGTTAAATACAGTGAGTCAGTGAATAGTCATTTAGACATTTTAAGGCCAGCCATTAAGAATTTTGGTGGTAGTGTGGAAGTGTTATCTGTCACCTATGGGATTTGCAAAGTACAATACGAGGGACCTGATGCTATTGGATCTGGAATTAAAGTGGCTATAAAGGACAGGTTTCCGGATATTGTTGATGTTGCCTTCACTAACTAGAACAAATCCCTCGACGACTTTGATGAAGGCATTTTTTCATGTCTTTGGGAGAGTGTTTTTTTGGCAGTTTGAATGGAAATCAAATGTTATGCATGCCGGGAATGTAATTCTATGCACAGTACATATATATCTTGTTCCTAATAAGTTGTCTTGATTCTTGACTTAGTTAGCAACTACCTATATGCAGGGTCCGTGCGGACCGAGACCAATTTTCTTGTGGGATCAACAATGAGATTTCAAAAATGTTTAGGTTAAAAAAAAAAAAAAATTTTTTTTGAAAAAAAAAAACTCAAATTTTTTTTTTTTTTTTTTGTGGGGTCATCTGACCCCACATGACCCCATGTGGGTCCGCCCCTGCCTATATGCAAAATATAATATAAATTTTTTTAAATATTAATTCTCTCCAAATTGAAAAATAATTGATTCTCTCTCTCTCTCTCTCTCTCTCATTTGGTTGTTTATGTATGGATTGGGGTACAATAACCACCATGCCAGTCTTGTACTATAAGTGGGTGTTTGGTGGAGATTAAAATTAGATTTTTAGTAGATTGTGATAGAAGTTTTTTAAATGTGTCGTTGAAAAGTTGTGGGATCCATGAAAGATGTTAATATTGATTGTTTGACTTTGACTTAGATTAAAATATGATTTTAATCGAATATTGAAAGGACTGACGTTCTTTGTCGAAATAAAAATATTACAGAACTCAAATATCTGGTAGTAGGTACTTTGAATTGGCATTTTATTAAAGAAAAATAATTATCCGGCAATTGGCATAAAATATAGGTACGCTGTTGGGACGGCATGTTCTGTTCTGCTCACAATGCTTTGCTTCATATCACCAAAATGCTCCAAGTGTCAAACCAAAGATGAAGTTCCTACACCATCTATTATTCTATTTCAACAGTTTTTTTTTCTTTAATTATATAGTTTACTTTTATTAGAATAAATATATTAACTTTGCGTTACAGATGATGCAAAGGATTGGACGTAAAACATCTATAGATGGCTTTTATTGGTTCTCTTCAACTGATATTTCTCGTGTCTACCTAATAAAGTAGATGATCGAAGAATCTAGCAAGCTACATATTTTTTTTTTTTTTTTTTGGGAACAATACATAAATCAGATTTTTAAATATCACCATTTCAAAATTAAAGATAGATGTTTTAAACTTCAAAAATCAGGTTTTCATTAAAATTTATTTATGAATTAATTATATATTTTATTAATAAATATATAAAGATCACATATCTATGCAATTTGGTCACAATTCAAAAATTTTATAGTTTACAATTCGTTTATCAGTTACAAATTAAAAATTTTAAAGTCACAATTTGTTCATTGATCACAAATCACAAAATTTATAAGTCACACAACTTATTTTATGGTCACAAAATATCAAATTATAGATCACAGATTAGTTTTATTGGTCACAATCAACAAATGATTTGTGACTATCACCGACACACCACCACCGTCGTCTTCTCCGCCACCAACACCACTGTCACCACCACTTCCTAGCAACAAAATTATCGTTTTAAACATCATAGTCAACATTTTCACCACCACCACTACACCAAACCGTCAACATCACTATCGCAACCATCACCACCACTACCACCCAAACACCACTAAAACCACTGGACACCACACTACCACTACCATCAACACCCATCCAACAAAAAAAAAAAAAAAAAACATCATCATTCCCATGATCTGCGTCGCTATAACTGCGATCTCCGCCGTTGCAGTCGCCATCTAAGTCGCTAAGGCGCGATCTGCAATGCCCCTAATAGCTTCATCACCCCTCACGTCGCAGACCACCCAGCGCAGATGTAGAAACCACCACTCCATTAGAACGTATCGAGGCGTCGCTCAAAACATCGTACAAAACAAAACTACAGATCCGATCAAGGTGGCGCGGCTATCAAATGCCTCGCCACAACCACCATCTTGCGACTTGCTGCAGCGGCATCTCTCTGTGACCAGGCGATGACGACGACAACCGACGGTGAATGTGAAGAGAGAATGGAAGGGAGAGACGAGACGACGACAACCGACAGTGAATGTGAAGAGAGAATGGAAGGGAGGGACGGTTTGGTTGAATGGAGGGGAGGGACGATTTGGTTTGTAATTTGATTTTAGGGTTCGGATGTATTAATTTATAATATTTACATATGAATTATTAATTAAAACCTGATTCTGTATCATTAAACTTGATTATTGATTTATGAAAATAAAAATTTAAAATTCTGTCTAGCTGTAATTTCCTTTAATTTTTTTTTTACCCAAGTCTTAGAATTGTAAAGAAGTCTGGAAAACAGCCGCTAAATTGTCATTTTTTGCCGCTATATTAGCAGCATTTTAACAACTACTCACGTGTGTTCATGTCACCAACTTAATTAATCCAATAAAATAAACTAATTATTTATCTTTCATGAGGATTATCTAAAACATATTCTACACTTCCCACTAATTTTATAAACAAACAGGGATAGAGGGTCCCCCTCTGAGTTGTTTATTAGTAGCAGTTGACCAAGTCACATGTAAATAATTTTCATCTGATGCCGCCTGCAATAATAGACTTGACTTTACACCGACGTAAAGTTATGTTATTTCGTTCGGAAAAGATTTCTCTCACATGTGTATGAGGTTCACAATGGGCCCCACATTGCGGGCTCCACGCACATGTGAAAGAGATGTGTACCAAAGATGTAAATGTTGCATGGTTGTATTTCATTTTGTTAATTGTTACTTCATATTCATATTTCGACATGTTATCTTTTATTAATAAATTAGAAGATGATAATACAATACCTGTTTGGTAGAGATTAAAATTAAAGTTTTAATAGATTTTCATAAAATGTATAGTTAAAATTAATTATCAATTTTGACTTAAAATTTTAACAACTTTTAATCTATATCAAACATGGACAGTATTACAAAGAATTAATCTACTTGTATCGAATTTATTGACAACTTCGTTGACATAATGCCACATGGCAGCCCTCTATTGGGGGGCTCCTGCGGCGGGCCCCGTGACATTATATCAAAACTCTTGTCAACAAATTCGGTACAAGAAGCATGATTGTTTTACAAATGATGGCTTCACATTACCAACAAGAATTAGCTCATACTTTGGTTTAGTTACAAAATTTGATAAAAAAAAAAAAAGTCAAAGTCAATAATTATTTTAAGCATATATTTCATGAAATTCACAACGTTTATCAATATTTCAACCATTCGTTTTATTAAATTTTATCAAAATCTATTAAAAATCTAATTTTTAATAAAATTAAACACGGATTTAATGTATTGGTGTATCGATAAATTAGAAAGAGGACAACTAAATAGGGAGAATATATCACAACTCCGACAACTAAATGTCACATTTGACAATGTGAAAATAGAAGAAAAAAGAACAATAAACTTGCTAACCAAGTAATAAGACAAGTGCAGGTGAAAATAAAATTTAAGGCCCTGTTTGAATGGACAAGTTTTCAATGGAAGATGAATTTTTTTTTTTTTTTTTTTTGTCATTTTTCATTTTTTAAAGTGTTTGATAGGAAATATTTTTCAGGTAATGGTTTTCCACATTTTATTGGTTTGCCACATTTTCTTGCTTTTTGAAGTAAATCAATTCCTACCACTTTGGTGGGAATTGATTTTATAGGCATCTTTTATTTTATTTTATTTATTTTATTAGTAATGGAAACAAATTATATCTCTTTAATGGACAATTTTCATGAAAAATAAAACCAAACGAGCACCAAAGAATCCAAAAATTCAATATTTTTTAGTGAAAAATTAACCCAATCAAACACAATTAATTGATAATTCTCAGTAAAACAAACTTTAGACAATTCAATTCCATAGAATTCATTTTCTTTCCGTCCAGATTCCATTCTTACAATCAAACGGATTCTAAATGATATAAATAGATAGTCCTTGTTTGGTGGAAATCATATTTTTAATAATTTTTTTATAAAAATTGATGAAATATGTAATAAAAATATTACAATTTCTATAAAATTTATGGTTAAAATTAATTATTGATTTTTACTTAAATTTTAATTCAATTTTTTACCTTGACGAAATGTGAACGTGACTTTTTTAGAACATTTTTAGATTATTAGTAGTTTTAAGTCAAACATCCGCGTGGAACGAGAACTTTTTCCTCTTGGATGTTCGGGACATTCACATTAGGCACGAATGGCAACGTTGGAATATTCCAATCGAGAGGGGACAAACCGCCGCTACCATGTCAGCTTTGCATCCGTTCAACTTTTCGAACAAGAGTAATGTTATTTATTCTCAGTATGTTTACAAACACAATTTAAGTGGTTCTAAATGATAAGTTAAATGAAAGGTGAAATTAAATGACTTATTTCGTTAATTTTTCCGTTAAACCAACATATTCCGTTTAATAGCCACTTTTTATAGATAGAAAGATATTAATGTAAATTTTCAGTCGATATCGAAATTTACATAGTATTAGAGCAGCTAAATTCAAATCTCGTTACTATTCAAGGAACCGATGTAAAATAAGTTCAATTTACGGTCGCGTACTTAATTGATTTTTCTTATCGACCCATTTTTCTAACTAAAAAAACATAATCAACAAGTTCCTCTTGGAACTTAATGGATTGTTATCTTGTGGAATTATTTTATTTTATAATCGAGAACATATTTGCAATTTTATATTAAGTAGTGGTCCCCATATGTTTTCTTCAAGGGTCAAAGGTCATCGCCAGTGCCTATATATACGATTGTCCCTCGCTCTCAACCTTAAAACTTCAAAATTTGTATTCTTATTTCCTTGATTAAAGCAGCAGGATGGTTGTGGTGTCTTCTGCAATTCCATTTCGAAGCAAGAAAACAAGAGCCCTCGGAATTCCAGTCATAGATCTTAGTCTCGACAGGTCTCAACTGTCTGAACAAATTGTAAAGGCAAGTGAAGAATATGGTTTCTTCAAGGTGGTTAATCATGGAGTTTCTGCAGATGTAATTTCCAGAACTGAGACAGAAGGTTTAGAATTTTTCTCAAAATCTGTATTGGAAAAACAACGAGCTGGACCTGCTACTCCCTTTGGTTATGGCTGCAAAAATATTGGATTCAATGGCGATAAAGGCGAACTTGAATATATTCTCCTCGAAGCCAATCCTCAATCCATTTCTGAAACATCCAAATCCATTTCTAATAACTTCAGGTAATGCATGCAATTAAGATTTGTATTAACGTTTTTACTACTACCTTTCAATCTGGTCAACTTGTCATTGACAATTCATTATATTATTCTGGTCAGATTGTTTACACGTGCAACCCTTCAAACCAGAAGTTTCAAGTTTCTGTTCATAGACGTCCCAATGTCCAATCATGTTTTTTTGTTTTTATCAAAAGTTTGACATCTGCACAGTTTTTTAAATAATAGATATGTATCATGTATGTCGGTTGGACGATTGAACTGATATTTTTCATTTGCATTTTGTTGCAGTTGCACTGTAAATGTTTATGTACAAGCAGTAAAGGACCTGGCATGTGAGATTCTCGATTTAGTGGCTGAAGGGCTACGGGTAAATGACAAGTCCATATTTAGTAAACTTATCAGAGATGTGAATAGTGACTCCTGCTTCAGGATCAATCACTATCCTCCAATTAGGACTACTGACTCTTCAGTACCCAACTTGTTTGATGAGCAATATTCTTGTAATGTCAAACCAACTCATATTGGATTCGGAGAGCATTCTGACCCTCAGATCTTGACAATCTTGCGATCAAACGATGTGGGTGGCCTTCAAATTTGTTCGCGTGATGGTTTGTGGATTCCCATCCCTCCTGACTCCAATCAGTTCTTCGTATTCGTAGGCGATGCCTTGCAGGTTAGTGGCATTTTTCCTCGCACGTTAATAAAATTGAATTTGCTACAAGTGTGTCAAGAGTTACATAATTTACACGTGGCACTATGTCATTGGTCGGAGGAAATTGTTTTTTTTTCCTCCAACCAATGACAGGATGTCATACATTGCATAATCCTTAATGTATAAGTAGAATAATTTTAAATAAATTAGTTCTAGAATAATTTCCAACATAAAATACAAAAGGAATAATTACGTCAAGAAAAGTTACGTCTTTCTAGAAAGTGACGTGTTGTGACTTGTGACATGTCTAGAAGCCCTTCTCTATATATTCTTTTGGTCTTGAAATTGAAAATCTTTCCAGCATTGACTAATGAAAATACTAAGATTGAAGTAGTCGATCTGCTAAAATAAGTCATATATACTGTGAAATGTTCAGGCTTTGACAAATGGAAGGCTTGTGAGCGTGAGACACCGGGTACTCGCAAACTACTCGAAGACGAGAATGTCAATGATGTACTTCGGAGCTCCACCCCTCGATGCATGTTTATCCCCTATACCACAAATGATCTCGTCTGAAAATCCTCGTCTCTACAGGCATTTTACTTGGGGAGAGTACAAGAATGCCGTGTATTCCTCACGTTTGGCAGACCATCGTCTCGACTTGTTCAAAAACCAACTATAAGTCATACATGTGAACATAGTATTTACGACGGTAATATACCCTTGTAAACGTATATTCTTTGTTGCTGGAAGATCACAATTAGGAGTAGGATATAGGGAAAAACATTCGATCTTATGTTAGTAGATGGGGAAAGTTTTGTTCTGTAAAATATGTTTTTGTTTGGCAAAATTATTTGTGCATAAAGTTGTATCAATTATCTACCAAATCAAGACAGATTAATGGACATGGTGGAGTTACGAATTGACAGCTTCTGCATGCTTTGTTTCCAACAACGATAGTCCACATTAAAAGTTATGGTTTATGTATAAATTCAGCATTATTGATTAAAAAACATGTGGAAAGTCAATTCCTTCTCAACAAGGGATGCTGAGTTTCTTCCGACTAACAAATTATGTTTCTTGTACACTACTGGTTGACAACACACTCGTATGTATAGAAAATATGGTCATTGATTGGAAAAAAGTACTGTTAAAATCAATATACTAAAATCTGACAACTCATATGATGTCAAACTTGATGTAAAATATGATGTACATATAGTATGATTGTTCAGCTAATAATGGTGAAAATGTTTCATCAGCTAGCTAGTACGAGACAAGGGACTAATAATGCTTTATCAAAATCTCTGTCAATTTCATCTCCATGCTAGGTAAAACATCATAATCAAATAAATAAAATACTTAAAAACTGGTTTAATAATTATTTTTTGTACTATATCATCAACACCGGATTAAGGACTTTTTGTGATAATTTACTATAAAGATATTACTTATAACTCATTTGAAACTTTTTATTTTTTATTTTTTAATGCCAAATAGTAATTAGGTGGAAGATCAGTTATTTTATAACGGTCGACCAAGTAATTTATATCAATTCAGAGGATACGTGACACAATGTAAAGAATAATAAAATTTAAAACTAGCTATCTTAATTGAAGTTTATTTGATTAAGATAAATTAACGTTTAATAACTCAATTTCACGTAAAGTTCAGGACTAGAGAAGATGAAATTTACCCAAGATAATCAAACAAGAACATGTTCCTTTGTAGTAGAGGTGGCAAACGAGCAACGAGCGAGCCGAGCCCACGAGTTGAGCCACGAGCCGGCTCGTGGGCTTGCCCTATATTATTTTTTTCCTCAAAAGGCTAATATCCTTATATATATATAAAAATTTAGCCGAGCCGAGCGGCTCGGCTCGGGCTCGCCGAGTACCCACTTTTGACGAGCTCCGGGCACGAATTTTCAACACTGTATCACATGTTTACATAAAAAAAAGATTAAAATCAAAATTTGAGAACTATTAGGGCAATAAACGATGTCACAGATACAAAAAATTGTTGACATCACTTGGTAAATTAGTTCACAGATAATGGTTTTCAATCATGTCACATATTGAAGAATTATGCCAAGTCAGATCACAGTAATATAGAGTCTAAGACAAATAGGAGAAATAAGTCACATATACATATAATCGTATATAATCATGCATTCAATGTCACATATACAAAGAATGGAATGCGATCCATTCACAGATCCATAAACATTTCTTTCAAATGGAAATATTAGACTAAATCGGGCAATACACATATAGAGTCTCAGACAAACGTGTAAATGGAGTCACATATACATATAATAATATATCCATCATGCAATAAGGTCACAGATGCAATGACATACTATGCAATCAGGTCACAGATTCATAATATCTTGGTCACATTTGGATTCACAAGTCACATACGCCTTATTATGGCCACCATTCATTCTATAAATTAGAACAACACTTTCAATAGAAATCCCTACAAATTTTCCTGGATACCAATTTTTAACCAAATAAAGGTTGACAGTGAATAATAAAAAATGAAAAAATTGAAAATATCTAATTAGCGGACTGCTTATTTACAAATATAATTTCAATTGTCATATTATAGCTATTACCTCCCCTTTTGTAGTCTGATTGGCCTTCTTCAATTCAATTGTTATTCACAAAATAATGGGCGAAATGCAAAATGAATTATATGATGAATATAATGGATGTAGCTGATAAAATGGCGATAATTTTGAAACTGAATGAATTCGGAATTACCGGAACTGGAATCAACCAAACGGACTGGAGTCGTGGGGGAAGAGTTTTGGAGGGAGGGAGAGAGAGAGAGAGAGAACGAGAGAGAGAGAGTTAGAGCGAGGAAGAGAGGGAGAGAGATGAATTGGATTATTATGGAAGTTAAGATAATGGAGATTTTAATCAGGAGTGGAGATTTCATCGATTATTACACGTATCGTTTAATTATTAAACATTAATTAAATCAATACCCGAAGTTTGAATAAAAAACTTCTAAACTTGACTTTTGCACTGTCATCTTCAAAAGCCTGAAATTATGTAATTTCCATTATTCTTTTTTTGGACAATTTTTTATGGGCCTAATGGTTAGAACTTTTTTCGTTGAATTTGAACAATTTTTTTAAAGCTTGATGTCATTTCAATTTGGATCAATTTCAATTACATTAAAAAAGGGGATTTTGAAAAGCTTTAAGTCCATTGAAATTGAATCAATGGTCCGTGAAGTTAAGTTTCATTCCAACAGAACAATATAAATTAAAAATATTGTAAAACACGTTGAATAGATTATACAATGATCAAATTAAATACATATTAAATCAATCTAAATACATATTGAATACATGCATATTATACCTATTGAATAAAATGAATTTAATCAAAATACTAAAAATGTAAATCTCCTCCTTCAATCCAAGTATTTAGTCAAAAATCACGTTAAAAAATTAAGTTGAAAAGCTGAGGCACAAGCAGCAATGAGAGACAGAAGAGACAAAAGGCAGAAGAGACGCGAGGCAGATGATAATTTTGATTATTAGGTTTTACGTTTTTGGTTTTAAGTACTAATTTTCTTTTTAATATTTTTTAATTTATTGGGTTGGGTTGGATTTGATTGAGTTTTAATAGATTACTCGGATCCCAACTCGACCCCGACCCGACCTAAAATTTGATTTCTTAATCTAAACCCAACCCAATTGAACTAAAAAACCAGCCCTAGGTGGAACAGTTTGACTGGTTCGAAGTGGTTTTTGCCTAGCCCTAGGTGGAACAATAGAGTACTGCATCTTAGTTGTATTACATGCCCTAAAGATGGAACTATATGATATTGCCTCGTTTCATAGCCAGAAATCAATTGGGCATATTGATCCCAAATGTTGCAGTGGAAGTTACATGCCCTAAAGATGGCATCGATTCTTCTTAAATATTGTAGCAAGATAAGTTTATTTGGTTTGTAGTTGTTTGATCGCAAATATGTAATTTAGGTGTCAAAAAGAAGGTTTCTACACAAACTTTAGATAAGCTTACATGCAAAAGTTAAACTACAAATGTACGACTCATAGTTACGTCTTAAAGTGGATTACTCGGTGAGGTTAAAGCAATCCCTTAACTTCTAATTTCCATCTGTTTGACCCTCAATTGTCCACTATGTTTAACGACAACTCAACACCGACAACGAGTTTCATCATTCCTTCACGAATATTTTCTTTTGAATCCATTCATTGTTAAGTATTGTAGAATTGGTATCGGGAGAAGGAGTACCAAGTTGTAGTTGTGACCACTCCTTCACAATTTAAAGTTTTGTGACCATTGCAAAACGGCCACAAAACTTTAATAAGTGACCAAATGCTCACTTTTTCAAAAAAGTGACCGTTTGGTCACTGTAGCTCGGCAAGCTCGTTTGGGCTTGCCTTCTTCAACGAGTCAACCTTTGCCCAGCTTGTCGTTTTGAAATCCCATTCGGCTTGTGCTTGGGCTCGTCTTGAAACGAGCTCGAATGGCGCATGGGCAGAGCCTCGACAAGTCGAGCTGACGAGCTACTCGACTCATTTGCCATCTCTCTTCAGTTCTATTTTCCGATTTTGTTCAAGGAGTCCTCAAATAAATCATAATTTCTTAATTGAGTCCCTCACTAATTTATTAAAATCCCCATTTTCCTTATATTCGAAAGTAAATAATGACGTGAATTTTTGAGACACTACATGAACCCAGTCTGGAGTCCCATAGAAGAAGGACTGAGTCAGTATAAGAACTTGATAAGATCAAGGTAAATGATGAGCCCCCGAGAGAGCATTGGGTATTGGCCATGGGTTGAGTTCAAATCAAGGTTGGAAGTCTTTTTGAAAAACAACTTGGATGTTTTCACCTGAAGTCATGAAAACATAGGGGAATTGACCAAAGGTTGCATTCCACAAGTTATACATTAGTCTCGAGGTTTGACCTAAACAATAGGGAAGTTGACCTCTCAGCCACGAGAGATACGAAGCTTTGTGCAATATAACCTAAGTGGGTGGCCAATTCAGTCTTAGTAACAATGGGGTTGGATGGTTTGCATCGACTTCACCGATGTAAACAAAGAGTGCTCAAAAGACAGTTTCTCATTTCCCTGAATTGGTGGATGCCACAACTAATCACGAGCTGCTAATTTTCGATGCATCTGTACAATTAGATTTCATTGTATGAAGGCAACTAAGAAAGTAAAAGAAATATAAAATTATAATGTCTAACCCCGTCTAGAAAAGTCTCTACATCTAGACAATTTCTACTTTTTTCTAGTCACATTAGCTACACTAGACATGTTGCAATCGAGATGAATTTTTGTAGATGTTATCTATTTCGACTTATGTGATAAACATTTTTAGTGCAATCCACAATAGCATTGACGATGATCTCTAGCTGTGTCTCTATGTTTCTGTACATTTGCATTGGGTATCACGGTTGGTGATTTTTTTCCAAACAACCTGGGCAAACACTTTTACAACTGATTGAAAGTAGTTTATATAAAATGTCAATACATGTGTTTACATAGACTATTCCTTACCTATATTATTGCACAATAATATGATTTCATTCATGAAATAAACTCTCAAAACTGATTGAAACCCATTGATGTAGAAACCCACAAGTCTTCATCATTCAACGATATTGTAAGTGAATCCTCAGAACCTAACCAATAGTCTCCGCCTTGTATGGAAGCCTGAATATCATCAATTTCTTCAAAACAATAGCTGAAAGGGCTATACACTGGGAAGACATTGACCATAGGCTCCGAAGAAAAAGCCCACATGTTGGCTTTGCTATTCATTTCCAACAGCCCAAAACCAGGTTGATGGACTTCAGAATCTGTCATTAGTTTCTGGGAATTGATGTGATCAAAATCAGTAGAAACCGCAGAGACAGTGCTTCTCGACTGGGATTCTGAATTAAGTTGGGAAGTGGGATGGATTTGTTCCTCCATTATGCCTCGAAGCCATATACACTGCATTATGTCTCGAAATTGTACGCTATTCACGTCACAATCTAGCTGCTCTGCTTGCTTTTTAATCGTGACTCTCCAGTAGTTCTTTACTTCATTATCAGTTCGTCCTCGTAACTGTTTTGCAATCTCTGACCACCTTCGTTATTAATTGTTTCAAAAACTAAGTAATGAAAGGAAAAAAATAAAAGTAGATTTGAACAATTATAAGAACAAAAGATATGCTCGAGAATTTGGAATACCGATTTCCATATTGCAAGTGTAGCTCTATAATACTAAGTCGTTCTTCAGGAGTGATATTTCCTCGTCGAACATTTGGATTCAAGTAGTTCAACCATCTTAATCTGCAGCTCTTACCTGTACGCCTCAACCCTTAATCAATGGCGCAAGTGTAACACTAGTTAAAAAGTTCGTTTCAATCTCGTAATACACAAAAGATTGTGAGACACGATCTCTTGAAATTAAAGTATGCAAGTTAATTTTTAGAAGAAAATCCCGAGGTTGGAACATGAACAAAGAGCATGTTTACTACCTAGTATTAATTACCTGACTTAAGAGCCAGGGCTTCCCATCCTCCTCCTCCATGGATGGCAATATAGTTTATGAGTTTGGAGTCTTCATCGCCCGACCATGGACCTTTCCTTATGCTTTTATCTTCTTCACTCTTACTTGATATTTCTTTGGCATCCATTGCTATGTATAGAAGAATCAGCAGCTCCGGATTAGTACCTATATGCATTTGAGATAGTGCTTTATATCGGAAACACGATGAACTATTGGATCCACTGAAATTAAGTTGGGGGAAATGATTAAATAGTTGAATATTAATTTTTATAGGTTGAAAGCCATTCTTGACTATGAATATTGGTTGTGAATTGATACTAAATTGACTCTAGTCATGATCCACTGGCAATAATTAAATCTTTACTTAAAGATTGATGCTTTGAAAGTTTACTTTTCTTTTTTTAATCTCTATCCACCACATGTGAAGAAGGTAGTCCGTTTAAAGTTACATTTGTATTTGCACGTAAATTGTGAAATAAATTTTAGGGGTTTTGGAGTTCCGCGACAATGACGGTTGTGATTGTAGAGCTTGCTGATATAACATAGGGAGATAATTAATGTAAACCTCGATACAGTGTGTAATTTTTCTTTTCAACGGAAGACGTAGAAAAGGGATGGTGTTTATTCTGTGTGGACTATCATTTTGTAGTAATTTTAGAAGGGTAATTTTGAAGATGTTCAAACATAATCCAGTACCAGCTAGACATGGATAATTGGTTTGCAATCACCAAATTAGGCTAACCTTACTATGGATTCCCAACATAAATTGAAGAGAAATTTAGCTCATATGTTTTACTCTAATCTAAATCTAAACAATATAAAAGAGCCACTTTTTTCCGGACACGTGTCACAATGGCGTATCGTCAACCATTACGGCATCGTTTCTTATTTTTCCATTTTTTTTTTCATTTGCCAGTTTTCATTTCATTCCCCAAACCCTCAATTTTCCTTCTCAAAATCCGACAATCAAACTGTCAACCCGAAGTAGGCTCCCGAAATCTTTGAGCTTCCCTTTCGCTTCCAGCCATCTTGGAGATTTGAGTTCCTAAAACTGTAGCAATACAACCGTCGAGAAATCGCAGGAAAAATAGCAGCAATGGAGACGACCAGAAGTAGAAGCACAATAAGGCATCAGAAATCTCAGCCACCAGAGATGACAATGACATTGTTGCCAAGGATGGAGGTTTTGTTTTTTTTTTTTTACTATACTATATTCGTTTGGTTTTGTCTATGTGCCTTTTGGCTCGTTATTTTGAATCGTTCCAATTTTAATTTCTTTTTAATTTTACTATGTGTTTTGTTTTGTGATAATTTAAAATGCAATGCAGAACAAGTCAGTGTGCAATGGGTGTAGGAGCTTTGTCATGTAGTGCCTAGGTAAATTTGAAATCGAAATTTCAAACTTCTAAGCTTTTAATATATTTTTATAGATTGATTTGTAATTTGCAGATTTAGTATTGTGATTTGTGAATTGTTATGAATGAATAATGAAATTAATGATGAATTTTCAAAGAGTTATTGGGAATTCTGTGAATTTGAATGAGAATGGATTGTATGAAAACCATGAGTTTGGGTTGGTTTTGACTAAAAATGTAAAACCGTGTCTCCGTGTGGCACGAAAAACCCATGTCTCCGTGCGTGTACGTAATTTTTTTATTTTTTTATTTTATACATTGAGATATATGATACATATTCTTTTATTAGCCTACAATTGTCCCGAAAGGTTGTTGAGAGAAATGAAATAAGATGGATAAATTTAAGAGGGTGTCTATACTTTTTTATTTTTTTAAAATCGGATTAGGTTATAACTGTAAATTTGTTGCAATGTGGTAATTGATAACTATATTGTAATAAGATGTATGTAAAATTCTTTTTCTATATTTTATCATAAAAGGGGCAAAACACTTTGTACCACATGTCGCGATTTCCGGAATTATTTCTTTTTTTTTTTAGCCAAATACTGAATTTCATTTATTTTTTTGTCACGAGGGGCGTTGCCCCTCGACCAGGTCGATCACCGCCTAGGCCGTTGCCCCCAGACCAGCGCCCCCTCGACCCTCGCGACCGACCGGTCAAGTTGATCACCGCCAGGGGCGTTGCCCCCGAACCCCATGCCTCCTCGACCCCCGCGACTTGATTGGCTACGATGAGTTGTTGTTCAACTTGGAATAGCGACTATCATGTAGTTAATATATAAGATGTGCATTGGTTGGCTTTGAAATTGAGCAAGAAATCTAGTTTCATTGGTTCGGACTTTCAGATTCTCTAGGTGGGGGTTATGCTACTTACCAAATAATAAGCAATTTGACACATGGTTCACATCATTGGAAGTGCAATAGACAATGTCGGTAGACAAGTTGAGACAAACAACAAAAAATTAAATCTCGCGCACTGAAAATCTGAGTGGGCTATATGAATCCTTCTTTGCAACTCAGTTCATTTCATTGCTATGTCTGCTAGAGAAATCCAACTATGTGTATATAAGGATTCAGGCTATGTGAAACTTGGTGTTGACTATTAACCTAATGCAATGATATGCAACACCCTTAAAGGTATGTACTTAAAAAAAACAACAATATCTTGGTAGTTTGTTAGTGTATGAGTGTTTTAAAATTTGAATTGATTTATATTAGTTGTTTATGATGAATAATTTCCCATTTTGTTTCTAATTTCTTTTTTGTTTATTTGTGTATTTTTCGTTGTAACTTTCAAGTTTTCTATTGAAAAAATTTTGCTAAATAAGATTTAATTAGTGATGTCTCCAAAAATAATAAAAAATCAATCGACGATATTACGTAGCCAATTATACTACGGTACGTGCATTGCACGTGCGTCTCACTAGTATTATTCAAATATGTAGGGAAGACTTGGAATATATCCTTTTTCTTGTTTGCTTTTACCAACACTAGGTAGATAAAGTGGAATTTATAGTTAAATTATACGGTGAAGGAATCCAATTTTCTCAAGTGAAAGGAAAGTGGTAAGTTTTTAGTCAAAAGTAAGAATTTATTTCACAAATGCTTTTCCTTTTCCATTTCTCTATTTTAAATTTGGGTAGACAACAAAAATAATGTTGTTCATGTGGAATTTCATAATCTTCTTTACTCGTCACATTAGGATGGTATGGATACGATTCCAAAACCTTTAAAAATGAAGTTTTAGATCTTCAACCTATTTAAATCTGTAAATTTGGGCTCCTCAACTTGTATTGAAGCACAATGTAAAGTTGCTTGACAAATTTTCATTCAATTTCAAGTCGTGTGATTTTAACATTTAAATTAATTATTTCAGGTACATGGATGTCCACATTTATAAACTTAATTAGGTTGGAGAGAGCCCATAATCACGTCACGGAAAAGGTTGGAGAGTTTGGTTCGTGTAAAATTCGGAAGTGTACGGAATCGTTGACAAGTAATAAAATTGATAAGTAGAGAGTATCGTCCTATATGGAATAAATTCAATTTAAGTTTGTAACTTTTATGGGATTCGAATTATGTAAACAAAAAAGAGTTTCATTATGTTTTATGTTAAATAAATCTAAGAAAGAGATAAAAATGTGGTTTTTATCAATTTATGGATGATGGTATTGGATCTCGAATCCGCCTCCGTTCATGCGTTCTTGACAATCAATAATTCTATTGTAATTAATTCTCTTTTCAAGACAAATTAAATATATTCTAATCATGATCCAAATATATTCCTAGTCTGAATTCGAATGATTAGAATATATTAAAATTTAGATTATCTATATAATTGCATATGTGATAAATGTTATTCATAACATCTATTGCACATATATTAATTTTGATGCGTTCTAAATTTATTGTGAGTTTCTTAATACTACAACAAGTAACTAATTATCTAATTGGTGGCTAATCAATCAAATAATGCAATAAGTATGCAAAATTAATCAAGAAATGTAAGAAATAAATTAAATTATTAGTCTTGAATTAAAAAAAAATAGATTTTATCTTCATCCAATACAAAAATGTATTTAGCCTAGCAAGTTAATATATAAATTACAAAAATAATAATAGAAAAATATCATCCAGATCATGAAATAAGTCAAAAGATGTTGATTTTCAAGCCTAATGTTGAATTCTTCAAAAAAGTCTTGATGTAATTGACATTCAATTCTTTGCTATGGCTTGATCCCCTCTCTCAAAATATAGCAATTAGTCTCTTGTTCTTGATGATTGTTCTTGTTCTAATTTAATTGCCTAGATAAGTGTACTAAATACACTTATTAAACACTCACAAACTTGAACATTTATTTGTCCTTAAACAAAATTATAATCTAACTTAACCAAAAATTTTAAACACACATATAGTTAGATAATTTGCATGTTGTCTCAAGATTGGAATACATGTATTAAAACTATGAATTGTTACAAAATTACAATACTAAAGTTAATTTCTACTTATCCATTACAAATCAACGTGTGTGTATGAAAATTCATGTCAACTATCATAAATTCATAGAGTGATTTAAATCTCAACCCTCTATAGTCAAATTTGTCATTTCTCCTCTCGTGAGCTTTACACTCCTAAATTTATTCTTTTAACTATTTTCTCATGGTGTGATCTGAGGTTGAATTTATTTACTATTCCTTACCTTTCTAGTTTGATTAGATCTTACTAATTACAGTTAAACACATAGTCAAATGCGGATTCTCCTTATTTTTTATTGCTTCAACCCTCAAAAATCAACTAAGTTAATAGTCCATTGTTAAAGGTTTAAATTCTCTCAAATAAGTATTAGGGGTATAATCAAAACATGTAATAATATTTTTCTTCTTCTTCTTCTTCTTCTTTGTCTTTTTATTTTTTCATCTTATGTGTGGACTTATTTCCATTAGATGTTCTAAATGACCATTGTAGTGAGCTTTCAGGCGATGACTCTCAAATCAGGTGACTATAGGGCACCAGTTGTAGATACCCTTGCAGGTTTAATCACTTAAGTCATAAAAGGTTACGAACATAAATTTCACAATAAGACAATATTTTCTCTTTTCATGCAATGATTAGTGTAATACCTATTATCAAACACTTATTCTAAAAAATTAACCTTTAACCTAAGATTTTCACCTAAATTTCATCTTATTGGCATTAGACAATTCACTCAAAATTTAGCACATATGGACTGATATGAAAATTTTAGCTCACTTGCTATGTCTTTTCCCTTGTCCAATGTGTTCAGGTGACACGTTCTTTCAAAATAGTAAAAATCAATCATAACATAAAACAATTTGTAATAAGCTCATACCCACCACCTTAAAGGGAAATATGGGGATGAAGGTACCCTATACTACTAAGAGCAATAAAAATTACTAATCATATATCTGAAAAGTAAAATAAATAAAAAGAAGGAAAATTGAGTTGTTTTCCCAATAAGTGCTTATTTATAGTTATTACCTTGACTTTTGATGTTCTGTATCATGAAATTCTGATAAAGCTTTTGATGCCTTGCTTAGTTCGCTCATTTTGACTTTGATCTACTTTTAATTGATTATCCAAATCTTAACATTACCTCGTTCAATGTGATATGACTTGCTTATTCCATCTGATTCGAAATCAACTATGTAGTCGTCTTCATCTTCGAACTTAATTACAAATTCAATTGTTGGATAATCGCTGATGTCGAAAGAATGTGTGTTAATTTCATCATAATTATTTGTCACTTCTTCGCTTGATTCCTTTGTAATTAGTTTGCCATCCTCTTTATGCTCTTCTTCAATAATTGAAATCTCATCGACTTGAATTGTCGGTTCACAGTTTAAATTAATCGACAATGGTAATTCTTTCCTTCCAATATTTTCAAGTGGATTATATCCTCACCTTTTAAATTCGTCCCAGAATACAGAATTCCTGTGCGTATTTTACTTTCATCCAACATAGCAAGTTCATTATAATATTTTGCAAGTGTCTCTTCGTTCAATAGGGGAGGTTCAACCCCCTTAAGAATGATGTCATTGTTGTGCTGTCTTAGACACTCAAAAATAATTTTTAAATCTCTAAAACTAATGTAGTAGTAGAAGTAATTGTCGATCTCACGAAGAGTGTGTAATTCAATATTTTATGCTCCGTACAATTATTGGAGGGTTTTTACATGCAAACAATTGTAAATAACGCAATTAATAACAATTCAAATTAAATTAACGAAAACAATCAAAAGACTAACCTTGGTCTAAGACCCCATCCACCGTCGGAGATCCACAATTGATTATAGATACAATGATAATTCAATTCATATTTTAAATATTCACCGTTGGGATTATTTTCCTATCTCTCCTTATTTTTAGTTAGTTACAAGCTAGCGTTCTAATTATTAAATAACCACATATTAGCGCTCAAGATTCAATTTAATAACAACTTTACATAATAGAGAAATTGATGAACTAGATAACACAAACACCAGCGGTTGCATTCAATCTATTTAAACATCTTTC
The DNA here is from genome assembly GCA_019097785.1 of Fraxinus excelsior. Taxonomy (NCBI): domain Eukaryota; kingdom Viridiplantae; phylum Streptophyta; class Magnoliopsida; order Lamiales; family Oleaceae; genus Fraxinus; species Fraxinus excelsior. Next base: position 11,777,985 of record CM032629.1, read on the forward strand.
TTAAGATTCAATAACCTCTATCGCAGAAAATCATCAAATCCTAGTGCTTCACAAGTGAAAGGGATCAAACAATTACGGATTTGATGTTTAACTTAGTTATAGATTGTTACAATCAATGAACTAGCGGGTCCTCTAGCAATTAAACCCAACAAATCGTAGAAGTAAATGCAGAAGACATTCAATACTCAAAATATAAATCAAATAATAAGAAAAATTATTTAGATCTCATAATATGTAGTTCTGAGCCTTCCGTTTCCTTCGACCAAGTATAAAAGTTTTGTTACAATTCATGAATTTAAGAGAGAAATAATGAAGAATGGAGTTTGGAGGCGTTCTCTCCGTTTTGGTTGTGTTCTAGAGTTTAAATATCGTGGAAAATTAGGTTTCCATACGTGTTTCAATCAAACAAGGAAACATGAAAAAATTCGCATTTGGCTTGAGGTGCGTGCCTAATAGAAATTAGGGCGCGCGTCTTAGCCTTTTGCCAAGCCTCAAGCGAGGCTTTTTAGGTCTGGGGCGCACGCCTCACCTGATTTCCGGTAGCCGAACAACTCTCAGTACTTTTGTCATAACTTTCTCTTTAAATGTCCGATTGGGGTGATTCAAGACACTTTAGAAAGCTAACTGAAAGGGCTACAACTTTGATTCAGAAGCTATCTTCGAATTCGATCATTTTACATATCCAAAACTGGTCTCAATATGAGGCTGAAAACCGATGCAAAACTTTTTAGCTTGAAAATTGATATATGATAATTATATTTCATCTTTTTGACTCGTTTTTTCATCCAGTTGACCTCTAAAGATCTCAAATATTCATCCCAAGGTCAGAAACAAGTTTATAGTATTTGCTCTTTAGTCCATGAACTTCATTTCCTTTCACTTTGGTCCATTTTCACATATTTCTTCCAAATTACTCCATATCCATAGAATTGCCATCTAAATCAAAATATGAGCGTAATGAGTACGTTTTGACACAAAATAAACATACAAGCCCATAAAATAAGGAGAGAAAAATATGTATTTTAGATTTCTATGAGTTATCCTCTGGATGTGTATATACATATTCACCCTTAGGCATGTAGCTTTCATTAGATTTGTCAATTGCTTGTTTTCGACATCTTAAATACTATTTAAACCACAGAAGGTTGGACATAAAGGGATTAACACATGTATACAAACATTGCCCAGTATAATGCATCACATTACAAAGCTCACAATTTATGTCTTCTACAAACATATTTATCATCATCCATGTTGAAATTACTTGTTGCAAAAAAATTTACTCCCTTGCCGTCAATAGAATTCTGCTTATAATGTTGAATAGTACCTAAAAGAATACCAAGCACAAAAGAGATTAGGGTGTGTAGCCAAAATTAACAAAACAAAAATGAATAAATAAATTCAAATAATAAATAAACTAATAAACTCAAATTAATTACTTTATTCCCCGGCAGGAACACCAAAAATTTGTTCGTGCAAAATTCGCAAGCGTACGAGATCGTTGAAAAGTAAAAGAATTGATGAGTTGAGAGTATCGTCCCATAGAGAATAAATTCAATTCATGTTTACTAACTTTTATGAGATTCGAATTATGTAAATAAAAGAGAGTTTGATTATGTTTTATACTAAATTAATCTAAGAAAGTGATAAAAATATGGGTTTTATCAAATTATGGATGATTGTATTGGATCTCGAATCCACCTATTACTATTTATTTCAATTCTTGATTTATAATCTCGGTCCGTTCATGCTTCTTGACAATCGATAAATCTATTGTAATTAATTCTCATTTTCAAGACAAATTAAATTTATTCTAGTCCTGACCAAAATCTATTCCTAGTCTGAATTCGAATGATTAGATTTGTTAAAGTTTAGATTATTTATATGATTGCATACGTGATAAATGACATTCATAACATCTATTGGACATATGTTAATTTTGCCGCTTTCTAAACTTATTGAGAGTTTTCCAACACTATAGCAAGTAACTAATTATCTAATTGGTGGCCAATCAATCAAATAATGCAATGTGTATGCAAAATTAATCAAGAAATGCAAGAAATAAATTAAATTATTAGTCTTGAATTAAAACAAATAAACAATAGGGTTCATCTTCACCCAATATAAAAATGGATCTAGCCTAACATGTTAATATATAAATTAAAAAAATAATAATAATAAAAAAAAAATCACACGGATCAAGAAATAAATCAAAAGATGTTGATCTTCAAGTCCAATATTGAATTATTCAAAAATAAATAAAATCTCGATGTAATTAACCTTCAACTCTTTGTTAAGGCTTGATCTCCTCTCTCAAAATATAGAAATTGGTCTCTTGTTCTTGATGAATTTGATGAAACTATTGTGTATGAAGAGGCAAGAGATGTTTTTTTTTTTTCAATGTGCAGCCTCCGTTCTCTATTAATAAGAGTCGAAAATAGGTTAAAATTACATTCAATTTGATTTTCAAAAGAGTTTGAATTGCGAAAGGAAACTAATTATTCGTCTGCAGAATTGGTCCCCGTGCGCCGTAGAACCAAATAACTCTCGAGTTGGGGAAAATAGGGTGTCGCGCGAGCCTTGAATTGCCCTCGTGCACGTGCATGTCGGTTCCGTTCGTCCCTAAGCAACTCTTAGTATTTTTGTCATAACTTTCTCTACCGATATTTGATTGAGGCAATTCAAAATGCATTGGAAAAATAATTCAAACGATTACAATTCTTCTAAAAGTACAATTTTTTTCCAATTCGAACATTTGCCATCCGAAAAATAGTTCTGAAGTTCATGTAAAAATTCGAAGCATGACTTATTCGGTTAGAAATTGATTTGTGAAAATACTTTCACTATATTTCACTCATTTGACATTCAGTTGCATCAAATTGATCCTATATAATCTTCAATCATCGTTTTGTGCTCCGAATCAACAATTGGATGTTTAAACTTTGATTCCCAAACTTTGGATTTAATGGTCTAGACAAGTGTACTAAATACACTTATCAAGTTCAATTCTATTTTCTTTTTCTAAATTGTGCAAACTATTATAGAAAAATATCCCCGTAAGTCATAAAAGTATTTTTATATCTTTGACGAGGGAATAAAACTTTGTTAATGGTGATAAAAAAAATACAATCGCAGAATCATATATTCCTTGAACTTGTTGTCCTGTAATTGGTAGAAACAATGTTAATTAAAATTAATTTGCACTACATAACCTTAATTACTTAATATTGTCATTACGCGGAGACTGGTGCAGTCAAGACCAAACATGGATAAAGAATATAATCGAATCGTGCTGATCTCATAATCATGATTTTTTTATTAATAACAAATTAAAAGATAAAGCCTAAGGATGAGGCACAAGCTAGTGCCTAGTGGCTCAATGCCTGCCTTTGGTCTTTTGCATTGTGGATTCTCTCATTATCCTCGTACGACTGACACTAATAGAAAGTCCGCACTCACGAAACACAGCCGCATCAACTACCAAAAAATAATCCATTATGCTACAACTTCGAGTGATTCGTCGATGTCACGAAGTTTTAGCAATATCAATTTGATTTTTAATTTCACTACTCGATGGTTATCGTTATCTTCGATAGTTGTATAGCAGATCTTTCATGTAATCGTCGCTTCGCATGTCAACATACCACTATGTCATGAAAAAAATAAAAAAATAAAAAGACATCTTAAAACCTTTTAATCTGAAGACATTGTTATATTCATCATTTTGTCAGTTTTGCCTTGCCACATAGCAATTACATGAAATATTAGTTATGGTATGACTTTCAACTATTAATTTTCATTTATTTGGAGGATGACAAGTGATATAACGATAAAATCTTAAAAGTAAATTGAAGTTTTGTTTTGAAACCAACTATCGGATTGAGATGTTGAAGTTATATGGCACAATAATGAAGTATTAGATCAAACAAAAGAATAATAAAGACAAGAAATATGACACATAAATTAAAAGATTTTATTGACTTAAGAATAATGGACAAAATAGAAAATTACAATGAATCCTAGAATTCGAATAATCTATTTTTTCACACTTTTTAAATTGTATAAAAGATCCTAATATTTATTGGGATTATGTAGGGGACGTCGAAACCCTCCTAGTAGAGTTGTTGAAGAAGTAGGATGCCAAAAAAATCGAGTTCAATACGAAAAAAAGGAGAAAAAAACGCGAAAAATCGGAATAGACAAGGTGGCGCCGCATCGCCCACCTTCAAGCGCCTCGGCGCCGAACGTTCTGCTGAAAAAATTCCCAAATTGTTTTCTTCATCCCGAACTCTTCTTTAAGTTTAATATCAATTTCCAACTCCCAATGAGCTTCCAAAATAGAATTTCAACTCGACATATGATTCTAATAGTATTTCAAACTGAATTTTCTTTGACGTGCATTTCAATTAGAATTCTTCAATTATTTTAACAAGGAATTCGGGTCACACTCAAATTCTAATAATCTCCACCTTGATACGAATTCCACCAAGGAATGAATATGCTTCTTCAACAATAATTAACAAATTAATTTCTCCAATAAAACACAATACTCCACCCCTTCCAATGAATCCAAGTACTACTCTATTAGAATTATCTCAAATTCCCAAAAATTATAATGATTTTATAATTTATCAAAATGGGCTGTAACACACCTTAAGGCAGAATCAATACCAAATGATATAACTGAAGACCCCTTGCTAAATTGAACACATTTTACTTTACTTAAAGCATGCTCAACAAAATCAGCATCTACATACCCTTTTCCACTAGGTCTGTCCTTAACAATTGAATACAATGGTACCGCAGGCGATGCTGGCAAAGCGACATTATCCTTATCTCCTGAACTCCACTGAGCAGTATTCTTCAAATTCGATCATTTACAAGCTCCTAAAAGTATTGTACCAAACTGAATGTCTACCACAGTATTGAACCTGTGCTGATTGATTCTTCTAGATTCTACACGACCCTGCAAAATGTATAACTGAGACATTTTCTATCTCTTCAATACAACCTGGGCACCCTTACAAACCTTCAAAACTCCACATCTACCAAAGAACTCGTAACCCTTTTAATCAATGATAGACAATGAGATGAGGTTCTTCTTCAAATATGGAATATGTCGAACGTGGCCAAGTGTTTTAATTGTTCCATCCAAAAGTTTCAATCTGATCGTACCAATTCTAATAACATGACAAGGTGCGTTGTTTTCCATAACCAAGACACATTTGGAAACGGTTTCATATATAGTAAACAAGTCCTTATTAGGACACATATGAAACATACATGCTGAATCAAGAATCCAATCCTCCCCTGGTTTAGACTTGACGTCAGAAATAACCAAGAGATCTCCATCAATGTTCTCCACGAGGTCTGCTTCGCCTGAAGTATCTGAATGCTTCCCATATCTATTTGCAGCCATCTTTTCTTTATTCTGCAATTTATAGTAATCATTTTTTCATGTGTCCCTTCTTCTTGTAGTAGTTAAAATTTGATTACTGAACTTAAACTTCGATCTGCCTCATCCAAAACCACCATGAACAACTAGCTTTTCTTCATCTTTGGCCTAAAAAACTAGATGCTTCATATTCTCTTTTGAATACAAAGCATCATACAAGATCGTATCTCTAAGTGAAGAAAACGAAACGGGCAACAAACACAATAGGATCAATGCCAAATCTTCTCAATCATACTCTACTTCCAAAGTTTCCAAATCATGGACGATCTCTTTAAATACAGTTAGGTGATCTTCCAATGATCCTCTTTCTGTCATTTGATGAGAGTTTAAACGCTGTTTGAGGTTCAACTTACTTGTCAAATTTTTAATCACGCACAATTACTCCAATTTCAACCATAGAGCAATTGTTGAGACCTCACTCAAACCGTCCTAAAGAATGGTATTCGATAGATGAAAATGAATGTGAGAAACTGCATTCTTATCCTTTCGTAATTTCTCATCCGTGGTCAAAGTTGCGGACATCTTGTTAATTCCCAACAACGCATCATCCAAATCCAGTTGTGCGAGTATTGCCCGCATCTTAACATGTCATAGAGAAAATTTAGTGTTTTGATCCAAAAGCGGAATGTCATACTTCATAAAAGCCATCACGAACAAAAACGTTGAATAAATCAAACCCTACGCTCTTGCAGAACCGCTGAACCTAGACTCTGATACCACTTATTGTGAAATCAACCACCGAATTGAGATATTAAAGTTATATGACACAATAATAAAGTATTAGATCAAGTAAAAGAATAATAAAGACAATAAATATGATAGATGAATTAAAAGATTTTATTGACTTAAAAATAATGGAGAAGAGAGAAAATTACAATTGATCATATAATTCTATTAATCTATTTTCTCATACTTTTCAAATTGTATAGAAGAACTTAATATTTATAGGGATCGTGTAGGGGACGTCCAAACCCTCTCGTAGAGTTGTTGAAGAAGTGAGATGCCAAAAAATCGCGTCCAAAACGAAAAAAAGGAGAGAAAAACACGAAAAATCGGAACAAGCAAAGTGACGCTGTGGCATATATATATATATATATATATATATTTGTTTGTTTCCAAATTGTCTTCTCCATCCCGAACCGTTCTTCAAGTCCAATATCAATTTTTAACTCTCAATGAGCTTCCAAAATAGAATTTCAATTTGACATAAGATTTCAATAACATTCCAAACTGAATTCTCTTTGACGTGCACTTCAATCAGAATTCTTCAATTATTTCAACAAAGAATTCGGGTCATACCCAAATTTTAACAAGTTCAATAATCCAGTTGAGATTTCTTTAGAAGTTCAATTTACCACCATAAGTTCTGTTTGTCCCAAATATAAAAATGTTTTGTTTTAATCTTTTAAATATTTATATTGCCTGCATTCTTTCTTTTCCATTTTCACCAAGTTTTTATTTTATTTTATTTTTTAAGGATAGAGCTGTAGATGGCAGAAGAGCAGTGTTACATGCATTTTTCCAAAAGGTAGAAAAGTATGAAAATTGTTGAACAACAAAAGTAATTAAGCATTAGAATCTTTTTGACTCATCCACCTACTATATGCTTTTATGTTACCTTTGTTCCTCTTTTTGGGTTTTCAACTATCTCCGGTATTAAATTTATATATATTAGGTTAGATACTGTTTGGCCTAAACTTGTGTTTCAAACCATTCAAGTTAAAACACAATTTTGAGTTTTTTTGAGAAATAAATGTGACTTTGTTTCAAAATTCGCCTATCTTGGGATGTTGTCGTTACTAGTAATATCTCACATCAATTAAAGATGAAATAAATATACAACATATAAATTTTTGGTCTATTTCTCTTATTAAATGTTAACATTTTAAGATTAAACCTCAAGTTTTAATATAACATCAGTCTGTTAAGTTCATATGAATAATTTGATCCGTCTAAAACTCAAAAAACCATTCATCTTGCAAGGTAGTTAAATGACAAATTTATATCGATTAGATATCAAAATATAACCAACATATAAGGATTTGAGCTACTTACAAAACGATATAGGAAAAGTGGATTTATGACATCGTGGGAGCAAGTGCTTGATCAAGGAAATAGGAATGCTATGTAATATGTATACATTATAATAAAAAAATGCTATAAAAAATAATACATTATATTCAATAAAGGCTATAAATATTAAAAAGTTATGATGGAAAAAGAATGCTATTGAAAATATAATCATGATGATTAAAGAACGTTATTAAAGTCAAAATTATAGAAAAAAATGCTATCAAATTAAAAAAGATTGCACGAAAAAAAGGCTATAAATACTCAAACCATTACACTAATAAAATGCTATGTAAAAGTTTTTTATAGCGTTTTATAATAACATTTATAAAACGTTATAATAGAGATATGACTTTTAATAACACCACCTACGATAACATTTCGAAAAATGCTATAGAACATGATAGATAGCATTTTTTGCAAGCTATAAATGACTTAATATGTTGTAGTGTGACCTTGAGATTGATACTATAAATCCAATTCTATAGTTAATTGCAATGATTTTATCAATATGAGGTTGGATATGGTCACAACGGAAGCACTAATTTTGTTTAAAAGCACTAAGAAATATGTCGATGACGCTTTTGGATACATTTATAAAGACTATTATGAAGATGTGTATTTTTGAAATTGGGATACAATAATAAGTTCGCGAGATCTGCTACCGATTTGAAACTAACACAGAAACGTATGGTAACGAAGAGTATGTTTAGGAGGTATGAAGTATAGATTTTTCATTTTTTATTATGTATTCCCAGTCTCCAAACTGGGTAGAATGAAAGTTTTCACCTTTAGTTGGAGGTCAGGTCGAGTCCCTTCTTAAGTTTTATATTATGTATTTTTCCGATGTTAATGAATCGTGCCACCTTTGGCGGTATAAAAAAATGTGTTTGAGCTACACGTATTAATATATGTTGATCTCTAAGATGGAATTGATCTGGATTTTTGGTGATAACAAGAAAGCACATCGATATGAAATATTATTTATTTCGAGATTGTATTGACAAAGAACATCTAAAGTTAAAGTTCGTGGACAGAAGCTCATGATCTTCTATCTATAAGATTGACCAAAGTGGAATGCTGCTTCTACGGCGGGAAGGGTAGGATTTGGGTTTGTTGGGGGCAAGGAGTAGTTTCTCTCCGAAGTCTCAAGATCAAATCGCATATATTTTCATCAGGTCATTGAAAATTGATGTACGTTTGAAGTTTTGAGATTGCTCGGAGTTACCTTAAATCAAGTTTGGGGGGGTGTCGAAAGTATAAACCTAATTTTTATGTAGTAGAGTTAGTTCATTTTTTGTTTGAGACATGCATGTATTGAACTATATAATACATGTATTCTATGTACAAAATGGATTTATGTACTTGAAAACCTACGAACAACTTCCCTGTGGACATTTGCAATTTCCACAATCTATTGCCTATAAACAAAGTTACAATTTTACCTATGCATGATTCCATTAATATGAAGTGAAATCCCTCAGCAGCCTCAAAGGCAAAACTTGTTTCAAATAGCATATAAAGCAATAAGCTTGATTGCATTAACTTCTGCACTTCCATCGCATGCCAGTCCTTCTAAGGGCCTCGATTTCTTCAATGAACCTTTCGAGTTTTTCCATTATTTATTTATTTTTGTTTGGTAGATGAGAACCTTGTGCAAGGAGGAATTGATTAAATGATAAAAATATTAATTAAAGGGTGATCATTTTATACAAAATGTCATAATATACATGTTGTGGTGACATAGATAATTCCTTTGCCTATATTATTAGTGCAGACTATCATTTTATGCCTGGAATAAACACTTTCAAAACTGATTGAAACTCGTTGATGTAGAATCCCAGAGATCTTCACAATTTAACGAGATTGTAAGTGAATCCTCAGACTGAATCTCATTTCCATCGAAACCATAGCTGAAAGGGCTATACACTACTTCAGAGCCAAATTTCTGCTCAGATAAGCAATCATAATTCCAGTTAACATCTTCGAAATCATCTAGTACTGAAACATCGGACTTGTTGGATTTGCAATTCATTTCCGCCGGCAGGAATCCAGCTTGATGGACTTCAGACTCTGTCATTAATTTCTGGCAATTCATGTTATCAAAATCAGCAGTGAGTGCAGTGACAGTACTATTCAACTGGGAGTCTGAATTAGCTTCGAAAGTGGGATGCATTTGTTCCTTCATTATGCTTGGAAGCCATATACTGCGGAGGATGTCACGAAATTGCACGCTATTCACGTCACATTTTAGCTGCTTTGCTTGCTTTTTAATAACGGTTCTCCAATAGTTCTTTATTTCATTATCAGTTCTTCCTGGTAACTGTTTCGCAATCTCTGTCCATCTTCATAAATTTTTATTTAAAAAAAAAAAAAAATTAAGTAATTAATGAAAATCAAGTTGATCAATAACATTATAAAAACAATTATACAAAAAGATGCTGAAATGTTTTTGCATATACCGATTTCCATATTGCAAGTGTAGCTCTATAATGTAAAGTTGTTCTTCAGGAGTAATGTTTCCTCGTCGAATATTTGGATTCAAGTAGTTCAACCATCTTAATCTGCAGCTCTTACCTGTACGCCTCAACCCTTGATCAATCATAAAAATAAAAAATAAAAATAAAATCAAATGGTTTCAATGTTGTACTAAAAGATGGTGAGGCATGATATCTTGATCTAGTTTTTTACTTTCTGCGAGGACGAGGAGATTTGATCATGATTACCTGCATTACGGGCGAGGGCTTCCCATCCTCCATCTCCATGGAAGGTAACATAATTAATGAGTTTCGAGTCTTCATCGCTAGACCATGGACCTTTTCTTATGCTTATCTCTTCTTCTTTCTGAGCTGTACTGTTACCATATATTTCTTTGGCGTCCATTGCCAGATAGAGTAAAGTAGCAGCAGCAGCAGCTTAGGATAAGTACTTATACGGATTTGAGGTAGTGCTATAGCCTTTTTATACGAGTACATATGCAGAAATCATGAGGAACTATTGGATCCACTGATAATAATTGAAGGAAAATGAGTTAATACTAATTTTTTTAAAAAAAATAAAAACTAACTCCAAAGTGGAGTATTTATTGATGAAATATGAGATTAAAAAGTTGTGGGATTCATAAATTATAAAGTTGAAATTAATTATTAACTTTGATTTAAATTAACGTCTTAGATTTTAATTGGTACCAAATATGGACGGATATTTCACGTTGCTTCTCATGCGACTTGGGAAATATTTTAATCTTGACAGCTAATATAGGTTTCTATGGAATTTTTTGGTTTGGTGAAATGACACAGTGACTTGATACCCAGTTTGACTTTGAGTCTTGTGCTTTGAAGTGCACTTTTTTATATCTGTGCGTGTGAATAAGGTGACAACCAAAGACCGTCCAAAGATTATGATAAGACTGTTTGCCGACCATTGCATATATGGATAATTCTATATATATATATATATATATATATATATATATCAATTTTGTGTATTTATTAATATTAGAAAGAAATAAAACTGAAAACACAAAAATTTGGAGGGAGACTATAGTCACACAAAAATGTGAACTTAACCAGACTAGGATAATTGATAAAAGTGGATCCACCCTAAGGCATTTGATTTTGAATGTAATTGGGAAGAATATAAACAATTAAAAGAAGTTTTATAGCTTATTATGCATTCATTTATAATTATATAGACTTAAATTTTATTTTAATAGGAGATACTTTGGCATATATCCTTCGCTTTAGCTTTGCCAACACTAGGCATTTATAGCTTATCACATGATGAAGTAATCCAATTACTCTCCTTGAATTGACAAGTGATATGAAATCGTTCACAGTAGGTGTTTTTCTTTTTTTCTTTTTTCCAATTTTAATTTTGAATTGACTTGTAAATTGTAATATTGTTGAGCCATTCGCTTGGATGATCTAGACTCACAAATCAGAGAACTTAACGACGATTAGAGTAATCTTGTGGATCTTGGGAATCTTGTTTAGTCCAACTCTTGGTGGTTTTACTTTGTTGCTCAAGATCGATGCAGGCGTTTGAAATTTCAAATATTTGGGGAGCTCTTATTATAATTTTAAAATGAGTCAAAATGCAATTTTTAAAAAGGGATTTGATAGAAAATTTTAAAAACGATTTAAATTAATCCCGTCCTAAATTATGGAATTAGAGTTGTACTCTAATTGTTATTTAATTAAAATTATTGATTAATTAATTATTTAATTGCCCCAATCATTTTGTCTAAATTAGTCTAGACGACCTTAATTACTAAAAACTTGAAATAAGCATTTATATGATGAATGTATACTTAGTAGATAATTATGGACTCGACCGTGTGAATGTGCTTAATGGTTAGTTTTAATTCTTATTGTTTTGGACTTGTGAGCCCTTTATTAATTTTAGGTCTGCAAGTCTCTTATTGTTATTATGGACCACATGTCCAATTCTTTTAGGAGGAAATTATAGGAACTCGGACATTTAGAGATCCCATTTCATAAATCAGAGGTCTAGTTTACTATTTCAAATCTCAAATGTTTTGTTAAATCAATCATACACAATTTCAAACTCTAATTATTTTATTCTCTCCCCTCTCGTTCTCTCCTTGCCGCCCCGTTTTCTCTCCCCCTCGCTTTATCCCCGTCAACACCACCCCGTCGGCACCACCACCGCTGCTCTCTATCTATTATCACATCTCACCCTCTCTCCGTTGTAAAACCTCTCTTCTCACCCACTCTTCGTCGTGAAACCACCTGAGGGCGCCAGAGTGTAGCCATGCAAAGTTGTGGAAGTGAAGCCGCAAGAAACAGCCGGACACCACCTTCACCACACAGGTCGCTTCGGGGGCCAAGCTACATGACAGTGTTGCCGCAGCTCTTCCTCTCATCTCTTATCCCTCCTCCCCTTCTCATGTTTTGCTGTGGGTGTGGTGTAAATGCAGATAGAGGAGGTGGTGTTGGTGTGCGGTGGTGGCGCTGCTAGATTTGTGGTGAGCGATGGTGGTGAATCAGTGATGGCTGTTCGTGTGGTGGTGATGGTGGCCCGTGTGGTGATGGTCGTTTTTTGTTATTATTATAGTAGTGGTTGTGGTGGTGTTGTGGCGGGGTGGACGACGGTGGTGGTGGTTTTTTTGGTGTTGTGGTGCAGGTGGCGATGGTTGTGGCTGTTTTTTGTTGTTATTGTGGCGGTGATTGTGGTGGTGTTGTGACGGGTGCGACGGTGGTGGTTTGGGTGGTATTGTGGTGAGGGTAGGGGTGGGATAGTATTTGTGACTAATTATTTGATTGATTTGTGACCAAATATTGGTGGAAGATCGAGACAGATGTGGGGTGTTTGGTGTATATGACCGACATTTTGGTTCGTTGTGACTTATTATTAATCTGTCACCTTAAATTTCAATAATTTGTGACCAAGAAATTTGGAAATATGTGATCTATAATTTTTTGATCCGTGACCAGTGAATTAAATTGTGACGTATAAAAATTTTAATTTGTGACCTCGAAATAATTTTTGATCTATAAAATTTCTGCTTTGTGTAAAATAATTTGTGACGCTTCAATTTTTGATTTGTAACCAAAGAATAAATTATGACCTATAAAATTTTGGAATTGTGATGTTTCAATTTTTGATTTGAAATCGATGAATAAATTGTGACCTATAAAATTTTGGAATTGTGATCGTAAAATAATTTGTGACCTATAAAATTTCTGATTTGCGACAGGAAAATAATTTCCGACGTTCCAATTTTTTATTTGTGACCGATGAACAAATTGTGACTTATAAAATTCTTGAATTGTAACCGTAAAATAATTTGTGACATAAAATTTATTATTTGTGACCAATTATATGGAATTTGTGACCAAATTATATGGAATTGTGACCTTAATATATTTAATTAATAAAATATATGTTTAATTAATTAATTTATAAATAAATCTAAGAAAAAAAAATCAAAGATATGAAATTTTAAACCTTAAAAAATCTAAGATTTGAAATTTTAAACCTTAGTTTCTTAAATTTGAAATTGATAAAACTAAACCTCTTAGTTATGAAATTTCCCTTTTTTTAGGCCTATATTTCAACTCGTATAAGATACATATTGCAATTGGACTAATTAAATAAGTGAAGACTATAGAGATGGAGCATTGTATGATTCAATGTTATGTTCCTTAAGAACTGACCAACTAGTCTTCCTTATGGTTCGGGAAGATTAAATAGAATAAGTTCATAATCTTCCACACTATTATATATATGTTTAATTACATGTTGATGTATAAAAAATATATATAATATTTATGATAAACCTATGCATGTTAAATGTTAAAATATTAAGCCAAGTTTATAATTCGTCTTCCATTATTATAATGAAAAAGGAGAGTTCATAATCGATCTCAACTTTGTTAATACACTCAAAGCTGATCAATTAGGGATATATTTGACACTAATGAATATTATATATTTTTTACTGATAGATTTGACTCAAGGAGATAAATTCTAGACACGTATTAATTTAATATATAATATGTGTGAATACAAAGAGTAGTCAGTTTAATGAATATGGAAGTTGTATAGAAAAACAACTGATAATATAATCTACCAAAATGCTTTATTAAATCTTGTTGAGTATACTCAAGGTTTTAATACTACAAATGAGATCTTAGAACACTTGAAATCAAGCACAGATTTCATAATTTATGTGAGAGAGTCATAACTTTAAATTAAGCAGTGGAAGCATAATTGAATTAATAAAACATCATGATAAATGAAATTATGTATTTTTCGATATATATTAATTTTTTTTCAAAATTGCCACCAAAGCCCTTTTTGAAAATCACTTTCTTGTCTATTTTAAAATTATACTAGAGCTTTCCCAAAATTTTAAAATTCAAGCCATTCCTTTCAAAATTACAACATGACCTCGGATGAAAATTGCAAACGGAGGCCCACAATTTCATAAATTGCAAGAGAAGCCTCATTCCCAAATCATCCAAAAACCCTAAGCTCAAAATGATTTTAGGGATGACAATTAGCATTGTCCCTCGGCTACTTCGATCGAAAGTTGCCATTGTCTAATAGTGGAGGCTTCTTGACGTTTGCAGTAGTGCGAGAAATTGCCACAAAATAGCAGCACTTCATGTTGTTGCTCAACAACGGTGGCGACAAGCGCCACTAAGCAGCGATGCGTGTCACTGTTGCAAGCTGTAGTCACACTCAATAGCGTGTGCCGTCGACGACGATGGTGTCGCAACTGTTGTCCTACCTGTCCACTTTTGACAAAAGAAAACATTTTCTTTTCAAAAATAGATTTTAGAAAATAAAAATAATTTTCTTAAAAGTTAGAAACAAGAAAATAATAACAATCAACTATTGATTGTTCCAAAGTTAAAAAACAACTTTTAATAAACATAAAGTTGTCTCTGATACCTATGTCGAGAATTTACTTATACATGCACAACAGAATTTAAAATTAATTTAAATTTCATTCAAGGATCGTCTCTGTGTTTAGTTAGAAACTGTGACCAAAATTATATCTTTAACAAATTTTGTAAACTCCTTTGTTAATTTTGGAATACGAACAATCACGATATTTGCACGATTTTGTGAATCACAACCTTTTCACACCATAAATTTTCAATTGTCCAGTCTCCAATGATAATCCACATTGGAGAATAAAAATAAGAGATTATAGGTTTTCTTTCTTGTGCTAGCAATATTTTGATATTATAATATGTGTTTAATTGTAATTGCAATCTCAATTGCTATTGTGACAATATGTGAAAAATTCAAGCTCTAATTATTTATTTATAGATGATTAATTGTGCTTGACATACCTATTAAACATAAGTTAGCCCAATATTTAATTAATCTAATTAATTAAACTGGCCAATAAGTTAATTAATCTAATCAGTTAACTTAAGTCTATTAATAAACAATTCAATTACTTGATTCTACAAATGTTCAATACTTATCAATTAATTAATTCATATTATCATTCTTTAGTTCTCCCTTTCGTGTGTGATTCATTAAGTTTCAGATCACGACGTAAATTATTATTTTAATCTAATCAAAATAAAATAAAATAAAACTCTCTTTCAATTTATCAATAATACATTTAGATTAATTAATTTACGTTCTTTGTTCCAAATGACATCTAGCAATGTATTAAAGCAATACATGTAACGAGAAATATCACGCAGTGTGACAAATTCAATTTGTTCATTTAGCGAATAACTATAATCTTTTCATCAATATGATCCGATCAATTACGAGATATGTAAGTGTGTCAATCTCGATTATTAAACATATTTTTCATCGCACTCTTAAGTTAATTCAATTATGCTACATGAACATCAAGATTGACATGACATAATGTCGTGTGACATTCTATCATGGGACAATTTAAAACACAATCAACTTTTTCATTAAATCATTTATCGCCACATGCAATTATATCAAGTTTTCCGTTAAATTTTTGTGGCAAAGTAGCTTTGTCCAAGTTAATAATATTATAAACTCTTTTTGACTTGAACACTTACCTTGACCAAGAATTTCGATATTAAATTAATCGAATAAAATGTAGATCATAATCACTTACTATCTAAGAGAGACGAATACTCTATTGATCATTCACAACATTCATCTGATTCTTGACATATCCGAACGATATTGTATTAACGACTCATGATAGAACAACATTCGACATCACTAAAATATGATTGTTCTCATATAAGGTTCTATGATAACCTCAAGTCGAAAGACCAATTTCATTATCGAGCATTAAAGATTAATTATTGGCACTCAAATAGTTATTTATGTGGAATCTCTCCAAGGGTCTCCAATTTTTTGTTCTCTTAACAAAACATCAACGCGTTATGAATAATTTAAAAATATCAATATATTATAGGTTATGAAATTAGCTACTCACTTCACAAGTGAGAAATGTCACATGTGCTGGTCTATCTGTATTAATGATATCCACTTCTCATTACTACTTATGACCACGAATAATATAAAATTTAATTATATATAATTTGTTTCTTATCATCACAACTCATTGGGTTGTATTATTGCACATTTTTTATATATTTTTCCAACTTTTAATATCTATTTAATAAATATTACGTGGACCAATTGAGAAATTGATATATCTTGAATAAATTAATTTGTACCTATAGAAATGGCGGCCGGCCCACCCACTGCGATGCCTGAAGAATTAGAGTTGTGCAGTCAAAACCGAACATGGATAAAGTAGTGCCTAATATGGAACGTTACATGCTTACATCATTAAAATGACATCAAAATTAATTAAATTGGATGTGATAGAATCATAACAAAAAGCCCTGAAGCTAGCTTCTGGTCAAAAGCTAAATAACATTTTGAATTAACCAGTATTATAAACATGAAAAATGTTATTTGTACATCGAAATGTTAAACGCTATTTGTTCATCGAGATTGTAAAGCCCCCTCACAAGAGGGGGGCCCACGATCAATAAAAAAAAAATCGTGGGCCCCTCTCTTGTGAGTAGCATAGTCCAATATATGGATTAATTATCTGGAAGCCACCCACCCAACCGACCCTTTGAAATTCCCTCCTCAAATTCCTTGGATTAAGTCAAGATTTTAAAATGTAATCCTGGATAGAGATGAACATTAAGGAATATATGCATGCATGCATATTCCAAAGATATTTGTAGTGACAGTCACTTTCTACCATATAAACGTCTTTTTGACTCATCCACTTCTGCTACCACCTTTGTTCCTCCGTCCGCAAAATAATTATCCTATTAATGAATATATTAGGTTAGGTCAAGAAAATATTAGTATTACACAAATGGTAGACAATAATTTAGTTCCAACGTTAAACTCCATGAAAACTCATCTTTCGGACTATCTATACTCAGGGGCGGACCCAGAATTATAGTTCGGAGGGACGAGAGAGAGAGAAAGGAAAAGGAAAAAATAAAAAATAAATGCAACAGAAGCTAACCAAGTATTATTCCCCACCTCTCAAACACTTCCGGGTCCTCACCTATCAGCCTTCCCCGTTCCCACCAAACAAGATAAACTAAATGTATAATCTCCTCACATCAGAACACCCAGCTCTAAGAGCTCTAACGAATGCTACTGGTGTCTTGGCCCCCCATCAAAATACCGTAATCACATAATTTCATCAAGATGTTACAATTATTCGCTTATTCCTCCATTCCAAACAAATATGACGTACATATTGAATGAAATAACCAATAATTAGCCAACAAAAGTCACTGACTTGGACGAAACATTGCACTTGATCTAATAATCCAAATAATGTGCCATTCAATTTCAAGAAGATACAAAATGAAGCTGGCGCACTTCCTTTATCAGGGAAAATACCCTCCTTCACCGTCCATCACTGCCAATTCTCCACAAGTTTCCATTCATATCTGCAAACAACCAGCTTATAGTCGAACCAAACTTGGAGTCCTTATGCAGAGAACCAAAAACAACTAGCTTAAGTTCCATTGCTTTTATGAACGCATCGGAGTCAATAATAATAACTAGTTTAAGTTCCATTGTCTATACGATGAAGGAAGTACTATATGAAGAAATTAAGCGCGTATGTTGTCTATAAGCCTGAGCATCAAATAAATAGTTACTATTTTACTATTTTCGGTTCTGAAGTAATTACACCCCTCAAGGTTCTATTCCTCAACGCGATAGAAATTGGAAAAGAGAAAGTAATAATTATCGCTTGGAATAGTAAATTTAGGGGAGTAGAAATATAATCCCATCCAAATTGGAAAAGGTATTTTTAAGAGTTCCAATTTTGAGTCTCCAGTGCCTTCACAGAGATAGTAAAACACTAAAAGTACTAATAATAAATTTAACCTATCGGAAGACAACGATTTTCCTTCGTAGCATTTGACGATTGAGGCACCGGAGAAGGGGGTCGCAAACTCTCAGGGACGGACAAAGGAGTGGAGGAGAATTTCGGGCCTGCTAAAGATGCTGGCGGATTAAGGGAGGGCTGGCAAAAAATTAAGGCCTAGAGGGGACACGTGCCCCCACTGGGCCCTTCATAGGTCCGCCCTCGTCTATATTGCACTACTCTCAAAGTTAGAAGCTTGGATTTTTCCAAGAACTAAATTAAATCACTATATTTTATTTATTAATAACAAAAATGAAGTGTAACACGCTTGCACTATAAATAAATAGCTAACCTAGAGCTTGTTTGGGAGGGATTTTTTGGGGGAAGAATTGATTTTGAATAGTGGTATGATAGGAAATGTGTGGTTGAAAAAGAAGAAAAAATTATTGATGTGATGAAAAATATTATTTTATTGAAAAATGTGTGGTTGAAAATGAGAATTGATTTACTGTAGAATTTGGAGAATCCGTACCAAACAGGCCTTCTAATGTGTATGTTACACAGTTAATGACGCGTTCAAAATTCATTGAATGTGACAATTACTTACAGTACTAACAATTCAATGCAGAATGGTTAAGGGTAAAAAATTGACATTCGTCAAGTAAAAAGTATTAATCCGCGTTTGAGTTTCCCCTTTAACAAAGTTGACATTTTAAGATAAAACTTAGGCATGTCAGTAGGGATTAAAATCCAATTAAAATTGAAAATATGACCGTTATTGGGTCCCACTCGTCTAATAAAAGTCAACAATTACGACTAATTTTTCAATTTTCCAGCGATTGGGGCCTCTAAGATGGAGAAGAAATATTGGAGTCAAGGGAGAATTTATTTGAATATTTTTTAAAATTCGAAAATAGAGAGTTTTAGTTTTGATTCATACTTATTCCCCTATTTTTCACATTTGTCTTTACTGTGTTTATCGTGATCACGAATGATCTAGTTGTATTGAATTTTTAAAGTTGCGAGAAATTGAACAAATTAAATAGGAAAAATTATAATATTATGTAGGAATGACAAAATATCTCGTCTCATCAGGGATTTTGGCCACGGATGGGAACGTCTCCAGTCTTAGTGTATAGAATTGATTAAAAAAAAAAACTTAAGGGGGCGATAAAATGCGATTATTTTAATTCTCGCCTTGCCAACCAGAAGAAAGAAAATAAAAAATATAGAACAAGAACGACTACAAGAGAGACAGGTTCTAGATCACAAGAGAAAAAAATAAAAATGAAAAATGAAATAATGCCAAGCAAATCCACCCCCCTCCAAATCCCCACCACCGCCCATCGGAGACATCACAGTAAATTGCTCTTAGTTCGGCTCCTCCACCACTCTTTCAAGTAATACAATTGCAAAACTAAAATTGAAAGATTACTATGGGTTATAGTAGCCATCATTTATACCTACTTGTTGACGGTATTTGTGTTTAATGTTTAGGGTTCGTTTGATTGTAAATGTGGAAAATTGGTGGAAAGAAAATGAATTTTAGGGAATTGAATTGTCAAGAAATTGTTTTACTGGAAATTGTAATTAATTGTGTTTGATTAGTGTAATTTTCTATCTGAAAAATGTTGAAAGTTTGGTGTCCGTTTGACTTTATTTTTCATGAAAATTATCCATTAACGTGATAATTTCTTTTACCATTGGGTCTAGAATTTGTTTCACTTGCCAACCAAAAAAAAAAAAATTTAGAAAAAATTATCATACCGAATATCATTCGTTTGATTTTGTTTTGACCGTTGTATCTAGAATTTTTTTCAATTGCTTAAAAAAAATGAAAAACCAAGGAATTGGTAAGCATGTGAGCCAAAGATGGAAAATAAAATGTATCAAACAAGATAAAAGTGGAAGTTGGAATTTATTTTCCATTTTCATGGAAAATAATGGTCTATCAAACACATTCTTAGAGTCTACCGTCTTTTATTTCAGCCTTGCCCCTAAGCAGGACGTTTTCTTTAAGCCCAGTGCAGAGGCTGGGATTAAGAGCGCCTTTTAGTACCCTGATTCTTAAACAAGAACCCATGTTTGACAAAGATGTGGCCTTCCACGTGCAATTTTAAGGATAAATGGAGAGGCAATTGACAATATATTAGTTAGAATCTTATTCATGTCCATAACTACCTCTCAAACTCGCATTTCATAAACAAAACATGTGTTTCATAGATACTAATTTTCATAAATAAATGGCATTTTTTTTTTGGGGCAAAAATAAAGTCGACAACTAATCCAACAAAACACGTTCCAAAATTAGCTGAACATTTTATTTCAAACCTTCTCCCAGTCAAACTTATTTCAACATATGCATATTTTAAGGGCGTGTTCGGTAAAGATTAAAATCGAAAAACTAACTGTTATTATTGATTTTTATTAGATGAGTGAGACCCAATAACAACATAAACCAGAGGAACTTCAACAGATGAAATTCTATCTTTAATTTCTTAAAAATCAACTTTGTACAAAAAGTAAATATAACACACCTTTGAAGGGATCATCTCAATCCATCCCTTGATGTCAATAATACACAACTTTTTTTTGTTTTTTGTGTTCTCATGCACGTTTTAGCAACTTATTTCTACTTATTTTTATGAACAATGCAAGGTAATTGTCTCCATTGTGAGTAGAAAGTGTAAGACAAAACCTGCAAACATTAAAATCAGAAAATATAAGATCGGATAAATAAAAAGTACAAATGTGGCACGTGCGAATGATAAAATGTACGTGGAAATTAACCTGAGTGTCGTGTTTGCCTCAGATTGTGCTGGAACTCGGCGAGTCAATAGGATCGAAGTTATATTCATGAGCTTGGCATGAACTCCTCCTCAGTTCTGTCGGTATTAAAGGAGAAGGTAATTTTTTGGGGGCAAAATCTTTCGAACTCCACCAACAATCCAACAACAATGGAGATGAAGGTATTGAATTCCACTATCTCAAGTGATCAGGTTTCCCAATGATGTAAACATTGTTAGTCGGGCCATGTGTTCAACCACGAAATCATGCAGGAGTTTATGGATAACATCAACCATGCTTGAAAAACTCCAGGCACTTGTTCTCATCCACGAAGCAACCATATTGAAGAATACACATGTATAGTACACCATACTGGACCGGACAGTAAACTAGGTAAGATTTGTTTCCTCTCATACTGCCCAAAGCCATACAAAATCCACCCAACGAAACAAACCATTACTGTACAGATATACAAGGGTGCTGATTTGATTGAGTTCCTAGTATGTAGAATTTGGTGAATAAGAGATCCTTTTCTATTTTCTTCCTTCAATGACAAATAGGAAATGGAGTAGTGAGAGACCTTGGATTGACTTATTTTGAAGTGTAAGAGGTAGTTTAACGACTGATGGCTTCCATGGCAACCCGAACAAGGCGTAATAATCCATCCACATCTTGGAAATTAAAATCAAGTGCCTTTTTGACAGAAGAGATACCCTCTCTATGTTGTGTTTCTCCAAGTCTTGGATTAGCAGCAGCAAAAGCAATTCTCGATTTCCTGGAGGCTTCCATAGCAAAACTAACATCCTGTGCCTATAAAAATTGAAAATAAGCAAGAATTTGATGTAAGACTAAAAATTCCTCCAACCCCACCACCAAAAATATATCCCAGGGAAAGAAAGAAACAGAGAGAAGTGCCAAGCCATTGTGCTAAGGTTTGCAGCTTTGTACTGCAAGTAGATGCATGTGAACTTGATGGGATTGATGCCCAGAAAATCCCTAAAAGTTACCGGCTACGAGAAGTATGAAAACTATAAACCAGATTTCATCATAATGGTTTGGAATCATTGTTATAGTTATGGATTAAGTCATAATCATAAAATAAAACAAGCAAAGCACACGAGCACATATTTAGTGTGGTTCACCCTCAATGTGAGAGCTGCACCCATACACCGCTGCTAATGGTTAGGGTAAAGTTCAACAAGTATCTCATATTCCAAAATTTGGAGGGAAACTATCTCAAATATTTCAAAGATACACTTGTTCGTAGACTCTTTATGCAAATTACTGTGAGAAGTCTTGCCGTGCACCTGAGTAATAAATTGTGCTTACATAGTTAAGTAGCCTTGTGAAACTAGAACGATTTCTGGGAGTGATAACATGGCTTCCAGCAACTTGAGGAGAACCAACACCTTTGGCAAAGGCAGCCTTGTCTACAGTTGATTGGTTGTTCACATTGTCAACATCAGAAGCCGAAGAGGAAGGAGATTCACCTAAATGGTAATATGAAAATTACAAAAGAGAATAACTATTGCGAAAGTTGCCTCCTGAAAGAAAAGCAAGCACTTCACCAAAACAAAAATGGTGAAGAAATTTCTATACAGATACATTTACAATAAAATTGAGCATTCCATTGTACAACAGAGGAGTCTTTCGAAACATATTTCCATTATCAATTATTTTTATGCTGTTTATTACTGCCAAAACAGATTAGCATGTAGTTAAGACAAATCATTTGAGAGTCCAGTCTTTAACACTTTTTGTCCGGAAGAAAACATAAAACTAGATCAATTTCTGATTTTTAAAGGCAGACTTAGTTCAATTTTTAAGCAGCATCATTATTTTCCTATCAAATTGTGGGAACAAAGTGGTTTGTGTTATTATGAGAATAAACAAAAAGCACAAACAAACAGTAATCCTAATCTATGTCCATCATCTCGAAACATGCCTGCTAATCTTAAAATTAAATACTGACTCTGTGAATTAGTTTGCAATCCTAATAAGAATGTTTTGTCACAAACTCTGTAGCACGGACACTTCAATGAGGGTAGCGTGTCCGTGTCCGACACGTGTCGGACACGAGTCGATACCGACACTTCTCGGACACTCTACCGTAATCATTTTTCTTTTTATATTAGAAATATTATATATTGTTAATTCAAAATTATTAGCAAGTAACAAATAGGTAATCGTGTTTAAAAGATTTCAACAAGAAAAATTAATAATAAGTATAAAACTAAATTTATAGTATATAAATGAATTTTTTTTAAGAATTTAATCAACGTGTCGATAACGTGTCGTGTTTGTACTTTTTTCAAAAATCGCGTGTCGACGTATTCGACACGTATCGTGTCAGACACGCGTGTCCGTGTCGGTGCATCATAGGTCACAAATTACCAGGTGGAACAATTTGTAGAACAGTTTGCAACTCACTCCGATCCCTGCTTGCACTAGTATGTGAAGAATAAATTACTTTCATGTATGCGACCTCCATGCATTTATAGGCCAGAGCAGCATTAGCCATGTCTTTCAACTTTTCATATTCATGAGCACAGAACCTATAAACAAAAAAACAATTAGTCAACATAAAAGGTACAAGCCATTAAAAATCCCATTAAAGAAATAATTAGATTATACTAAAAGTGACAAACCAAAAATCTGAACAATCAGATTTAAAATCCACGCATTCAATGGCTTTTCGCATTCATCCATTAAAAGAGAACACAGAAATAGCACAAAGTGCCCAGCAAAATAAATACATTTGAAACAACTTATAGATTCACAAGCTTCACCCTCAAACACAAAATCAACACAAAAAATAAATGCATAAAAAAATTTAATCATGTTAAGCTGCTTAAGCATAGATATCTCAGATAAATCCTTTGCTTGTAACTTACTCGCAGAGTTTAGCCGTGCTACTATACATTTGAGTTGACTGAATTGTCTCATTATGCTTGGTGCTCTCACTGTTTACAGATTCTAACATAGATGCTCCATGGAGGAACTTGAGGGCAGCTTGAAAGTATAGGCCTGTACTTTCAGTTGATCCAGAACTCTGCAAGAGAGCACCATGTAAGAAACAGGTAACATATTAATGTCAATAACTACGTCAGATTCAACAGGATTTGTCTAAACCTTGAGACGATCTGCCATGTGTTTAAGGGCCTTCGCCTCTTTTAACGCATTCGTAGCAGCATGACTGGAGGAATCCTTTCGAATAGGACTTGGGGCTTCAAGATCCCGACCCTTGTTCGCCTCTGGAGTAGGATGTCTCATATTAAAGGACTGGCTTTCATTCTTCTCGGCTTTTTTACCCTGTCTATGTGCCTTTAATGAATCACAATTTTCAAATGCATCAATTGCCAAAATGTTTTCTCCATTTTCTTTCTTAGATCCAGAAATACTTGCTACTGTTGCCAGGGGTGGTAGTGAGTGTGGCTTCCCTCTACTGGAGGATTCAACCCCGACCCGGTCACTTTTACCTGATAAAAGCTTTCTGGATGATTTTTCGTCATCGTGGTCCCGCTGAAGTTTATGTCTTTTATCGTGGCCTTTAGTAACATCTAATCTAACATCTGAACCATTATGGCCTCCAAATTTTAACTGACTTTCTCCTTTTCCACTGTCGCTTAATATTCCTTCAGCAGAATCTTTCTTAGAAATGAATATCTTGTCCACCTTATCAGGAGTAACAATTTTTTCGTCGCACTTGTTTCTTCCGCTCTTCAATTTTTCCTCATAGGAATGCAAATGACCTACAGATTCAGAGGAGGAATCCGAAATCTTGTTCTTAACTTTATCGATGTCAGATCTAGAATTACGAGTCTTGTCTTTAGACTGCGAAGAATACCCCTTTCCAGACTTCTCTGTCGGATGCCCACTGTTTTGAGTACTTGGTCTTTCTTCATCTTGGCATTCTTCATTACGTTGGCCTAAGCAATCAACACAGTCACTAGTAACATGTTCAGTACCAAAATCACGACAAGTTAAACTCTCTGCCTCGACCTTACCATCAGATGGTTGACACAAATCCCTATTTGAAAATTCTAGAACATGGGAATCTAGTGAATTGTGATGGGTGATGTTGAAGGTTGTGTCCTTTATCACCATCCCAGATCGATCATCGCCCCCATTATCTTCACCACCCCAAAACCTTCTTGGACTAGCCAAAGTCAAAATTCCAGAGTCCTGAAATTCATCTTTGAGGACAGGGTTCCTTCCTGCTGATGAAAACTTATCTGCATCAGGACACCGAAAAGGTGATGAAGACACTGATTCAACTGGGGAACCTTTCATTTCGCGGACACTGGGTTTGTTTTTACATGATCCAGAAACCTTTGAAGAGCTTGAGTTGGCAGCAACAGAGGGCTGTATAGATCCGATATTACTTTTCAAATAATCTGCAGCATTTTCGATTTGTTGGTCCTTCATACCCCTACTCTTTTTGCCCATTGCTACATTGCCTTTGCTTCTGCTGGTGTCTTTTCCGTCGGACTTGGATATTCTTGTTTTCTTTTCTTTACCGTTGTTACTTTCATGGGTTTCTTCGATAAAACCCTCATGGTCTTTGGGATGTTGTTCAGCACTAGGCAAATCATGATATTCATTCGCTTTCCTCTTCTTAACAGAGTCCTGACGATCATATTCTCTCGTACACAGCAAACCATCGCCTGAAGTCCCTGGTTTGGTTTCTGGGTTCTTAGCTGATTTCTTTGCATCGCCCCTGGAACCCATAGGGTTGGCATATTTTCTTCGATCAGTCCCTGAAGCATTAATTAACAAACCACTACTTGAACTACGGCCTGCTTTTGAAAAGTCTCGACCATTGTCAGAGGTCCAATTTTCATCACCAAAATGTACATTCTCACTCTTAACTTTTTTAGAAACTCTGAAGCTCTCTGAATCAGACTCTCTCTTGTTCTTTACCTTTGAATTTGTACCTATTTACAAATATTAAAGACAAAATTTAGATAATTCCAGATAATGAAGTTCAGAAGCTAAATGGAAAGTCATACTGAATTAAGATACCTCTATCAGAATGGCCCTCTAGTGATGATTTTTTCTCTTTCTTATTATCCTTTCGCTTCTCTACAACTACACTACTAGAGTGGCGCAAATGCTGATATGCATCAACAGAAGGAGAGTAGTTTGCTCCATTTTTCCTTGGTACCTTAATGTCCTTCTTCTGAGAGTCCAAAAAGTGAGTGGGATCATCTAAGTCTTTTGAATTTGTCATGTCTATTGACCCATGGTTTTTTTTCCTACTGACTGTATCTTGGGAAGCAATATTTTGTTGGTCTTCACCAAGGCACTTAGCATCAGCTGATGATACTCCCAACAAAGTCCTAGCAGGATAATTAAGCAGATTGTGTTGGCTCTCAGAAGCAGGGGCAGGAGCTGAAGTAGGAGCAAGATGGTAGAGGGCACGTAAAGCCTTTGTAGTCTGCTCCTCAGGGATACTACAGTGGTTCATTCCAGGCCTAGAGAAATATTCAAATTATCAAGAGTCGAGTACTCCCCACACACACACACACACACTGTCATTCGGAGCAGCTTACTGAAACAAACTAAGCCTTATTCCATATATATTTGAGATAAATTGTTTTTTTACTAGCCAATGACTAGTTTATAAATATAACATTGACAAAACTTACAGCCAGGTGAGCATCCTACAACGCCATTTATCAGGAAGACTCTGAGGATTTGTACCAAGTGGAAGAAGTCTCCACTGTTGACACCTATCACACAGGACCCAATCTTCTTGGACGAAAGGAACCACTCCTGCAGGCGTAGCATCAGAAGTGGGCCCACTTACAGTTTGAGGAGCCATACTCGAAGCCATTGCAGAATAAGGAGATGGCTTTTCGATTTTTTTAACATCACTTTTCTCCTTCGATGCAGTATGACATTCAACAATGCTTCTTTTTTCAATTAGCTGAGAGTCCTTCAGCCTTCTCAAGGAAGGCATTTCCCCTGAAATCGATTCACTATCTTCTTCTTCAAGTTCTAGGTCTCCAAAGAAGTCCTTATATCTGTCTCCAGGCTTTCCATGGTCCCTCTTGAAATCAAGTGAATCATTTTTAGACATAAGATTTTTACCAAAAGAGCTCTTCCTATTTTTAGGCATCAAAGAAGAATCATGCATTAACTGATCTTTTGAAACACCTGAGCCTTGAGAACCTCCACTCCAAACTCCTTTTGATTTCTTCCTGGACGCTGAAGATATCTGCACCTTTCCAGGAGTTAGTTTCACACCATCCTCATTACTGTCTTTCTGAACTGCTAATTGTTTGGCTTCAGCAGCAGGAGCCTTTCTCCCCTTACAGAAATTTGACTCAAACTGAACTTTCTCTGCTTTTTGGGCATCATCCTGTGGACAAGCCACACTGTCAATCCCAAAATTTGCTTTTCTATTTTCCCAAACCTTGTCAGGTGGATGCAGATCTTCATCGTACTCCTCAACCCTGTCAATATCTTGAGCAAACAAACTCCTGAAAATTTCCTTCTCTATCGGTCCAGAGCAGGTTTTGTCCTTCACCCCATCGTTAGAAGAAATATCAACTTCCTTAGAAGTACCGTTCATAGGATTACCATCACCATGCTGTGAACTTGATAAAAGCGGGAGTTTAAGAGCATGAGAAACAAGTTCCTCACAACCTAAAACATCAATATCAGTTTCCCTCTTCAGCGGAATATCATTGTTATTCTCATTTATGAATTGTGTAGAAAACGTGCGATCTTCTTCAGATGACTTCCATTTCTTCAGGTTTAAAACTTTCTGATTGCTCCTACTAGACAGAGACCCACTGAATAACATCCCAGAACTTTCCAAGGTTTCTTTATGCAGGAATTTGGATTGACTCTTCCCCCTAAGCTTTCCTTTTTCAAAGAGACAAATCAGATCATCCGATAGAGGGGATAAAAGAAGGCTCCCTTGGGCAGGAAATGATGTCATAATCTGTTTCGATGCAGTAATAGTTCAATGTCAAAACAAACCTCATAATATCAGGTTGATCTACCACAAAAAAGAAAGAATCAGAAAGTTGAGATCAATGTCAAGGGACTATTATTCACCTGAAGAATACTAGTAGGAGATTCGTCTGGCACATCCTGATTGTTACCACATAAACCTTCACTAGCTACTGGATTATCATCTAATGAAGATGATGGAGATACATCAAGACCAAGTCCACTGTAGATTTCAGCATTCTGTTGTGTCGACAAATTTTCAGCACCAACTTTGATTCGAACTTTCAAAGTTCTTTGCTCAGAAGGATTACCAGACTTCTTAACAAGCCCAACGTTTGAAGTGAGCTCTTCAGCATGTGTAGACAGGGTGGAGACATCCCTTTTCACAGAATCGCATATGGCTGCAGTCTTTCTTGAAGATGCTCCAGGCCGTACTGATAGAGAATCACCTGTTGAAGCAAATAGGTTTTCCCTACCGTCCTGTATTGTATAAACTCAAAGTGGTCAAGTAAACTAGAATTTTCATGTCAGGCGAGACAAATCCTCATTCCATTGTGCTGTAAAACATCATGAACAGAAAAAATATAGATTCAAACTTAAAAGTATCTACCTCCGAATTCAGATTGTTTAGGAATCTGGGCTCACTACAATTATGAACTTCGGGTGAACTCCTTGGACGAGTCCGAGAAGGAGACCGTTGATAAGTTGGTAAAAATGAACCATAGCCACCGAATTTTGCCCCTGTTAAGTAATTAAAGTCCCGATCAGTACTTCATACTCTAAGCCACATTATTGTGACACTTGAATTTTATGTGATCAGTCACTCTTTGTGTCAACTCACCCAAATTCTCAGCTGAAACTCCTCCTTCAAAATCTTTCTGAAAATGTCCGAGAACGTTTTGGAGTTTCTCCCCCTTCAAAAAGTGCAAAATAACACATTAGATATACATTCTAATCAAGACACCAACAATGACTAACTTCCACAACTCTATATGACAGATCATTATCTCTAGTCCTAGTCTAGCCATCTTTGGAAGTTCAGAAGCTAGAAACAGTTTAGCAGACATCATAAATAATTAACTAAATCTGAACAAGATTCAATCAACTACAAAATACCAATTATCCAAAATACAATATAGTATGCCTTTCGTTAACATATCCTTGTTACGGAATTATTAGGCATAAGTAACTAACAATAAACAGAAATATACATAATTGACAAGTGAACAGGATATCTGTTGTAAATCAGACTACATCCAGCTTAAAAACTGAAGAACTGAATTACAAAGAAAAATTTAAAAAAGAAAATGAACTTACAATGTAGGAGAGAGTAATATCAGGGTCAATGGTGGAATCATCACCGTCATTCTGAAAACAGCCAGCCTCTCCTTCTTCGAGCTCGTTCTCTTCCATTTCTAACCCTAAACCCGACAATTTTCTCCCATCTATACTATCCACCGAAATCATCAAAACTAAAAAATAACAATAATAGAAGATTAAAAATAACAAAACTAAGCTATAAACAACCCTCGAGTCAGCGTTTACTTACTCTACAATACCGCCTTTAAAACCAAAAATCTCAACGACCCATTTGACCAAATCGAAAACCCAGAAAAAAACAATCCACCAGGCATATCACCTGATCGGATATGTACTACAATTTATTGACCTACCAAACACAGCTTTATGGTATGTATATATATATTGATATTGGTATAAGTATGTGTACAGACAGATACACTCAGAAAAGAAAAAATAGAAGATATTAGGAATAATTTATTTGAATGTAAAAGTATCTCTGATTTGAAATTTGTAGAGCTTGGATCGTGCCGTACGATCTTTGAAGATCAAACAATGAGCAGTGAGGGAGAGAGAAACTTTTTCCCAAAATAATTACTTATTTTTGTGCATAGGACTTAGGAGAGGCGTTTATTCTATTTTTGTTCCTTATTAGAAATTGCAAATTTACGTCCTTTTTTTTCTAAAAATAATTACTGCCTTTTAATTTTTTTCGTGAGAGGAAGCGCCGGGGGGGGGGGGGGGATGGGGGGTGGGGGGGACGAGGGTGGGACATACAACTGACCTTTGCCCGATAATAGGATAAAAAACTAACAGAACATACCGATCTTAATAACACGAACTCTACAGCGCGTGATGCCAGACGTATTTGAGCAAAGCAGGTTTGGCTAACTACTTTTATATAACATTTCATTTCATGGTATATTTTTGGATGGTGGTGCTACCAAAAAATCGCACATGGTTGATCTTGAATTGGATGCTTGAATTACACACAAATAGATCTTCGTCACCCTTCTTATGCTTAAGTCAGAAAGAGAATTTATGCGAAAAGTTGTACGTTGAAATATTATGTAAAATGTACATGAATAATAAGGTTGTATCATTTAGTTATAGATGTTGGAGATAAAGTCTTAAAAGGATTCAACTTTATGTAATCATTATCCCTGTTATACAAGGTATCTGTGTTAAATGTGTAAAATCTGAGTTAGAGTCAAATTTGTAATAGGTTGAGAGTCTGTATTCAAATAGGAAAAGTGGGAAGTTGTAGTCAAAATATGATTAGAAATTTTAGGAAACATGAGATAAGGCCAAAGAGATCGGGCAAAAGTGCTACAAACCCGACCTCAACATAAACCCTGAGCTTAGAGCTAGCATAATTGGGGCAAGTTGAGTTTGGGCAATGAGCTCGAGCTCGAGCTCGGGCATACGAATTACTACGCATCACAAGCCCCCGTGCATTTAGGTCGCAGCTAAAAGTTACGTACTCGAGCTGCGATGTGAGATGCAACTGTTGATCTATGATCTCGTAAAGCTCAATAGTGTGGGTCATGTTAAGGTTCCATAAAGCTCAATATTGTATAAGGATTGGCGCTCCTTGTTTGTAAGTCACCGGAAGCGTTGTAAAAGGTTGGATTGCACCATAAGTCAATCAACATAGTGAAAATGTCTTGCTCATGCCAGAAAATTTGATAACGTAGGGCGTAGATCATTGTTTGAATCGAACCTCCACAATTATATCGTTTGCATCATCTATCCCTTTAACTTATCGCTTTTATATTCGTGCATATTATTTAAATGAATCTATTAGTCTTTACTTGGTTGAATTTAGATTAATTCTTCGAAAACGTTTTAAAACCCAATTCACCACTATTAATTACTTATTTTTATGCTTTTAATTGGTATCAGAGCAAGATGCTCAATTTTAAAGATTTCACAATTTTGAGTAATGGCTAACCACATTCTTCATAATCTTGAGGGGCATTCTACAAAATCGGCCTCATTTATTTGATGGTACTCATTATAACTATTGAAAGACTAGAATGACAATATGTATTCAATCAATAGATTATAGTATTTGGAAAGTTATTGAATTTGGTCCCTATTTGCCTAAAAATGTTATTAAAGAGGATAGTAAATCGGATCAAATAATTTCTAAACTTAGAAAGAAATATAACGAAGAGGATAAAAAAATTGTCTTTAAATGTTAAAGCAAAAAATCTACTCTATTGTGTTTTAGATAGAAATGAATTTAATCGTATTAGTACATGTGATTCCGCTTATGATATTTGACATGCTTTATAAATTGCTCATGTTGGAACTAGCAAAGTGAAAGAAATTAAGATAAATCTCTTAGTTAAAGATTTTGAAAATCTCTTCATGAAAGAGAATGAACATATTATTGATATGATTACTCGCTTCACCAATATTGTTAATGGCCTCAAAGGCTTTGATCGTAAATTTACTAATGGTGAGCTTGTAAGTAAAATGTTTAGGTCACTCTCGGAAGAATAGAGCCCATTGAAAATGTTGATAGAAAACATAAAAGATATCAGCACATTTGAGCTAAATGTTGATGGAACATTGATGATAGAAAACACAAAATGTTGATGGAACATTGATGACATATGAGCTAAATCGCACCGAGACAAAGGAGAAAAATAATGAAAAGTAAAGAAGATGAAATGCGCCAATTGCTTTTAAATCCGTAGTTGATGAAGACACTTCAAGCAAAAATATGAATGATGAAAAACTTGATAATCTAGTTCTTCTGGTTAAGAAATAGAAATTTTTTTTGCAAAAATCATTGATTCTAAAAGAAAGAGGAAAATGGCGAAAAGAAAAATAGATTCATAAAAAAAAAAAAGCCCTTCAATCAACATGGGATGAGAGTGAAGATGATCATGAAGAAGATGGAAGTCAAGAGGAAATTGCAAACATGTGCATGGCTATTGATGATAAGGAAAATTCGAATTTAAATTGTTCATATAATGAATCATCCACCTCTTATGATGAAATTCTTGAAGAATTTGAAAAACTTGCTCTAAATCATTTGATCCTCAAAAAGAAAACTTTTTTTTATTGAAAAATGAGGTAAAAGAACTTTTAAAAATTCAAAATGATTTTGAAAAACGAAAAGTCGATTATGATTCTTTAATTAAGGAGAATTTTTCTTTACAAGAAAAGATTTTAGATTTGACTCAAACCATTCACAAATTCACTCAAGGCAAGAAATTTTTTGATTTAATACTTGGTGAGCAAAAATGTATTTTTAATAAAAGAGGAATTGGATATAAAGTATTTTTGAAACAAAAGTTTCTTAAAATTTTTTTTGTTAAAACTTCCATTTCCCCTATTTCAAATGTCATATGTAATTTTTGAAATAAAAAAGACATATATCTTTTTATTGTTATATCAAAAGAGATTACATTTTGAAAACAAATATAAATGGATTCAAAAATTCACTAACACTTACTATCGATGACCCAATGATGTATGGATGCCAAAGATAAAAATAAATTGAATTATTTTTGTAAGCACCAAGAAAAATAGAGAGCAAATGGACATTGGATAATAGATACTCAAAGCACATGACCGGAAATTAAGCTTTATTGTCAAGCTTCAAAATAAAGTATGGCGGTCGTGATACTTTTGGAGATAACGCGAAAGGAAAAATCATTGACATTGAAATTATTGGTAATCATTCATCTTTCCTTATTGAAAATGTCTTCTTAATAGATGACCTTAAACATAATCTACATAGATTTAAACAATTGTGTAATGAATGTTATCATATCAAATTTGATTCTTTCAAGTGCATTATTGATGATACTACATCAAAAGAGATGATATTTATAGGAAGCCGAACTAAGAATGTTTATGTCATAATCACTAAGTTTGAATGCGGAGAAAATATTTATCGAGTTTAAACTATGATACTTGGTTATGAGATAGAAAATTAGGTCATGTTAGCATGGACCTACTTTCCAAATTTTCAAAAATTGTTTTGTTAAAGATTTGTAAAGTTTGAAATTTGAGAAAGAAAAAAATTGTGATGTATGGAAAACAAGTAAAGAGTTCTTTCAAATTAAAACAATATTCTTCAACTACAAAAATCTTTTTGACTTCTTCATATGAATATTTTTGGATCGTCTAGTATCACAAGCTTAAATGGAAAACATTATGCTTTCGTCATTATTGATGACTTTTTTAAATTATTTGAGTCCCATTTTTTTAACCTAAAAGATGACGTATTGGATGAATTTGAACATTCTTGTAAAAAGGTTCACAATAAAAGGGATACATTACTACTACCATTAAGGGTGATCATTGTGGATAATTTGATAATATTGCTTTTGATGATTTGTGCAAAACTTATGGTTGTGAACATAATTTTTCGGCTCTTTGAACTCTTCAACAAAACGGTGTAGTGAAAAGGAGGGTCGCACATTGCAAAAAATGGCTCGGACTATACTAAATAAAAATAGCTTACCAAAATACTTTTGGGCCGAAGTCATTAACACTACTTGCTATATTGTTTATAGAGTTTCGATTAGTTGAAAAAAAAAACACAGAGTCCCCTATGAGTTTTGGAAAAATGGAATTTCAAATATCGGTTATTTCAAATTTTTTGTTGCAAATGCTTCATTTTGAATACAAAATAAAATTTGAAAAATTTAATTCAAAATTTGATATTGAAATCTTTCTAGATTTTAACAAAAGAACTCTAGTTGTTGAAAAATTCATGCATGACACTTTTGATGAAACTAACCTTCTTGATCGTGAGAAAGGTATTACTAATGATGTAGGATCGAAAAATCATTTCAAACAAATGACTATTCAAGACCAAAATAAGGAAGATCCAATAAATGAACATTCATATGAGCTCCTCAATCAAAATGGACAAAGATGATTAAGGTACTTCCATAAATATAACAAAATATCGAGGTATAATCACATCTCTTCTTTAATTAATCGCAAGTAAACTCGACATTATGTTTAGTGTGTGATTATGTGCTAAATTTCAACTCAATACTCAAGAATCACACATATAAAACGAATTTTTGCTATCTGAGTAGCACTAAGATATTACATCTCGCACCCAAAGGAGGATACTGTATTCGAATTTGTGAATACAAAGACTCAATTGATCAATATTCTTACTAAACCTCTAACACTTGATAAATTTTCATATATTTAAAGAGGTTTGGAAATTATCAATGAACTTGTAGTATGTGGCTAAATTGAATCATATTAAATGTTCTAATATGATTGATTCTATGTGCACAATTGATTGAGATTTATTTAAATTATATTCAAATGATTTTATTTTTGTCATTTCATCACTCATATTTTGATTAATATTTTATTATATAGTGATAATTATTCCTTTTTTAAACTGCATATATTTAACATCTTGTACCTAATTGAGGGGAAATATATTACTATTTTTCTATGGTTGATTCAAAGTTTTGATCTTATATATTATATTATTCCTCTCATATGTGCTACAGTTTTGTTCATGTTAAAAGAGGAAATTTTTTGTTGATTTTAAATGATATTTCTTTTTTATTATGTCAAAAGGGAGAAATGAATAAGTATGCATGTTTTGATTTGAAAATATAATATGCTTAGAGTATATGAAAATGGGGAAAGATGGAAAATCATTTATATGTTTTGAACGTATATTTATTGATTTGTAAAAGATAGGGGGAACATGAATTACACGATAAATTTATAATGTATATTCATTTATCAATATGATACTAATTGTTCAAATCTTACATTGAAAATCATCTTGTTTGTCATAATAAAAAAATGGGGAAATTATTGACATATGGTTGATTTCATCCTCAACGTTTTAATCATAACAAATAAGATTAATATTGTTTCTAACAATTGATTTTGGGTGATGATAGTTCAATGTTAAAATCAATCAAGTATTGTCAAAATCAATACATCATAAATCGGACATTTTGAGTTAGTTCAATATTAAAATCAATTAAGTATCGCCAAAATCAACACATCATAAATCGGATTCAAAATAAAGATCAAACTGAAAGTGAAGCATTCAAGTCAAATCATTCGAGACGGGAGCTTAAAAGATCAAAATCAAGACTATCAAATCAAGCTCATGAAGAAGGTCAAGATTGAAGTTAAGCATTAAAGTCAAACGTCAAGAGAGATCAAGAGTTTAAGAACCGACAGGAAAGAAACTTCAAAGCAAGATCAAAGACCAAGTTTTCGAGATCATATATAAAGGTATAACACATTGATCTTTAGTAATGAATAACAATAGCTCAAAATTCATTTTATACACGAAAAGTTAATTTCATATTACTTGCATAAAATATTTTTGAAGAGTTAATTACAAAATATTTTTGATCAAAAGTAAGATTGATCTTTTAAAGTGATAATTGAACTTAGGGTCCATTTGATAGGTAGGAAAAAAGGTGGAAAATGAAAACGTTTTCTAACTTTTGTCAATTAAGGGTGTTTGATAGCGTTTCTTTTCCTGGCAAAATGTTTTCCACATTTTTCTAGGTACAATCATTTGATGTACAAAAGTTTTCCCACCCTTTTTTTAGCAATGTCAATCAATTTTATCAACTATTGTAAAAAGAATTTTCATTTTTGTTGACAATTTCTATGTAAAATAAAGTCAAACGAATATAGTAATTTTTTCTAATTGTTTAATTTTTTTTTTACTTTTTGGTAATTAGAACAAATTCTAGACGTATTGGTAGAAAAATTATCACTTTAATAGACAATTTTTATAAAAAAACGAAGCCAAACGAAAATCAAACTTTCAACATTTTCCAGGTAGAAAATTATATCAATCAAACACAATTAATTACAATTCCCAGCAAAACAAATTCTAGGCGATTCAATTTCCAGTAAAATATTTTCTTTCCACCCATTTTCCACATTTGCAATCAAACGGACCCTTAGATCACATCTTCAAAAAAAAAGTCAATGGTCAACGATCAACCGGCCGGGGTGCATGGTCGACCAGACTTCTCCAACAGTAAAAAATTTGACCGTTCTGACTTCTAATTCTTCCTATACAAACGGTTATATTGGTCATCCGGAAATTGGTGGTCGACCGGACTGCTCACCCAGTTTGACAGAAAAAATGACGTTTTTCACTTCTATAAATACCAACTCACTTGTCCTCTATTATAACATTCAAGAGCATTCAAATGAGATACTTTTGAGCAAAATTATATTGATTTCTCATCTCATTTATTATTATCAAATCATTAGTTTTGAAATTTTTTTGATCCAATTAACTTTTGAAAAACTACTCATCAAAGTTTTCATTTGAAAAATATTCTTTGAGCTTATAGTTTTACATTCATTTAAATTTATTTTTTCATAGCAAAATTTTTAATTGTTGGATCAAACTTTTTGAATCATTTTTCTTATCAAAATTTTCTATTTCTCTTCGTACTTAATTTATCTATATCAATTTTAAAAGAGATATATTTTTGAAAACGATTTTTGTACTTATATCGCATAAAATTTTCTTCTTCTTTATATTGAAACTTTGATTGATTGAACTAAACTTTTAAAATCATCACTTTCATCAAATTTCTCATTTCTCTTTTAGTACTTAATTTATTATAATGATCAATTAAAAATGAGATATTTCTTGAGAAGATTTTTGAACCTATATTGTATTCATCTTTTCATCTTCTCATTGAAACATTTTGATTGATTGAATCAAATTTTTTACTATCATATTCATCGAAGTTTTTTCATCTAACACTTGAGCTATCATTTATTACTATTCATTGAAATGTTAGCCTCTCTTGGTACCTAATTTGTTTGTATTATTTATCAAGAGAGAAATCTCATTATAAAATCACTTTGATAAAGCGTGGATCATGTTGAAGTCCCTTAAAGATCAACATTGTATAAGGATAAATCCTCCTTGTTGTAAGTCACCGTGTGTGTATCATATTGAGATCTCATAAAGCTCAATAGTGTGTGTCATGTTGAGGTCACGTAACGCTACATTGTATAAAGATCGGCGCTCCTTGTTTGTAAATCACCGGAAGCGTTGTAAATGGTTGGATTGCACCATAAGTCAATCAATATAGTGAAAAAGGTCTTGCTCGTGTTAGAGAGTTTGGTAACGAGGACGTAGATCATTACTTTGGATCGAACCTCCACAATTCTATCATTTGCATCATCTATCACTTTTACTTATCGCTTTTATATTTGTGCATATTATTTGAATTAATCTATTTAGTCTTTACTTGTTTGAATTTAGATTAATTCTTCGAAAAAGTTTTAAAAATCAATCTACCCCTCTTTGTTAATTATTCTTGGGCTTTCAGCAACGAGGTGCAACAACTCAAGATCGAACTTATTTGGTTGTTCGTGTGTAACAACTGGGTGTTTGACACGTGTCGAATGTGTGTAGGGCATAAAACGAGCGACCTTGGATGGTTGACACGTGGCATGATCCAAAGGCCAGGATTGCACATCTTTGACCTTCCTCTGGCCCCTATAAATACCCTTTTTCACCTCTCGTTTTTTACTTTTTCACTCTCAACTTTCAGTAAAAGTAGTTCGAGTTCAGGGCTTAGAGGGTTTTTGTGAGCGACCACTTTAAGAGGTAAGTGTTCGAGCTTTTAAGTTATTTATTTTAAGAAGTATAATGTCAATTAGTAGCAGTGAGGGGTCGAGTAATAGCAGTAGTCAGTCTTCTAGGAGTTCGGCCACTAGGAACCCCAAGGACGAAGGTGTGTCCATTATCCCTATGGTAGTACCAATTGCCTTGCACCCTGAGGTCGAGACAACTTTAACTTACCCTAGGGGAGCGACCAGGTACAAAGAACATATGATTATAAAAATCGCTAGGGAGTTCGAGGTTATGCCTCTATGTGACGTTAGGACCCCCGAGCCCAATGAAACGGTAGTAGATGCTCGAGAGTGAGAGATAACTTTCTTTAGGAATGCCCTCAAGGCTGGGCTTAGGTGACCTTTCTACCAATTCTTTATCCACTTCCTGACCTTCTTTTTTATCTGTCCGGGCCAATTAGCCCCTAACGGGTGGAGGCTCTTTATAATTTTTTATTTTATGTAGATGCCTCGAGGTAAAGCCAAGGATCGACCTCTTGAGGATGGTTTTTTATTTAAAGTTCTCGTCGGGGTACAATTATTTTGTATATTTATCCACCAAAAGAGGTTTAGAACACCAGAAACCCCGAGTTCTCTCCGGGGTTGGAAATAGTGTTTCTTTTTTGTTAAACCTCAAGACCTCGACTACCCATTTAGCCCGAGGTAGGATATTCCTGATAAGGATAGGTTTAATGAGGGTCAAGCATACTTCAAGATTTTGGAGAGGGATAGGTTGACGCTAGTGAATCATGACCCTCTTGCAGCTAGAATTGATTATTTACTCAAGGATAACACCTCCAATCTCTCCAACATAAGGGAAATCGAGGGTACGAGCCTTAAATTTTCTTGTTTTCGTTATCTTTCTCGAACTTAAGATTGAGCTAATGCCTTGTTAATTTTTGCAGATTTGGAAATATCTTTTGATCCATCCAAGTTCCTAATGAACATGCATCACAAGGCAAAAGGCCTAAAGCCCAAAGTGTCTGCCTTATCGAAAGGGGAGAAATGAGCTCGAGAGCCAAACCTGAACAAGATCCTTAGCGAATTCGGGCAATCATCCAAGAGCCCAGCACATCCGCTACAGCCATCTCCTCGAACTTCAGTTCGTGCTTCCACTCCCTGCACCACACCGGAGATAGTGGACCTAGAGAAAGATGCACTTTTACCCAACTCGATGTTGGAGGAACATGCTCGACGCCCCTCCTAATCCAGAGTAGTGAACAAGTACTTGGATGAAGTCAAGCCCGGTAAGGGGGTGATGGCACTTTAGCTCATGACTCTGAAGGTATGGACTCGACGTCGAACTAGTTTTTTTGGCATTCTTTAGTGTTCGCTATTATATTAACTGTTCACTACTTTTCAGACCTTGATCATGGTTTGCGGTTTGGCTATGAATAGCCTGGGCACATGGAGCAAAGTGGCCGAGCTCAAGGCACAAAATGAGGAAAAAGAAAAGCAAATTCGAGAACTTGAGGTGGAGTGTGATCTAGCGCCAATCGAAACAAGAAAAGCTCGAGATCAAATAGGGATAGCGAAAGACGAGGCCGAGGAGGCAAGGCTCAAGCTTATTCATGTTAAGAAGGAGTTCGAGGACCAGCTAGGGAAAGCTCAAGCTCAAGCGCGGGAGGGAGGGAGGGGGGGGGGAATTTAAGGAATCTGAAGAGTTCGGGACGTTGCTCGGGTAATATGGTTTGGACTCCTACCATTACAGTCTATAACTAGATCGATCTTTCTTGAGGACCAAGCTGCCTGACGCTCGAAGCCTATCATCGATGATTTGAAGTCGGCCAACGAGCTCGAGCTTTCCGCGTCGGAGGCTGAGGATGAAGAAGCTGAAACTTCTAGTTATGGTGACCCTGCTGATGCCACGAACTTAGACTATGCCTCTACCCGAACTTTGTTCATGTTTTTTGTTTTTGAAATTGTAACAAGTACATTGCCCGATTTGGGTTTATCTTTGATTTTAATGTAAGTTTGATATTTTGTCTTGCATTTGTTGTAAATTATGTATTTCTTTCAAAAGTCAAAACACATCAATCTCGATGGCGAGCCCCTACATGGACAATCGAAGCTCGAGCATCTGAAATATACACATCGAGCTTGAGCGTTTTATGTGACCAGTTTTTTTGGCCAACATGCTCAAGCCCTTTATTTTATGTGTAGCTCGAGTGTTACCATTTTTTGGCCAACAAGCTTGAGTTTTTTATTTAATGGATAGCTCGAGCATTTTACTTGACCAATTTTTTGGCCAAGAAGCTCGAGCTCTTTATTTAATATGTTGCTCGAGCATTTTTTATGACTATGATATTTTTAAGCTCCTGTAGGTAGAGTTCAAGCGTGATACTTGGTCATTATTCTGGCAAGTAGCTCATGCCTTTTTTTTTTGGCATGTGTAAATCTTGAGATTGTTTGCGGATGGCGACCATCGACCCGATCTCGAACTCAACGTAATTTGATGTTGAGGAATATTGAGGTCGGATCATAAAAGACCTCGAACATCAGCGTGTGTAGGTATGTCCTTATACTAATTAGATGTAATAGCTGCATGCACGAAGCACGACCTTACGCTAAATGAAGTAATAGATGCATGCATCGAGCACGACGTTATGCTAAGTGAAGTAATAGTTGCATGCATGGAGCACGACCTTACGCTAAGTGAACTAATGGCTGCATACGTAGAACACGACCTTATGCTAATTTGAGATTATTAGCTACACACATGGAGCACGACATTATGCTAATTTGGGATTACTAGTCGCATGCGCGGAGCACGACCTTACGCTAATTTGTTGTGAACACTAAATAGAGTTGTTAGAAGTGAGTTTTTAATGTTTTATAAAATAACGTAAAGGCACATATGCGCGTGGGCCTTGAAAGAAAAACAACCTAGGGGCATGCAAGTTCGAGCTAAAAACTTCCAAATGAATTTAGACCTAAAGTAATGTAAATTGAAAAAGAAAAAGAACTAAGTGACCTAGATAAATGGGGCCGTAGCCTGCTATTTGTAATAAATCTTGAGGTTGTTGGCGTTCCAAGGTTTTGGGAGAGGTCTTCCCGAGGAGTCTTTCAAGATATATGCTCCACCTTTTTCTTTCCGTATGACTTCAAAAGGTCCTTCCCAGATTGGCCCAAGTTTTCCCGAGGGATGACTTGTAGCTTCTGCCATTCTAAGGACTAAATCTCCAACTCTGAAACTTCTTGATTTGACCTTCTTGTTGAAGTGTTGTTCTACTTTGATAACCTCCAGCTCTAAATGATGCATGTTATCTTAGTTAATATAGAATCACACACTCAATTGTTATATTCTCATTTCTTACAAATACCTATCACTCTGTTTCTTTCCCCATTTGTTTTGCACTACACCATTTACACTTAGATGAATTGCACCTTCCAATATTAATACCTTGGTCGAATCAATCTATTTTTCCCAATATTGATTTCTCATCTTCTCCTTCTATTTCTTTATTGTAATATGTAAAGTGACTACAAAGAATCTAAAACTTCACAATCATGTTGGGGATGATTGTCCAGGATAATGAAAAATAGCAAAACTTGGACCAAGATTTAAATAGGAATAGAGGATTACAAGATGAGTTTCAAATAAGATTTACAAAATATCTCAAATTGTCTATTTCTCTCAATAATAAAAATTTCTCGAATCCCCACTTAGTGCTCAAATTTTTTGGCACTTACTCATTAAACACACATATATGATGAGCATATCATTAGGCATATTTATAAA
The DNA here is from genome assembly GCA_019097785.1 of Fraxinus excelsior. Taxonomy (NCBI): domain Eukaryota; kingdom Viridiplantae; phylum Streptophyta; class Magnoliopsida; order Lamiales; family Oleaceae; genus Fraxinus; species Fraxinus excelsior. Next base: position 11,819,781 of record CM032629.1, read on the forward strand.
TTTTGTAAAGCGGTCTATCATTTGACAAATACAATTTGAATTCCTCCTTTAAGTTAAAAAATCAAACATGAACTTGATCAACCAAAAAGCTTTCTTTTCTTGCTTGACTTTGTAGATTTACTTGTTTGAATATTCTTCTTAGTAGCACTAGCAAAGAACAATTTGATAACTACAACTTATCCTTTAAAGAGGTAAAATTCAATTTTTTTCTTCCACCTCTATCATCTTCCAACATTATTTCTATGAAGTAAAATCAAAATTTGTTTCAACCTTTAACTAATCAAATTTCTTAATCTCTTTGCTAAGTTCAAAAAAATCACAAAACAAAAAGCTTTTTAGCCTAAGCATAAGGGTCTTGTTCGTTATTATATATGCAATCCACATAAATCATATTACCCTAAATTAGGTTGATGGCATATTCCTTGATATATATGCACCAACTATGGTACATGTACAATGGTGAATGACAATAGTGGATGACCAACACTCATAATGGGAGGGCCCACTTTTTTTGGAAATTTCTTAATCACGTGGGGCCCACACGCATGTGAGGGATTGTCAACCTCCATTGTCATCCATTTATGTACAAATGTAATTGTCCATATACACACATATCTGATCATTCTTGAGTTCTAGCTTGATTAAGTTCTAGCTTTGGTTTCATCTCCTGTTCGGTTGTTCCCATGTTTTTTCACCATAACTAAGTTCTCTACTCGTTGATTTAGGATTCCAAAATACTACTGTTCGCTATAAAGTGCAACCTACAAGTGCATGGGTCACGTATAAGTAATAAAATGGACCTTTTGAATTCGAATTATCGATCTCTCAAGGAATATATACTTTCGATTACACAACTTTAATTAATTTAATTCCAACAATAAAAAGAAACACACACAATAAAGATTTTAGTTTTGGAAAATAACTAAAAATCTACAAAATAAGAAAATATAAAACCTTGAAAAATTTCAGAAGAAAACATGGTTGGAATTCATAGTTTCACTTAACCGTAACCTAATTAATTTCTCCACAAGCCCATTAATAAATCAATAGTTTACGATGTTAGATCCGATTTTTCAATTTTAGTTAGTTACCTCTCTCGAGCGAAATTAACCATAATTGATTGATTTAATCTACTATATATTTATGTCGATTAAAACCAAACAAAAACATTAATTCTTTGTGAAAATAGCTCAATAAGTCACTTAGGGTTAGGGGTATATCTCTATCCCATATACAAATCTTAGATTTCTTCTATTCGATCTAAAATGTACAATCTTCTCTCAAACGATGTACAAATAACTAAACATAATATAAATGAAAATGTATTAAATACAATAGTAGATGCACATGAAAATAAGCATTTAAATATAAAAAAACGAATATTGAAATCAATCCAAGTTAGGTTAAGTTGCAACAATAAATCTTAATAATAAAACTTAGCCCATGTTAAATATACGATACAAAGGAGAATATTTTATATAATATATTGCAAATAGAAGATAATAATGAAGAAAATACAAGAGAGAAAATAAACCCTTTTTGGATTTGGATTCTTGATGGCTTAATCTTGATTGTCCCCAACTATTTCTTCAAATATATTCTCCTTGTCCTCTTGATTTCTTTCCCCAAAAATTACAAGTAAAATCAAAATAAAAAGAAAGGAAAAGAAAAGAAAAGAAAAGGGGAAGAAGAATAATGGAAGAAGAAGCTCCCATCTGCTGCCGTTTTTTAAAGTTTTAAAACTTAAATTTGCAGCCAAGTCTCCAAGTTTTGGCAAAAATGGCCGCAACAAAAAGCTGCGCGCGCGGGGACATTGCACTTTGCTCTCAAGTTAGCTTTTAATCTTCCCGCATGCACTATCCAAGCTCTCGCGCGCACAAGTCTTTTCTCTTTTCATGTCGTCCAGCTTAGTCCTCCACTATTTGCATGCATGGTCCTCAACTTTGATCTTGTACAATCTGGACCTCAATTTTTGACTTTCATTTCAATCACCCCCCAAATTGCATCCAACATCCTTTAGCTTTCTACACTAGTTCATTTTGGTCCCCAAAATTCATAATTTTGCAAGATTTTGGTCATTTTCTCCTTGTTTTTGCATTGTTCTATTTTTGGGTGATTTTTACCTATAAAAGGAATAATTACATAATTGTGAGTAGAAATTCACTCATTGAATCAATATTTAAGATCATTAAGTATTAAATAAGTGTGGAAAAATACACTTATTAACTAAGAATCGATTTCTTGTCTCCGGAGCTTTCTTTTGGTGCGAAGAACATCACGTTCCAATACCGTCGACTATCGTCAACCATTGTTGACTACTTCTCCAACGATCTCTCACCTATCCCAACCTTTTGGCGTTCATTCTTCTGCTGATCTTCGTTTTCCTTGATTTGGTCAGCATTTTTTTGTTAGAGCTTCTTTAAAGAATATTGCTCGTCCTATAGAAATTATTTTGGTTAAACCCAACAACAATGCTAGGGCCCAACATGTCTATTTTTGACAAGTCCTAAACTATGGTGTTTTGTGATTGAATCAAAACCAACCTGCGAAAAATGACAAGGAAATTGTCGAGGATTTTGATGAGTGCCTTGAAGTTTCTCTCATGGTTTATTAATACTTTCGTTCCTTTCATTCAGAGTCTTTTTCAAAGTTTTGGAATGTTAAATTGCTTGGAATTTTTCAGCAGATCGATACAATTGCTCTGGTGATGTTGCTCTCCAATTTCAGTTAGAATCTAAGCTTTATCGGATATTTCAAGAGCCTCGTCAATCTATTGCTGACTGCCACTCTCAATTTAGTAGTCTTTAGGATAAGCTCTCTCGACAGATCCAGCTTTTCCTAATGATTGATTTCTTATAGAATATCGAGATCGCTGTCAATTTATTCATTTTATGATGAATATTCAAGATGATTTTGATCACACTGGGGCTTCTTTATTTTATCGCTATCCTTTGCCTAACTCTTATGGGGGCTCATTTATGAGGAGACAAGACGGACTCCTCGTCGGACTAATGCTACTGATTTAGACATGGCTATTGCTCCACCTAGCTCTCTTACTCCAATTGCAATGATGCTTCCTTTAAACACCCTTCGTCCAGTGCCACTATTACAAGGAGGAAGGTCATCGCATCTCAACTTGTCCAATGAAAAAAAGGCAAAAGATGCTATGGATGCTCAAATGACCAAGGCATCTTACAAGCATGTTGATGCTCCTGCTTAGACTAATTCGTCAACTTTGGACTCCTCTCATGCATCCTCCTTAACAAAAGAATTCAATAAGCCACACTTGTGGATCCATGTGATTTTTTATTTATTTTTGATAACCGTGGATGTCGGGGCCAGCTTACGCACACCTCGACTAATTCCACGGGACCATGAAGTTTACAATCGGGTACTCACCTCAGTGGCCTTGAGGGGACTCGAATTGGTGACCATTGAAGAGCAAACCCAAGGTCTGACCAATTGAGCAACTCCTCATAGCCTTTTTTTTTTTTTTGCAATTAGTAACTATTAAGTAATTATAACTTACATTCTTTTTGGAAAAGTCGATAAATTCTTATTCCTGTTAAAAAAGAGTGATTGATTCGAACCTCAATTTAAGACAATACGTAAAATCTTTAGGGTCCATTTGATTGCAAGGGTGAAAAATGGATGAAAAGAAAATATTTTAAAGGGAAAAGATTTTCCTAGAAAATGTTTTACAGGGAATTGTAATTAACTGTGTTTGATTGATATAATTTTCCATGGAAAATGCTAAAAGCTTGGAGTCCTTTTGACTTCCTTTTTTATGAAAATTATCCATTAAAGTGATAATATTTTCTACTATTGGGTCTAAAATTTATTCCAATTGTCAAAAATAAAAAATAAAAAAATTTGAAAAAAAAAAAATAATCATACCGAATATCATTCGTTTGACTTTATTTTACATGGAAATCGTCAACAAAAGTGAAATTTTTTTTTACAATGGTTGATAGAATTTGTTGTCATTACTAAAAAAAAAAGGGGGTGGAAATTGCTTTCCCACCTAATAGGTAGGAAAGCAAAATCAAGAAAGTGTGCATTAAATGGTTGTACCTAGAAAAATGTGGAAAACGTTTCCATGGAAAAATTTACCTATCAAACAACTTTTTAAAGGTGGAAAAGGAAAATGTTTTCTTTTTCCATGAAAAACTAAGGCTATCAAACGGAGCCTTAGAGTCGGCAATAAGAATTGACTTATTTATAACCATACTGTCAAATAATGGTACTTGGAGAACTTGTAGCAATTTACAAGCAAAAAGGGCTCAAGGAAATTTCAATGGCGCCGGGTTATGATATTTATTTATATCAAGATCTTGAACATTGTGGTCAAAAGGAAAATCTACACAAGTTATCATATATACAACTTCTTCACAGATTAGCAGGCAGCAAATCTACATAAGTTGTTTAGCAAGATCAGTAAATATAATCATACGTACAGCACTGAAACACCTTATCTTGAGGCTCCTTGTAACTGCTCTCGCAACAATTCGTATTTCCTAAGTTCCACCATTGATAGTGAAGGAGATAGATCTCCTAAGACCTTCAAGGTGTAAACACAATATTTCAGAGATCGCTAAGCCAGATTTGGCAGATTTTTTAAATTACGAACATGTTTGGTATACAGTATTATACATTAGTGGATATGACAATAGACACATGATGAATTTTCTTACTTGAATACTGACCTTACCAAACAAACCATCAATCACAATTTCTGCTCGTTATTCATAGAATTGCAAAAACTTCGTTTTCGCATTGGAGAATGCCTAGCTTGGATTAATGCGCTATGCTAAGATGTTATTACACTACATTGACAACTCCATTAAAATTCTCTCCATCGCTAGAGATCAAATGATCTGTTGCCAATTTTCTCTCTCTCTCTCTCTCCCTCCCTCCCTCTCTCTGTTGTGAGTGTGAGTGTGTGTGTGTGTGTGTGTGTGTGAGAGAGAGAGAGAGAGAGAGTAATCAAGAATCACACTTCATAAATTGAAGTTCATCGATCACTACAATTTTTTCTGCTTTTCAGATTAACTGATTACTGTTCATAAGATATAATCCTCTCATGTACTGTAACATGTGGTCATACCTTCAAAAAATCCTCATATTCAACAACAATGGAATCAGGCTGATCGTGTGAGGCCGTTAAATCTGAATCAGTAACTAATACCTAAAGCAGAAACAAAAATAATCAAGCTTAATTTCTCTTGCAACAGATATTAACCGACAAATTCTTCGGCAAAAGTACATGCATTCATGGTGCTTGAAATTTTTCCAGAGAGAATAACAAGAGTTAATTGACGAAAAAAAAAAAACAAAACAAAACTATCCCATCCATACTTTAGAAGAGAAATTTGGAGTGGAAGAGGTTATTTTAAAGATGAGTAGATGGACTCACTTTACGTTTTGCAGCATGAAACCAAGCATCTGCACACAAGGCATACATGTCAGCACCAGTAAAGTTTGGTGGGCATTTCTTTGCTATTTCATATAATGACACGTCCTTGTGCAATTTAAACTTCCGTGTCAGTGCTTCAAGTACCCTGCAAAACACATTAGAAGGATAAAATATGGCAAGTATTCAGAAAATACAGGCGTTAAGTAAACTGACAAGCAATAAACCTTTCCCGGTAAGATGCTTCAGAATTAACACCAACATAGAGAAGCTTATCAAATCTGCCAGGCCTCAGAAGTGCTGGGTCAATAAGATCTGGTCTGTTGCTAGCTCCTATTATAAACAAGTCCTATTGTCTCTCCAAACAAAAAAAAAATAGAAAATGTAAGAAAGTAAAGAAGGTAAACTGGCTAAAGAATCAGAGACAGAAATAAATAGTGCAAACAATAAAGCAACAGTTGTCCAAGAATATAACCAACCTGTGTATCATCATTTAGGCCATCAATCTCTGCAAGCATCTAGAAACACAATGGAGTATATTAGGCAACCATACTGGATTATTTGTCAGTTATTTTTTTCTTTATATTCCTCTTTTAAATTTTGTTTTTATTCAACTCTTGTATGTGTATCTTGGTGGTGGTTGAGTTACGTATTGGTTACAAAAGATGTAAAAAAATCTGATAGAAGAAAGAGAAAAGAATTGGCACCTGAGAAACCACCCGATCCATGACACCCCCAGAATCTCCAGAGGCACCCCGGGCAGGAGCAAGAGAATCAAGTTCATCAAAGAATATAACACAAGGACGAGCTGATCTGGCCTGAAAAAGATGAAGTAATTAATCAGAATATTTCCAAGTTGAACAGAAACTATGAACTTTACTCACCACAAAAAGATAACTTTTACCTTCTGAAAAATCTCTCGTACGTTTTTCTCCGATTCTCCTATGTACATATTGATCAATTCAGGTCCTTTTACGCTCAGAAAATTCAGGGAGCATTCTGTAGCAACAGCTTTTGCAAGTAATGTCTGAGGTTTGCAATAGAAAAATAAGGGTAAAGGTTATAGAAATGGTCACTTCCATAGATATTGAAATAGTCGGAAATCTCATCTGATGTAAAACGTAGTGGAGAAAATTGGAAAGGCTGACTCCTATAACTTACTTTCCCTGTTCCTGGTGGACCATAAAGAAGAACTCCTGATCGCTTCCGCAACCCAGATGAGAACAAATCCTTATGCAGGAGAGGAAGCTGCCAATATGATTTGAAACATTCAGCATCAACTGGTTACAATGAGCCAATCAAAGTAGTTTATATTGACTACATCATATTAATGACACTCTTCTATGTACATAGCAAAGGCACTGTGTAGGAAGAATGAAGGATGAAAAGGGTGAAAGGGGATACTAATAAAATCATTGGAAATATATCTTTAACATATTTTGGATACTGGTTTTGAAGTTATTAAAATATATACTTACTCAAATTTAATTAATGATATGAAAAAAAAATGATGAATTGGCAGAAAATTTTCTTTTTAACAAGACAGAGAAATATTAAACACAGTTAAATTATCAATTTGAACCGTTTCCCGTGAAGGATTTAAAATCTCGAATGTATTACAACATGACAAATTGTTATGTAGTAAAAGTTTGCTCAATGCACTTTGACCATCACATGAACTGCAAGGCGGATGCAACAAATTCTTTACTCTTTGGCAAGTAATTCATCACAAAACCAGGCATCCATAAAGCCAATATCCAGTGTGCTAAAAATTTCATATAAAAATAAAAAGAATTTGAAGTATAGACTTCGAAACAGGGAAACAGTCAACCTCCCAGACCAAATTCCAAGCATGCGAACTACTTTATTCTAGTGTGAAACAGCTTAGGCACAATCTTCTAGACTTAAAAAGAAGTTGTAAGATAATCGTCAGCTAAAGATCGTCTATTCTGTTGCCATAAAATATACTTCTATCCTGATTATACGAAAATAATAATAAAACCTATATTTCTAGTCAATCCATCCTGTGCAGCAGTAAACAAGAAAAAGGGCATCACCTGAACAGTATCCAGAATTGATTTCTTTACATCCTCAAGCCCACCAACGTCTTCCCATTTGACATTAGGCACCTACAATAGTATCATCCAAGGGGATGAAAAGGATGGTAGTATACAAACATATATAAATATCTGCATGTATTAACTAGCTGTTAATAAACATATGAACTGCTACCAAAATGTTTCAAAATGACCATTTCACCTTTTCTGATACATAAAATACGACAGAGTCAACATTGCTCAACAACATACCACTTCTTTGATTGGCCATGTTGATTCCATTATCTGTTTCTCTTTCCATTTTTACCAGGCAATTAGATTATGGAAGAAAGACCAAAGCATCTTATCGAGCTTGAATTTACTCAGATTACCTTTGGAGTACCCAGAGCAGATGCATTTCGTTTCTTCGATCTTTCCAGTGCTTTAATAATGTCTTCTTTTCCCAGGTTCCGAGGTGCATTTTCTGTGGGCACGCAATTCTCCACTGGATTGGAATCGAGTGAAAACTTGCTTTTTTCCCCAGATTCAAATTTCTCTTCCTGGAAACTGGTACTAGATATTAAATTTGCACCAGCATCAGCAACTAGAGCACGCAGATCTCTGGCCATGAAACCTGAAGTCTGTCCAACTATGTCTTTTATAAGGTCTTCTGAAGAAGTCTGCAGTAAGCAATAATCTGATCCGTCAAATTCAACAACCAGAGAAAAGGTTTCGCAAAACAATTTATGAGAAAAAGAACAATGGAACCATCAAATGCAATTTCACTTATTCCATCTTTCTATTATTCTCCTTGAATCAACATTTGTGCAATATGATATTACCATTTATTAAATTTCGGTAATACATAATGATGTGATCGTTACATCATGTTTGACTAACATTGGGACATAAAGGAGGGAAGTGAAATGATTTTTTGTCCCAACCCTGAAGGAAAGAGGTATAGTAATCCTACTTTTACCATATCATTTATAATATCAACAGTAAACAATAGTAACATACATTACAAACCAATTCAGAGACAGTTTGAAAAGACTGGGACAACAGTTGAATCCTTTGTTCTTCTGTCAAAGGTCCCATACTGATTTCATGACTGAAGCAACGCCTAACAGTTGGTGGAAGGCCTTCAGAACTGTCTGCAGCTGCAACTAACAATACTGGGTGCCTGTTTATCCTTTCAGCTACTTTGAAGTGCTGCATCAACATAAGCATCAATACAGACACTTAATAGTTTTCTTTCAAACACGTTTTAACTACAAGAACTTCCATTTTAATCTAGGAGTCCTCATTCACTACTATGACTAGGTTACTTTTTGTAATTCCCAACTCACTTAAAAGTGAATGCTGGAAGAGAGATGTGTGCTTTAAGTTAGTCAGGTTTTTGAAGGGCCAATAGAAGCATAGGAGCTGAAAAATTCAAAGGATATCCAAAGTTCTCATTAAGTCTTTTCCAAAAGATGTTAAACACTCATCACTAGCACTTTGGCATAGTTCCACCAGATGCACATTGTCCTCAGAAACGGGATAGGTTCAAAATAGAGTGAATTATGTCTCCTTACTGTATGCTCATATTATATGGGATAAAGCAAAACAACTAAAGAGGATGAAACAAGAAGGTATATTTGACAACTATACACATTGATCAGGAATATAATTAACTTTTGATCAGGAAGCTTTAAAGTTTACAAAATGATTAGAAAATAAGTAATTTAGGATAGATAGCTCGCATCTTACAGGATCACCAAATATTTTTTCTTCAAAATCATCAACTTCATCTTTGAGAACTGGCTCAGTATATTCCCTAATGACAGACGCAACTTCCGAGTTAACACCGACTTGCTCTTGTGGTGAACCCTCTTGCGATGCTACATTACGGAATACATCAAAATGGCGAAGCAGAAGAATTGTAGGAGCGTATCTGCAACAATGATAAAATACAATAAATTAGAATTGTCAAGACAGAATTAAACAACATCAAGTCACTAATTCAAAACTAAAATTTATGAAAAGAAGAAACATACGCATCAAAAAATTTATTACTAGAAACCTTATATGCTATACGTTTTGTATTTGATGATTCTTAAGCAGGACATCCTGAAGCATTTGTCCAGTCACTCAAATCCAGAATAAGAAGCCTTGAACGATTGAGGAATGACAGGTTTTTTTCCAGAAAAAGAATTAACATATGAAAATGGAAGGTGAAAAGGAAATGCAATTTCATGTATCTGGTAGTTGTGAACACATCATAATGGAAGGGTGGTATATGGCATCTGGAATATGAGAAGGAAAACAAAACATAAGTCAGAAAGAGTATCCTTTTTGTCCTGTTGTGCCCTATTCCAGATTAGGGGTTTGCATTGGAATCGTAGAGCGGGGAAAGGAGGGAGTTACGAGAAAAGGAAAAGAGAAGAGAGACACTTTTTCAATATTTCTTCCCAGGTATTTACATTTGTCCCCTCCTTCAAGCACAGGGGTCATACTGTTCGCAATGTAATAGAAACCATTCTACAAATAGGCATAATTAGAAACCACATAAATTCACCGTATAATAACATTGCTGATTACTAGACAACTCAGGGATGTCAAAATACCTGCGGGCTGTATTGAAGGCTTCAGCTACTGCAGCAGATGTCTTTCTCTCAGAAGATGCCAATAGATTATGACAACTGTATTCAACCATATGCAAGCCCAACTTTCGAGCAACATGTTTAATCACAGTCCTCTTCCCACAACCTGCAAATTGTGATCAGAAATTTATGGCATATGCAAAGTACTTATCTTGAAAAGTTAGAGAACCTTTCTGAAGTTTCAAAATCTTCTGCCATGATCGTTTAATATATTTTGTATTTAAAGGTGCAGAAAATAGAGGACAGTCAGAATTCATAATAAACATTCAGGAACCATGGATCATAAATTTAATTTTGTACTTCCGGTATTAAACTATAAAAATCACTTCTTTCTGGTTCTAAGCTGTTAATCGAGAAGTTGATTACGCACCAGGAAGACCATATAACAGGATGGCAACCCTGAATTTTGATGAAAGTGTTGATGAGCATAGAGTTGGTGTAAGTATGGAAGCCAAAGCCTGGACTGTGTCCCCTTGTAAAGGTGTGAATTTTTTTGGTCCAGGAATTAAAAGATCAGGGGGAACAGCAGAAGAAACACTCCCTCCTAGCACAAGAGCAGTTTTATTACGATTCACTCTAAGAACAGGTTCCTCTGATGGTTCAATAGATGCAACCTAAAAATTCGCATGATGAGAATTATAATAAGTACTGCAACATTCCTCAAGCAATTAGCAAGACAAAAGAAATTGAAGAAAAAAATAATTAACCTTGAAGTATATTATTTCACTGCCACCATTTTGCATATTTTGGCTGCAAGGAATGCATAGCTCTGAGTTGCAATTCCATTTTATGCATATATTGAAGAGATCACCTCTGGCAAGATATCTATCAATAGCAAAGTAGTTGTTCAACGCAAAATCTATCAAGTCTTGACGATCTTTCGCTTCAATAGATGAACTGCTTTTAAGGGTTTCAAGGGTACCGCATTGTGGAATCTTTACAAAAGAAACCCTCAAATGTGAGGCATACTTTGGCAACTGAGACCATGGTTCAATTCCTAGACTAATGATAGTCAGCTCATTGTCCTTTTCACTTATGTCACCATCAACATTGACTTCAAACAAAGACGACAAAGTCTCTTTCCCTCGGTGCAAAATATATTTCAAGCATGACAAATGTAAATTTAGATTGAATGCTAGAATGGGAGATAAATATGCCACTTGAGGATTAAAATGTGTAGACTGACTTTGAGGATAGGTATATGATGGTAAGAGCCGCATTATTCGAGGAGAATGAGAAGAGATCGATGTATTGGTGGAGAAGTTCTCATCAGCATTCGGTAGTGTTCGAGGAGAATGAGAAGAGATCGATGTATTGTTGGAGGAGTCCTCATCAGCATTCGGTGGATCTAAAACCACTGCTTGTCCAATTCGACTTATATTGCTATCTCCATTCTTGATGAGTATCTACTTGTTAAAAATAAGGTAAAAAATGGGTCAATGAATTCCATGATCCATCAAGGTTCCACCCAAAAACACAAAATTATCCGAAAGTTGTAAGTTGACAGTTTTTTCCAATATGTGTCGAGTGTGTCCACGGAATGATTATATTAGCAAGCCACTAAATTTCTTTGAAGCAAAAGAACGAAAAAACTGGTAGGGACAGTTGTAAATTAATAAATAACACAACCAATTACGCTAATTTGACGATCAAAATACTGATTGTTCCAACTTTACATAAACGCAGAATTAATTTACTTAAAAAGTAATACAAAAATACTACACTAGAGCTGAATGACAAAATTATACCAGAGAGCCTGAAGTGATAGATAACCGTTTCAGCGCAGAAGTGGAGAGGCCAACCAATGAAGAATCATCAAGAGAGGGTAAAACCACATCCTCGCTCTTACAGAATCCAAGAATTCCCGCCGTTAACTGCAGAGTGGGGGAGGAACTATGGACGGACGGCAGAGGTTCAGTTTGATCAATTTCTTCAGTTTTGGATGGAGATTTCAATACGGAATTAATCAGAGCTTTAGTTGAAGAAAGCACCAATGGCTTCCTTCTTCTCTCCACCATTTTTACGCCCAATTCAAAGCACAGTTGCAGTCCACAAACCCTAATCTTCAACCGAATCAGTTAATTAATCAATTTGCTCTCCAAATTATACTAACATGGGATATAGAGATACAGAGTCTGTATATCTTTATACGGAGGTTATGCAGAAATTGAGCAAATCAAGATGAGAGAGCAAGATAAGAGCTTAAAAGTTAAAATACTGGCTTAAAAGACTTTTGAGTAAATTTATTTGTAAAAAATAATAAACCTGTGTGATTACTTTTTACTTGTAGTTTTGGACATATTTTTCCTAGAACTTGAAAAACAAATTCCATTTTGTTAGTTTTGATTTGTTTGATTGTCACAATTTTTTAGGGAAATTTTTTCCCCCCACTCTTATTTTCCTCAAAATTGACTGTTGCCTTTTTTTTTGTTTTTATGGGCAATGAAAATAAATTTCATAACTAGTTGTAAAAAAAAATTCACTTAATGGACAATTTTCATGTAAAATAAAGTCAAACGAACACTAAATTTTGATTTTAAAAAATGATTTCTTAGGAAAAAATTTCGATTTTTTCTTTCTTTTTGGCAATGGAAACAAGTTTTATAACTAATTGTAGAAAAAATTATCACGGACAATTTCATGTAAAACAAAGTCAAACGAACACAAAATTTAAAATTTTTCCAGGTGAGAAATTATATCAATCAAACACACCAAATTAACAATTATCTACAAAACAATTTCTAAACAATTACTTTCCCTAAAATTCATTTTCTTTACACTCATTTTCCACCATCGCAATCAAACGGACCTTTATAATTTAACCAAACATGGATATCCCGGTAAAATTTTACTTTAATCATTTGATAAAATTGCTGACTATTTAAAAAAAAAAAATTGGATAAATAAGGAAATTACTTATGGCTTATTTGAGTCCCATTTTTTATATATATATATATATAATGTATTTTTCAACAGTGTTATGATGGAGAATGTGTGGATAAAAAATAAAAAAAATTTGAATTTGTATGTAATATTATTTTATTAAAGAATGTGTAGTTGGAATCAAATCAAATCACTGTTCAAAAATGCATTTTGTTGGGGGAGGTTCAAACAAAGCTTATTTTGGCAAATTTTTTCAAATAATAAATTAACTTTTTGGTTTATAAGTAGAAAAATTAACTTATTTACCCTAGAAATTCATTTGATTTTTGAAAAGCTAAACCGTATTGTCCATCAATCAATATTAGGGGTGTAAGCGGTCCGATTTTTGACAAATTTTCAAATCAAACCATTTCAACCGGTTTGAGAAAAACCCAAAACTAAACCAAACCATTTTGAACGGTTTGAAAAAAACTCAAACCTAAACCTAACGATTTGGTCCAGTTTTAAACCGTCGATTTCATCGTATATTTTTTTGTCTGTCTACTTTTATGACATTAATTCATTGAATTCAATATATATTTATATCTTACTAACAATAAATCTAAAACAAATTAAATATATCTACTATAAATTTAAATACCAACTAAATCAAAGTGAAATCACAGTAAACTAAAATATGATTTTTTGTTTGTCATTTTAGGCTAAGACGTTACGAGAACGTTACAATACAAGTCTACTACACTAAATATAAAGCCCAAAAAATATAATGATATTCAACAAGATCTCGTGATCATCATATCGAAACATAAAACTACTTATTAGACAGAGAGAATAACCAACCATAATAATAAATCAATTATTTATAATATCTAAACATAACAATTACACAAGCTTACCGTTGTATTTTGTTACGAATTCAGTTTTTCACATATACTCAAACACCAATTGTTGTCACACATGATTCATAGTCTCCATTGTCAAACAAATGCATTTGTTATATCATCATAGTATTGGATACTAGATAGATGAGAGAATTTTTAAAAATATGGCAATACAAAATATAAACCACCTGCCACAACTTTCATTGAATTATCAAATGCTACTATTTCACCTAAATATTGGCACAACACTATATGTTCATTCTTAATTTGCACCCAATTCTTTTCGCATACACAAGTCTCAACCATCCTTGCACCTAATAAACTCCTAAAGGAATCAAGTAACTAACCTCCATTTGAGAATGCAGGCTCAGAAGCAACTGTAGAAATTTGAATTTTTTAGAGGAAAAGAGTTTTTGATAGATTATGTTCGTCTCGAAATTATTAGATATAAATTAGGATTATTTGGTAATTATTATATATATGTAATAGAAAATTATAAATTGAGAAAAATACATACAAATGACAAAATTATTGAATTTTGCATATTTGGATGAATTTTCAAAAAAAAAATCGTTATTTTTATTTTTATATATTTTTTCACCGGTCCGGTTTGGTTTTAAATCGCAAATAAAATTCTTAAACCTAAACCAAACCGATTTTGACCGGTTTGATTTGGTTCAAAACCATTTCGTTGACGGGTCCACGTGACACCAAACCAACGGTTTCTAAAATGCGATTTCGGTTTTATTTTTCGGTTTGGTGGTTTTTGCTTACAGCCCTAATTAATATGGTTAAGAAGGAAGCTAGGTTTTTTTTTTTGAAAATTGAATAATCTCTTACCCAAACTCTTATTCAAGATCACTGCATTCATTGATCCAGTTGATGTAAATCTATAAATATTGCACTATTGAAAAATCCCATAATTGCAAGGATTTGCTTGTCTAAAAGTACACGACTGGCAGAAAGAAATCACCAATATATGTCCATAAAGAAGCAATCTCTTGAATATGGACCAATCCCATTACTACGAGGCCATCTCTTGACTATAAACATCCACTAGTTGAGGCTAGACATGTACACAATTTTTTTCAAGAAAAGATCTTGCTACATGCATATAAAAGTTTATATAAGGGATTATATGTCACATGATACTCTACAATTTGTCAATTTAAAACATAGCCAATTTTATTCCAAATTAATCTAGTTGTACAAAGTTCGTTTACTTGGCAAGATCTAATCCATTGATTTTCATTGATTTCAAAAACTACTTTTAAAATGATTAGTCTACATGTTTCCGACACATAGTTTTATGTATCATTTTTATGTACACCTAGGGACATCATCTTCTCCAGATTATAAAGAAGAACATCCAAATATCAGTAAACAAGTCCAGGCTCCCATTCCATCTCATTTATAAAGAACTCCATACCATCAACATTTTCTCCTCAGTTACAGTCATACAACCATAATGCAATCTAAAGGCTAACATAACCTTGATATTGTCAAGCCATACCTCTTAAAAATCTCGACTTTGTAATCCCATGAAAGTTTAGGGGTTTCACACAATGTGCAACAACAAAAACTTAATCTCAAAAGGTTAAATCCCATCCTTAGCACCTCATTCAAAACTTGCTAAATTTCTCATTATCCCACTGCATTGAACCAGGCTTTAGGCTTATAAGATAAGAGATAGACGAGGAAGGCACACCTGCTTACTGCAACACTTCTACAATGTTAGGAATCTTCTTGTTAGGAATTTGAGGAGGTGATATGGTACGATATTAAGTATAGATCGCACAAAGGAAAAACAAGATTAAAAAGAAAACAAGTATGAAGATGAACTGGCGGAGGTACAGAATACTTTATTAACAATCAATGGAGAAAGAATACAATTTATACAATATTCTGCTTACAAAACTGAATAAAAAGTCCACTATTTATAGGAGAAACGTCCAAACCCCTAAAACATGGTAACTAGGTCAAAAAATCACATAAAATCGAAAAATAAGGAAAAAGATTCACCGCTCGAGCGATAAGCGAGCGAGACCTTGTCGCTCAAGCGACGGCTCAGCGACAGGCTAGTGACGGATTTGCTATTCCAATTTTGCTCATCTTGCTCGAGCGGGAGTCGAATGTCTGTTTAGCACTGTCAATTCGTCATTTTTCCTTCTTAGACTCTATTCTGACATCTTCAAGCTCAATACTCCAAAATGCGAAATCCTAAACCTAATTTGGACCGGACTTGGTCACAAAACTCAACAATCTCCACTTCATGCGAGATGATGTTCTTTTTCAAGTTTGGAACATGTCAAACCTAGCCCAAGTGTTCTTATTGTTCCATCCACTAACTTCAATCCGACTCTCCTAATACCAGCTACTCGATAAGATTTGTTGTTTCTCATGACAACGTCACCTTGCGTCACATTTTCATATAATTCAAACAGATCCCGATTGGGACTCATATGAAACATACAAGCTGTATCCAAAATCCACTCCTCGTCAGGTTTGGATTTCATGTCAGAAATCGTCAAAAGATCTCTCTCACTTACATAGTTCTCTGCGATGTCAGCTTCACCTAAAGTCTCTGATTGCCTTCCACGACTTGCAGCTGAATTACCCTTACTCTGCAACTTCTCGCAATCCCTATTGATGTGTCCTTTCTTCTTGCAGTAAAAGCATACC
Organism: Fraxinus excelsior; assembly: GCA_019097785.1. NCBI lineage: Eukaryota > Viridiplantae > Streptophyta > Magnoliopsida > Lamiales > Oleaceae > Fraxinus > Fraxinus excelsior. Next base: position 11,836,321 of record CM032629.1, read on the forward strand.
CTTTTGCTGAAATCCTCCCTCGACTTGCCCCTTCGTCGATCACCGCAAACCACAAGAGCTTCATCATCTTTGGAACCAACTCCATTTAGATGCTTTTAGCTTCTCCTTTGAGAACAAAACATCATATGCTTCTTCAACGGTGAGTATTTCACGACTGTATAGAATCGTGTCCCTAAACAACGAAAATGAACCAGGTAGCGAGCACAACATGATTAAAGCCGAGTCATCATCATCATATTTTACCTCTAACATCTCCATATCAGCGACAATCTCTTAAACATGGCTAGATGATCTTCTAGTGATTGACTTTCTGCCATGCGAATGAGAATACCTCTACTTCAAATGCAATTTGCTGGTCAGATTTTTGTCATACACAATTGCTCCAGTTTAAACCACAATGCAGCTGATGTCTTCTCCTTCAAGAAGTCCTGAAGAATGTTGTTAGATAGATGAAGATAAATCTGCGAAAGTGCATTGCGATCTTTCCATTGCTTCTCCTCTGTAGTCCAAGTTGTAAGCATCTTATCAAACCCCAACAAAACATCATCCAAATCCATCTGCACTAATATAGCTCTCATCTTTACTTGCCACAACGAAAATATTGTATTGCGATCTAATAGCGGAACGTCATACTTCATGGAAGCCATTGATAAAAAAAAAAACCTCGAACGAATCAAATCTTTGTTCTTCGGAACTGTTGAACCTTAACTCTGATAGCACTTGGAATTTGAGGAGGTGATATGGTGCGATATGAAGTATAGATCGCACAAAGGAAAAACAAGATTAAAAAGAAAACAAGCAAGAAGATGAATTAGAAGATGAACATAATGCTTTATTAACAACCAATTGAGAGAGAATACATTTTATGCAATATTCTGCTTACAAAATTGAATAAAGAGTCCACTATTTATAGAAGAAATATCCAAAACCGTAAAACATGGTAACTATGTCAAAAAATCGCATAAAACCAAAACATAAGGAAAAAGATTCGCGGCCCGTCGCTCTAGTGAAACTCGAGCGATAAGTGGGCGAGAGCCTGTCGCTTGAACGACGGCTCAGCGACAGGCTAACGACGGAATTGCTGTTCCAATTTTGCTCCTTTCACTCAAGCAAGAGTCGAACGTCCGTCTAGCGCTGTCATCTGTCTTTTCTTTCCCTTCTTGGACCCTATTTTGACATCTTCAAGCCCAACAATCCATAATGCGAAGCCTTAGACCCAATTTGGACCAAATTTAGGTCACAAAACCCAACACTTCTTCACATTAGTTTAGAGGATTCTAAAATTTCTATCCACCAACATAACAACCACTTTCCTCAAAAGTTGTAAACTTTCCATAAAATTATAACAAGGCCACATCTGTTTTTCAAGACTTTATCACAAAAAGGGATGGGTTCTGCACAATGACTTTCGGAATGCCAGTAATAGAAACATATATAAAGCATAAGAAATTGATGGATAGTATATCCTATAGTTCATCACATTCTGTAAACTTACACACAAACCTAATCTTCTGTGGGCCTGCAACGCTCGAGCATAAGAAATTGACGGATAGTATATCCTATAGTTCATCCCAATCTGTAAACTTACACACAAACCTAATCTTCTGTGGGTCTGCAACGCTCTACCGGATCGAAATCAAGTGAAAACTTGCTTTTTTCCCCAGATTCAAATTTCTCGTCCTGGAATTAGAGCACGCAGATCCTTGACCATAAATCCTAAAGTCTGTACAGCCATGTCTTTTATAAGTTCTTTGAAGAAGTCTACAATAAGCAATAATCTGATCCGCCAAAGTCAACAACAAGAGAAAAGGTATTCACAAAACAATTTATAAGAAAATGAACAATCGAACCATCAAATGCAATTTCACTTATTCCAGCTTTCTCTTGTTCAATGTTCGTACAATATGATACTACCATTTATTAAATTTCAGTATTACATAATGACGTAATTATTGTATCAAGTTTTACATTGGGTCATAAAGGAGGGCAGTGAAATGAATTTTGAATCTTGCTACATATATAACTAGGTTGACACCTATTTTGACGCTCATGTGAGTTGGCAAATTTCTAAACATTGGTTTTAACACTACTTTTTTTAAACAATGACTAGATTTTTAACACGTAGAGGTATCAAACAAAGTGTATACCTAGCTTGATTCTAGTAACAAACATTAGGAACCAATTCACAGACATTTTTAAAAGACTGGGACAACAGTTGAATCCTTTGAGTCTTCATGGAAAAAACTGGCAGATCCCCCTCCAATAGGCTCCTCTAGTTTGACTCGGGACAACCAGCATCCCCAGTCCTCATTCTCTACTATGACTAGGTTACTTTTTTTGATTCCCAACTCACTTTAAGGTGAATGCTTGAAGAGAGATGTGTTCTTTAAGTTAGTCAGGTTTTTGAAAGGCCAATAGAAGCATAGGAGCTGAAAAATTGAAAGGAAACCCAAAGTTCTTATTATGTCTCTTACGAAAGATGTTAAACTCATCACTAGCGCCTTGGCATAGTTCCACCAGATGCACATTGTCCTAAGAAATGGGATATGGCTCAAAATGGAGTGAATTATGTCTCCTTATTGTAGCTCATATAATATGGGATAAAGCAAAAACTAGAGAGGACGAAAAGCTTTAAAGTTAACAAAAGAAATTAGAAAATAAGTGATCTAGGGTTGATAGCTTGCATTTTACATGATCAACAAGTAATTTTTCTACAAAATCATTATTTCATCTTTGAGAACTAGCTCAGTATTCCCCAATGATAGAAGCAACTTTCGAGTTCACACCAACTTGCTCTTGTCGTGAACCCTTTCGTAGATGCTTTTTCTTCGATCACTGGGAAGGTGATCTTCATGTTATCTCTTTGAGACAAAAACCTTCCTTCCTTCGCAGAATTCTCTAGTTATTACACTCATTACTTCTTCACAATCTACGTAATTTAGTTACAATAAGTCAATTGTTTTGATTCAAGAGGTCTTCCTGACAAGGATGTAATTTGGTGTCCGACAAAAAAATTTGATGACTACATGTAATTTTATTTAGTTGACATGAGAATGTTAACAACTACAATAGTCAATATTAAGTTCCTCTTTAACCATGTATAATTCTTTGTTAGTAAATTAAAGACAACTTGAGATTTTGCTTATAAATAACGGATAATATTTTTGTCCTTTGGTTGCCTTGATACATTATTTTTACACGACTCTCTTCAATTATACATCTAGCATCTTTTGTATAATGTAATAGAAACGTTTATGTTACGCCTCACAGTCGAGGCTCAAGTCAAAGTGCCACGTAGTAATTCTCGTAGGCAGAAAAGTCAACAAAGACCTAATTGATCAAATATAATGAAATCATGTGAATGGCCGAAACCCTTACTCCGAAGCACTGCCTAAATGGCCGAAGTGCATGAGTCCAAAGTACTACATAAGAGAAATGGAAAAAGTCGAAACTCTTCACTTAGACAACCAATACTAGCTTCCTCCAGCCGAGACCCTCAATTCACTTGAAACTTATGAAGTTGGAGCTGTCTCATACAAGATCCTTAGACAATCTTTAGAGTGATTGATGTAACGTTTGTAATAATGAATGCTAGGTGTGTCAGTCTGTTGTAGAGGGCGGTTGACTCATGTCAATGTATTAATGATATGATAGACATTGATGTAAGTTTTAGTTAAGGAGATGGGGCCACGCGACTCTGATCCAATGGATACCACGTCATTCGAAACACTATAAATAGAACTACTTTGTAATTGAAAAAAGGGTTGGGTTTTTAGACTTTCGATTCTTGAACTCTTGATAAAACAAGTCATCTTGTAAATTCTTAACATACAGGCTCCCCTCTCTTTATATATTGGAGTTTGATCTTTTAGTTGATTTACATTAGTATTCGGTGATTGTTGTTAGTGTAATCACCCTTGTTTCACTCACCGAATCTCAAACACTTTTGTCTAGTGTCGTAAAGCATCTCCCGCGTTCATGATTCATTACATTTCTCATTGGTGTTCCGGTCAAAATGTGCCATAATTTGCTTGAGTTGGCATGAGTGGGCTCGATATCTTTTGTCCACGCAAACGTCACGTTTCTCGGGTCAAAAGTTTGCACATTACAAATTTACAATAAGTAAAACTTAGCCCCTATTTGATGACCATTATTTTGAAGAAAATGAGTTTCGAATAATGATTTTTTTGGAGAATATGGTGTTAAAAAGTAAGAAAAGTTTTAAATTTACATGCAAAATATTTTTATTGTGTAAATATGGTTGAAAATGAGTATTAGAATTAAAGACTTTTGAAATAATGATTGTCAAACATGGGCTAGTTTCTCTTCTTTTTAATATTGTACAATATGATACGATAACGAGCTTGAGAGAATTCAAGGGATTCGACTCTCAGGAAATTACACGTTAGACCATATTTTTAGAAATAGATATCTAAGTTAAGTTACAGATACGTGTTTGGTGGGGATTAAAATTAGATTTTTAGTAGATTGTGATAAAAAAATTTGAAATATGTAGTTAAAAAGGTGTGAAACTCATGAAAAATGTGGTTAATATTAATTATTTGATTTTGATTTGGATTAAAATCGAATTTTAATTCGGACCAAACAAGGGCGTAATCTAATTTTCCAAAGAGCCAATAATGTTTTGCAGTTAAAAGTTTGCTTTTCGATTCAGTTTTCTCTTTTCTATTTCTCAAGTATTAGGTAGGAATAAAATACAAATGCCAATTCATATTTGAAAAACAAGTACTACTTTGTCATATTACTTGAATAAAATGAAGAAAGATACACAACACAAGGTTAAACATATAGTAGTCAATTGAGCATAATACATAAAAGCATGCTCAATAACTTCTGATAGCAACTTTTCTCGTACTCTTTTCCACTTAAATTTACCCGTTCCTTTCTCCCTATGAAACGCAATAACTACTTCGCACTGATAAAGATGCTAAATCCATATGGCTTTAGCCTTCTTGAGCAAGGGGACTAGTTTGCCCTGAATTTGAAGACTCATAATCTCATTGGCTCCTCCAATCAATTCTTGTCCAATGAACACAGTTGGTACAGTTTGCCTTCGTCCGGAAGCCTGCAGTGCCCTTTCTAGATGCGCTCCATTGGGAAGTTCATCCAGTTCATAAACCGTAGGGTTTGCACCAAAACTGCTTATAAGTGTTCTAATGGAGTGGCACATACAACAAGAGCTTTTGCTGAATATCACCACTGGCTTGTCTGTTGTCAATCTCATTACTGCATCCATTACTTGACCTTGAAAGTATCCCAAAAAACCTGACTCGAAAGCACGAAAACCGATGAAAAATATTGGCGAATTGAAGAAAGATGTTTGACACGCTAGATCAAGAGACCTGTACTTGTTTAGGTTTGATGTTGAGAAACTCTTATCACTCATGGGGTTTATATATAGCAGAGAAGGTGGTGGATTTGGACTTATTTGACAACAAAAAAGGTGTAACATATCCAAGAGAATTGTTTGTGAAGATATTTCTTAGATTCCCATGTGTTTCACGGCTTATTATGGACAAGTTGCATTCCATATCACAAGATTGATGATATGGAAGAATGTAAAAGGCTGACGTGCACATTCTCAAAAGACATATATCGTAGGCTTTATGTCACGACAACAAGTGGAGTCTTGTTTAATGAATTTGGTTTAACAATATGAATTCGTTTCGGAAAAATTACCTAGAAACCTATATTTAAAGTCTAATTTGAAAAAACAAGGGGATTAATTTTCATTTCACAAATAAGGTGGTAATTATATTTTAATAATTATAAATAATAAAAATTTAATTAAACTTAATCTACATACCCACGACTCACTCCACCCCCATTTCATTTCCAAATTCAAACCCTAAATATTTTCCCACCTCTTCCTTTTCTCTATCCTCTCTCTCTTTATCACCCTCTCTACCACCACCTACCTACCCAACCATTTCCCTTTTCGGCGTGGTGAAATATTGTCGATTGCCGCTCGAGGTGCGACGAAGGAAGCAACATACTAGCCGTGGCAAAGATGCTTGCAGTGCCTCTGCTTGCAAAAGCAATGACAAAGACTGTTGGCTATCCGATCCTCGATCCCTCCCGAACCCAACTCGAATTGGTAATGACTCGGGCCTTCTCACTAAAGATTTCTTCACCACTCTATCCTACCTTATTTTGCCAAAAAAGATCGGTTCTTGAACTTCGACGTTGGCTTCTGGCAGGCTTTTTTAATTGTTTCTTCTTCTAGCAATGGCTATGTGGATGGTGAAGATTTACTCGAACATTTTCTATTACTTCTGGAATTGAAAATGGGAGAGTTTGGAGTAGTTGAGCTAGCAGTGGTGCTAACTTAGCAAACCATTGGTATTGGAATGTGAAGCTTTGGCCCCAACCGGAGCTGTTGCAGTGGAGCACGACAACAATCTATCACCTCTGATGGTGGCTATGATTGTGGTGTGTAAATATGTGGATGTTGTAAATCTGCAGTTGCGCTTATCTATATTTGGTAGTGCGACGATGCTGGTTGGTGTTAGTTGAAGGTGTTGGTGGAAGTGATGGTGGTGATAATTATTGTTGTGGATTTTAGGTGAAGGTAATATTTATAGTCGTGGATTTGAGTTGAATGTGGCAATGGTGGTACATTGGAAGTAATAGTAGTGGTAACTGGTAGTAGATTGTAGTTTTGGTTTGTAGTGTGTGCAAATTTGTTTTTGATGACCCCATGTGACCAAGTATGCATTTATTATGATTGATTGTGATCAATTATGTGTTAATTGTGGTCTGGTGTGACTGGTCACACATACCATCACAGTTAAGATAGACGTCACATTGAATATAATTTGATCACAATGAATCACATTTTGTCATAGCTAATCACAAATAATGCGTTAGTGACTTGGTCGTGTATAGTCACAAATTAGACGATCAAAGACAATCACACCTAATGCAAATTTAGTCACGAATAGTCACATGTAATATAGGTATGACCCCAATTAATAAATCTAGTCACAAAGAGTACAGTTAGTCTCTGGTCACAAAGAATACATTTAGATTCGGTCACCTAGAATGTATAACTATCGCCACCACAATATTTAGAGATTTTTCAACCTTGGGATAGAGTGGGTAATCGTTTTCAATTTTTAGAGATTTTTCTACCGTAGGGTGGGGGCGAGGGTGAGGTATCATAGGGTAGTTATGTGGAATAGGGTGTAATATCCAATTTTCAATTTCTAAGAAAAAACATTTGGGGCATGGGGGTGGGATGGGGTAGGGTGGTTCAATTGGGGATGGGGGTGTAATTTTCAATTTTCAATTTCTGGAAAATTTTCCGGGGGGGTGGGGGGGTGGGGGGTGAATATGTAGATTAAATTTAGTTTTATATTATTATTATTATTATTATTATTATTATTATTATTATTATTATTATTATTATTATTATTTACCACCTAATTTATGAAATATTTTAGGGAGTTTGTTAGTTATGAAATTTGATTCTTATATGTAGGAATTATGTATAGTTCCATCATTTTTTGATCCAATTTATTATCTTGAATCACTACGAAAGACTTAAATTGTTAAAGGAAAGACATGTATTTATTTAGATTGAGTGTTCAACATGTCCCTTTAGATTCATTTTTTCATAAAAGTCACGTACACAATTTTGATAATTGGTGGCAACCTGATTTGAACTCATCAAGACCTTCATTTGTCTATCGTGATAATGAGTTATCTTATCTAAAAGTTTAGTCATTGAAGGGACATGTTGAATACACAATTTAAATTTGAGGTTGGTTATATGATTTTTTTTTCCCCATAATTCCGTTCATTCTTAAATTAATAAGATATTTGAAGTTCGCTAAGCAATCGAATTGTAATCACAATTTTTAAATGAACAATCACACACACGTCTCTGTGTGTGGGTGTAGGTGAAAAGGGTTCTTATTTATTTAAGGGATAATTGCAGCAGGTCATACCCAATTTTTGTATTTGTTGTATGAGATTTGGGTACGGAGTATTGAATGAAATCTATTCATTGGACTCCAACTGCAATAAAAGTGAAAGGTTTGATACTGCAGCTACAAAAACAAAAGGTTAAGGTATAGTCTGTAAAAAATTAAAAGATTTGGGACCGCTGCTGCAATTACCCCTTTATTTAATTTTGAAGCATTGGCTGAGGTGTAAAAATAAGATAGTGTTATCCAATTGGCGGTGACATTTTTCTGCCCGTACATGATTCCCTCCGTGTCAACACGTAAAAGACTAAGTAAATTAATTTTTAATTTTAATAAATTTAAAGTCGATCATATTAAATTTTTGAAAAATGCTAGATATACATTTAGGCTTACATAAGGGTGTCCATTATGAACACCCATGGACACCCTTATGTAAGTCCAAATGTACCAGTAGACTCATCCTAAATTTTTTTATATTGCGCATTCAATCCATCGCCAATCAAGATAAATAAGATCGTGACATCCGTACGAGAAAGAGGATACAGGCCAAACAATTATCCATGTCTCAAGATTTCCCCACTAAGAAAATTCTGATTATAATTTAATAATTTTTTTTACTAATTTATATATTATAACGCTTTAAATAATCATACTTTTACTAATTTTAGATATTTAGATTCTTTATTATTATGTTGATGCCACGTTGAAGAATTCTTTAGCCTATACACAAAGCTAATCAAATAAATAACTAAGTCACTAAATGTCTTAGGGATTATTAAAAAAATGTTGATTTGATTTTTCTTTTTTTATGCGCGGAGAAGGACTATAGATGTTTGATTATGCTATTTGTACATCAATTTTTGTCCAAATTGATATTGATTTTGAAAGAAAAAGAAAGAACATAAAAAAGGAGGGGAAATGATGTCAGTTAATATAATTTACATTATCAATTTATACATCATGTTGACCTCAAAAAATGAACTCAACGGATGTCGGGTTCACTCTTACCAAGTCAAGTGCGATTCCGATGCATTCGTACCGGAATGGTGACGATAAATGGACACAGGAGACACTGTGCGGCGAGAGATAAAAATATTCGAGTTCTGGCGGTTTGAAACAACTATAATTGCACTAACAACGATCGCCGGGACGAAATCACACTATGCTACCTTGCATTTGATAGGAATATGTTGAAGGATAGATAGAAGAACGTGTATTGTCTTATTTGTGCTATCTATTGCAATCTATATTTCACAAGATTGTAAAGATTACTGAATGAATTTCCGACTAAGTGTTTTTTGTTCTTTCTATTTCTCAAGAGTTCAAGTATGTATGTATCTACTTTCTTGATAGCAAAAGAACCGACCCCGATTACTTACAATGAGAAACTATTTATACTACGCAGGCTGACGTGGTGATAGTTGGGTCAAAACCACGTTGCCTCATCTCCTATATTGAGACGTCACATCACTGTCTATTCATACAATTAATACATTGAAAATGGGTCAGCCACCTTCTACAATATGGGTCAGTCATCCTATACAATAGGCTGACATACTGACATACTTAGTACAAATGTTACATTATTCACTTCTAAGAGGTCTTCAAATCTTTTGCACGAGACATCGTCAACTCCAAGGGCATTGATGTCTTTGAAAGCCTCGGAAGGCTTTATAGGGCCTCAACCCAAGCTACAATGCTTCGTCCTTGAGGTAATGATTCAACCAGAACCTCGGCTTTTGAGGTAAGGACCTTGGTCTTGTTTGACCTCTTTGTTACTTGACCTTGTGAATCTTCCATTGACTTTCTTCAACTTCTATTCACGTGGCATGTGGTTCACAACGTGGCACCTTTTCCTTGAGCCTCGAAAACGAGCCGTAACACATCAAAAGAATTATGAACATGTTTTCGCCACATCAACCAAATGAGATAAGCCCTTACTCCCCATTTATAAAATTGTGTTCATTATATTTATTTTATGCACGTTTCATGCTTTTATCTAGTACTAGAGATAAGGCGTAGCCTCTCTACTAAGCTCTTGTGGTGTATTGTACATTTTTAGTAAATTAAAGTCACGATAACTCTATCTTGGATATCCATGAATCATTTTTTCTTTGCTATCCAGTGACAAACTTTAAAATTATGCGTATATTTGCAAAATAGGGGAATATATTTTTCTGGTGTCAAATATTGCCACGTATATGCAGTCCTAATTAGGAAAGCAAGATGTTTACAACTTTACATAACTGGCTCAAGAAATACTAAAGGGTCACTTCATTTTCTCCGCCTCTTGAGAAATATTTGATACAATTGAACAAATTTAACCAATGCGGTAGAATATTGTCAAGTACTATACAGTCTTGATATTAGAGCTTGTTTGGTACACATTTTGAAATTAAGAATGCATTTTTTTTGTTGATGTGATGGGGAATATGCGGTTGAAAATGAAGAAAAAGTTATTAATGTGATAGAAAATATTATTTTATTGAAAAATGTGTGGTAGATAATGAGTAGAAAAATGAGAATGAACAAAATAATGTGACTCAAATATAGGCTTAAAGTCGACTCCTTAGTATCATCGTGATATGTTTGATATATACAATTGAATAAAACTGAACAGTATAATAAACATCATTATTAAATTTTGTGCAATCAACCTTATTTAGCCTCGTTTGGTAAAAATTAAAATTCAGATTTTAATTTAAATCAAAATTAATAATTAATTTTAACCATACATTTTATGAAATTCACAATTTTACAGTCACACATTTCTTCAATTTCAATTAAAATCTACTAAAAAATTGATTTTAATTCCGGCCGACGCTTAAGGGGGAATCTTTGACCCATAAACCCATCATGGTCCAAATCAATTGCATGCACGCTTGTGAGGGGAAAATGATGCCTAACCACTTGCTTGCAAGCATGCTTCCTTCGAGATGCCAATTTATGAAATTTAAATTATTTAGTTTGAAACATTGTTAATAATTATATAAAAATCAAGAATTTATCCATCAGTGGAAATATCAAATGTGAATTCATATATTTCATAGGTTTTAAATCAATTATTTACTACAGTTTCTAAAATAACTTAAAATGTTAACCCCATTAAGATGCGTATTCCATTTTCTTATATGTGATTATAATTTTCATATTTCAACGATGTGGGATTAAAACCTTAACATGTTTTTGTAAGACGGTGACTCATTTTATACTAGTTTTGTAAGTTAGTTTTCTTCGTGTCTCAAAATTAATATGTGTAATGTTATGATATTTCACTTTCAAAATCTTACAAATTCAAAACTTGAAACATAAATGAATTGACCACCATAGAGTCGTCTAGAATTTACATTGTATTTATTAAAAATACATAATATGTTCAAAGTTACAAATCGATACCTTACGACATCAAGCTTCAATGATAAAATTTAAGTGAAGGTTACACCCACACATGATTCTTAACTTCCCATTTCACAAATCATGTATAAAAGTTTTTTGTTCCAAAAACCAGGTAAACATTTTAAAATTAATATTAATGATATACAATTAAATTAACTTACGTACCCACGTCACTCAACTCCGCTCCCATCCACCTCACCCAGTTTTACTCTCAAACCTTAAACCATTTTCATCTATCTTCCATTCTCCTTCTATCCTATCACTTCTCTCTTTTCTTTCCGTCGCTAGCACTACCACAATGCAACGCTGTGACTGCTGCAAAGTGTCGTGCATAGAAACGCTTGCTACTACTGCACTGCACAGCGGCCCTGTGACCTTGCTACAAAGCAATGTTGTAGCGACGCTTACACCACCGTGTGCGGTGTTGTGAATGTTGTTGCACGCGACTGCGATGACTGAACGACTGATCAAATGATGCGTCTGGTTGGGGCTATGTGATTGTTGATGAGGAAGAAGGTAGCATGCGGGGGGAATTCAGGAACTGGACCCAGCACGGGTGGAGACCGTTGACCCGTGACCGTTGAGCGATGACATTAGACAATCAACGATCGTAATAGTCGAAAATATAATTCGATATATATATAAATGTACTAAAACATAAAAAGTATATACATATGAAAATATATTTCAATACAACCCAAAATACTAAAAAAAAAAAAAAATACAACCCTACTCTGTAACTGTAAACTTAGACAACTGTATTCTTCAGGGTCATATTTTGAAAACGTTGCAATCATTCTCAAGTTTTACAAAAATATCTTTTTCCACATAAACCGTCAAATTGTCATTCAACCATTCATTTCCCATTTTGTTGTGCAAGTCACTCTTGATTAGATTCATGGCAGAAAATATCTTTTCAACACTTGTAGTAGCCACATGTAATATCAAAACCAAGGCGATCAACCTACAAACCATCGGAAAATAGCAGTAACTTCCAGTTTCAACCAACTTCTGAGCTACACAAGATATGCTATTGAGGTTAAAGAAAGTTTCATCCATGTTCACAAACATAAGAAACTTGTTAAGTTGATGTCTAAGTAATAAAAGCACTTCACTATTGAATTCCAAATGATAGAACTGAGCAAGACGCAACAATTTACCTTGATCAAAAGCTGCAAATGAATTTCTTGGACTTAAACACGCAATGCAAGTAAAGAGCTCAGTAGTTGTTTCTGAAAACTGATCATTCAACTCTTGCAAGATTAAGTCAATCACATGACAATACAAATCAATATAAAAGCGATGATAATAAGTCAACTGTTGAGCTGCACGCCTATGTCGACCTTTTACTACTACAATATCCTCCAAATTGGGCACTAAAATATGTCTATCAACACAAAACTCAATCACCCTACATAACAGAGTTTCCCAACTACTGTCTCTCATGTTCTGCAATACACACACAAATTCAATAACCTCACATCATTCTGAATATCCTGATCCATTTTCTGTAAAGCTTGTGAAATGTCATTTGTAATTGCAAGAATTTCAAACATAGAGTGGAGACTAAACACAAACTGAAAATCTTGCATAGTGTCCATCTGTCTTATGGCCATTGATTTTTTATCAGAATTTTTGTCATCTTCTGATATTTTCTCAAGAACATCTATGATAGCATTAAACATATCAATGATACGAGTAACTGTCATTAGATGCGAGCCCCATCTAGTATCACATGGGCAGGCCAAACTCATTTCTTGAAATTGACCAGTTCCACTAGAAAGTTTCCCAATATGAAGCTTCTCCAGAATATTAGAATAATAACTTGATCGAAGAGCATCTACACACTAACATGATGCAACAACCAAATTCACAATAATAGCAAGCATGTAAAAAAATCGCCAAGCATAGAATTCCTCCGTGCCACAGAAACAACTGACAACTGAAGCTGGTGAGCAAAGCAATGAACATACATAGCATGTGGGTTCTCTCTTAGAATTAAAGCTTTCAAGCCATTGAACGCACCCCGACATATTGCTTCCTCCATCATATTATTGGCCTCGCAGACTAGATAAGTTCAATCCATATGTAGAAAACATGCCATCAATGAAATCCTTCAGTGATTGGACAAAAGTACTAGTGACATGGGAGATGCCTAAAAAATGCTCATTCACTTGCTCACTTTTGTCAACAAATCTCAAAACAACAGTCATTTGTTCTTTTATAGAGTTATCACGGGCCTCATCAACCAAAATTGAAAATAAAGAATCACATATCTCATTGATAATAACCCTTGTCGTCTCCATTGCACAACAATTAATCAAATCATTTTGGATGTTTGGTGAAGTCATTTGGTTATTCTCAAGAGCATTACTAAATAGTACTTCTTTAACTTCTTGACAACGATCTCCATACCAGTTTAGCAGCTTAATTAGATTTTCTCTATTCAGAGACTCTTTCGATTCATCATGACTACGAAATGACAATTCTTGCATCAAGAGGAATATAGTACAATCTAGCACCGCAGTCAATCTCATCCTATAACTTTTTTGTTGACTACTACTTTGGCTAGAAATAATATAGGAGATGCTCTACTTTTGATTCATCAAGTTCGTACACTTTGTAAAAGCTTGATTATGAGCACAATCAAAGAGACCGACATGATCTTTCAATGTCTTTTTGTGCTTCCAATCCCTAAAGCCGGTTTGAGTGAATACATGTCCACCTCCTTGACCCCCTCTATCGGGTTTGAACAAGTAGCAATGCAAACAATATGCAACATCATTTTCTATAATGTACTCCAACCAATGAAATTCAGAGAACCACTCTTTCCGAAAACACTATTATCATTCCCTATCCGTCTTTTTGGAAAGTCATGTCCATATGGTTGACAATGACATTTCTCCAAGTAAGTCATTCTAACATCATCTCTAATATTAGGATCGTATCATTCGATGGGGGGTGTTTCCCTAGATCATATACAAGATTTTCCACATTGACTTGATGTCGAGGCTTCTTTGCGTTATTCACTAACTCTTGTGCTTGGCACGAATCAGTAGCGAGACTAGATGCACAACTAGATAACGAAGAACTATGTATGGATTTTCGTTTCGATGGAAACAATTGCTCTATAATCTGCAAAATGCCCCAATTTATTTTTCAATTCAAAATTGATTAAAAACAGTGTACACGTGCCACATGGACATGATTAATGGTTTAATTGAGCCAAACATTTTCACCATTAATTGTCTTCACTTATCCCTAAATCCTAATTTTCTAAAACTCTAAATTCTCAAATCACACGTCACAATACACAAACACAATTCAAAAACATAAATATATAGTCCATGGGCTGCACACATCTATACATTCTCATTTACTCATTTATTATAATTCATTATTCACAAATTAACAAAAATCGAAAAAAAAGAACACAAAAACATAGTTATACAGTCCAGAGACTACACCCATCCATAAAATCTCATTTACTCATTTATCATAATTCATTATTCACAAATTAACAAAAATCGGAAAAAAGGAACTCAAAAACATAAATATACAATCCAGGAGCTGCACCCATCCATAAATTCTCATTTACTCATTTATCATAATTCATTATTCACAAATTAACAAAAATCGGAAAAAAAAAGAATACAAAAACATAAATATCAGTCCATGGGCTGCACCCATCCATAAATTCTCATTTATTCATTTATTATAATTCATAATTCATTAATAGCAAATAGTCCACAGAAAAACTCAATTACTCATTTATCATAAATTCATAATCCAAAAAATTATAAATACGTCCAGGCAACGGCCCAGCCCAAAAACTTAAGCAAGCCCGCCCAGGCCAGGCTCCAGCTCCAACCCCGTTAGCTCTAGCCTCTCCTCTCTAGCTCTCCTCCACAATCCAATCCACTTCAGGACCACAGCAGAAAACGCAGCCTAGCTAGCCTCCACTCCAGTAGAAAGCTCCGCTGCAATCTAGCCTCCATTCACCACCAATCACCAGATTCACTACAGTCCATACCACAGCCCAGCCTCCACTCTAGCCCAAACACTCACAGTCACAGTCGGCAACCTCTACCTTGCTCCTCATACCCCAAATTAATTTCACCAAAAATGGCCCTCGACCCTCGTAGACTAAGACCGTAGTCGTTGCCCTCGCCCGCTGGCTGCCAAAAGAAATGAGAAGGAATGAAGGATTGGACCGAACTCGCTCTAATTTGATTTTTATTAAATGGATTGGACCAAATTGGGCTAAAAAATTGGGCCTTTTTTTAAAAAAAATGAGGCCCAAATTTTTTTGAAAACTCCAGCTCTAGCCCAGCCCTCCTTCTTCTGTTCTTCATCTTCTTCCTTCCCGGCTCCCATTCTGCCCGACGGTTCTCTGAAGTTTTCGACGGACCTGGCACGGACGGTCCCAGGGACTAGCCAAGTGTTGGATCTGTCCCTGGTGGCGTGACAGATCTGTGAAGGAGTGGTTGTCGATAAGGTGAAGAATATTGGCAGTGGAATGGGTGATCAACAATTGTTTGCGTTAAGGGTATGAGGTGGTAATCCGACGAGATTTAGGTGAAAAGGAACAAGTTTTTGATTTGTTGGATGTAGGTGGATACGGTTTTGCAATTTGTTGTACAATAGTGGTGGGGATGGTGTCGGTTGAGTGAGTGGGTGGTGGTGGAGTGGTGCCGATGGTAGTGGTTGGATGGGATGTGATGGGATGGGATGAGATGGGGTGGGATGGGATGTGATGGGTAGGTGGGTTAAATGGGATGAAGAGTGTTTATGTCCAATTATTTGAATGATTATGACCAATACTTTGAGTAATTTGTGACCAATACACAATATGTGATCAATAAATGAGTAGTTTATCATCAATAAACAATATCACGTGACCTTAAAATTGTGAGATTGCGATTAAATTATAATTGTGAATTACAATTTGTTAACTTGTGATCAATTAATTTGATAATTTGTGATCGATAAATAACTTTTGACCGATTAATTTGGTAATTTGTGATCGTGAAATAAGTTGCAACCTATAAAATTTGTGATTTGTTATCGTGAAATCATACATGATCTATTAATTTGATAGTTAGTGACCGATAAATAAGTTGTGATCAATAAAATTTGTAACAGAGAAATTATATGTGACAAATTAATTTGATAAGTTGTTATCGATAAATAAGCTATAGCCTATAAAATTTGTGATTTGTGATCGAGACATTATATATGACCAGTTAATTTGATAATTATCAATGAATAAGTTGTAACCTATAAAATTTGTAATTTGTAACTGTGATGTTTAGTTGTAATTGTAACCATAAACTGTATAATATTGTGATCTTAATATATTTAATTAAAAAATATTAATTATTTAATAGAATTTAATAATGACCTGATTTTTTAAGCTGTAAAACATATTTCTTAATTTTGAGATTGTATATTTCAAACGCCTAAAAAATGTATATTCCCAAAATTAAAAGGAAAAATTTCATATCTAATAGATTAAGTACAACCATTTTAAAACTAAGAAACAAGGTCTGAAATTTCAAAAATCAAATATTGATTACATTTTATTTATGAAATAAATAATTTAAAATATATTATGTCACAATTTTAAACAATTTGGTCATAAATTATAGAATTAATTGGTCACAAATTATTTCCCGATCGCAGATAAAAAATTTATAGTGTATTATTTATCAATCACAAGTCATAAATTTTATATATCACAACATATTTCATAGTAACGGATGATTAAATTAATTGGTCACAAATTATTTCTCAGTCACAAATTATCGAATCATTTGGTCACAACTTACCAAATTCTAGTTACGAATCTAAATTTAGTCATAATCACACATTTTTTTAGATCACAAATTAAAAAATTATTGGTCACAACACCCAAATAATTGGTCAAGACACTCTTTGTCCCACTCCACCGCCACCACCATTGCCATCAACACCACCAATATCACCCCCAACTCACGAGCGCTATCAACCCCAACACCAACACCACCACAACCACAACTACCACCAAGAACTGTAAATACAACCAACAAGCCCTCCAAAAGTGCAATGTAGCAGGTTGTATAGTGGCATCGATGCACCAGATCCCATAGCGTCGTCATCGCCACGTGCTGTGCACAATGACCACTTCGCACAATAGTGATGTCGTTGCATGCAGTGCACAGAGGTCGTTGTCGCAGAACGCACATGTTGCACTCAATGGCATCATCGACGGTGCTATAAACAATGGCTTTCAGTTCTGATAGAGAGAGAGAAAAAGAGAAGGTGGGAAGCACGGTGTCATCGGTGGCGCTCCCAATGACGATTTCTAATTGTGATAGAGAGATAGATGGAGAGAATGTGAGATAAAGAGAGAGACCAAAGAGATAATAGATAGTAGGAATCAGCATGGTTTGGAACTATATATCCGATAGTTACCAACAAACAATTACATCAAAATGAAAAGTAAGGCTACAATCTAAGCCCCTGTTTGGTGCCCTCTTTTTTTTTTTTTGAAAAAATATTTTTTGAATAGTGAACTTTTGGTGAATATGTGGTTAAAAAGTAAGAATTTTTTTTGGATTTACGTGTAAAATATTTTATTGTATGAATATATGTTTGAAAATAAGAATGTAGAAAAAAAGTTTTGAAATAATGAGAGACAAACAAATACTAAATCTAGCGTTTGCAATAAATAGTTTTTCTCATTAAATTTTTCTTTTCTTTCAGAATTTGGAGTTTTGATAGAAAAAGTGTAGGCGGTAAACAAATTATTTGAAAAATAATTATATTTATGTTTTTATAATTTTATTTTTCAAGTTTAAGAATATGAATTTTAAAATGAAAAAAAAAAAAAATGTATTAGCGTCCCAAATTGGCCCCCCATGTTCAAAATAGCCTCCTGAATTTTCTGTTGGGCCTGTGATTTAATAGTTTCTTAATAGGGACTGTAATATATTACCATGCTCCTATTAGATAGGAATTAAAATTAGAATTTTACCAAATTTTAATAGATATTGATAAAATATGTGATTGAAAAATTGTGATATCCACAATTTCACATGATTAAAATTAATTGTTGATTTTAACTTAAATTAAAATCTAGATTGAAGTTTTGCGAAAAAATAGCAATAAAAAGGAAATTTGGGATGTTAAAATTAAATAATATAGTATTTAATATTACTAATCAGAAATGAAGGTGCATTACACGTTTTTTTCTATAAAAATAAGATTTGATATCAATTTATTGGGAGGATTTGATGAGTCTCAAATAAACTAAAGATAATAAATTTAGAATATAAATTTAAGAGAAAAAAATTATACTCTCAAAACTCAACTTTTATGATTCAAATTTTTTTGTGACGATGAAATACTACATAAGAATTAGTTGATAATACATAAATTTAAACACTCGTTAAAATTTGTAGATATATAAATAGAAATAAATTCATCTATAAGAACTCCAAATTCATTAAATCAAGATTAATGCGAATGTTAATTAATAACATGAAATTCATACATGACAATGATTTTGCAATATTTATTACATATTGAAAAATGAAAATAATGTATTATTGGAATAATTGAATTATAATAGAGTTAAAATCGTCCAAAAAATGATTTTCATTTGATGTGATATTTAATATATTATAGATAAGAAAACTATTATCATCATCGAACCATTGATTCAATCCCTGTAAAAGCGACTGGAGTAGAAAGTTTGAAGTTTCATTTGATAATTGGAAGATATTCAATCATTTTGAAGTTTGAATAATATTATAATTAAAAAAAAAAAACTGGATTATATAGATTACAAAACGTTTTGATTGCAACACGTTATCGTTGTTTTCTTCTTTTCGAAACTGATAAAAAACAGTTTAATTTAGTAATTTTTACACATTTGTCTAGAAAAATGTTGTAAAATTGATGTCAGTAATTTTCATTTTTTTCACATTAATTTGGTTAAATTAAATCCATTATTTGCCGAGATTTGCACGTTGTGACATTGAGATTTTTTTTTTAACGATATTCACTATAGTTTTTAACATTGGTAGTAATCAGGGGCGGACGCAATACTTTAACGTTAGGGGCACAATTGAACTTGCAAAGAAGTTAGGAGAAATTTTACGATCGAAAATTTATGTCCAAAAAAATTATACCCCATATAATTTTACATCCGAAAATTTACATGGGATATGACTTTTTCGAATGTAAAATTTCGAATTTTTTTGAAAATTTCCTAATAAAATGATGAAAACTACATTGAAAAATTTGTATCGCAAAAATAATATATGTTAATGAAATAATTGATTTTTTTTTTTAAATGCGAGTTAGATGTCTTTTTAAAGACTCATGTTTAACGTATTTTTAACTATTTTCGATATATGTTTGAATTATTTGATATGCCCATAGTGTAGTTCTTGAAATAAGTTTCGAAATGATATAAACAATTTGTAAATTCAATTAGCGTACGAACGTCGGAAAATTTTTAACATTAGTATATTATCGAAATTCAAATTTATTTTGATTTTACCCCTATTCGGTGGAGATTTAAATCAAAATTTTAGTAAATTTTGATAAAAATTAAACAGTTACAGATTCCATGAAATATATTATTAAAATTAATTGTTAAATTAGATTGGTTACAATACACGTTAAAAAAGTTATAGATTAAAATTGTTTTTAGTATAGGCAATACAATACAATGCTTGTAACTCTTGTTAGATTTGTTGGCTCTTTCATCCCTTGAATAATTTCTAGATCAAAATTTTATAAAATAATTCACGGTATCAATTCTATAAAATCAAGACTCACCACTAATGGAGTATCAAAGAATGGGAAACAAAATTGAACCACAATCGCTAAAGTGCAGAGTAAAATCCATCATGGACAGAACTAGGGGTGGGCGTGGGTTGGGTTGGGTCGGTTTTTGTCCCAACCCAAACCCAACCCAACATTGTCGGTTTGTTAGAAATTCAACCCAACCCAACCCATATAAATGTTGAAACCCAACCCAATTATGTGTCGGTCGGGTTGGGTTGGGTTGGTCGGTTTGAGAAAAATTTATTACACAAAAATTAAAATCATCCATTTTTTTTATGTAAAATAACATTAATATAACCGTTAGCCATCCAATGTTAATAAACTTGAAAAATAAAATAGTGCAATCCAATGATATGTTCATTAGTAACTTTTACAAAAAAAATACTATCTCATTTTCAAAAAAATTTATTCACAAAAACGAGTTTGACTATTTATTCACGAGACGGGTTTGCTCAATATTGCACCCACAATTTGACGGCAATTATCTTTGAAAATATAGTTGTTGAATGAAAATTGATTCAAGTGATGACTTGAAAATAAAAAATTAAGATTTATCGGTTCACGCTCCTCCTTTTTCAATTCAACGTGCCAATATTAGATTACAGAATTCATTTTTAAGATTCGTGAAATTTTATTTCTGAATTATTTTCTCTATTCGAATTCTTTTCACTGGAGTAATTACACGGTTCATGTGAATTTTAGTATCTTCTTAATATATTTTGTTTTGTCATGGAATTCAAGTAATTAACTTTCGTGTAGATGGCATATTTTTGTTAGCTGTATATCAACTTTCTTGACTTTGGGCCGTTCTCTATTTTTTGTCAATTTTTTGCGCTTGTGATTATATGTGTTCTTTTGTATTAACATTTTTTAAATCCGTTAACATTTTTTTCTATTCGAGTTCTTTTGTGTATATAATTATATAGCCGTGTCGATTTTGGTATCTTAAGGATTGATTTTTTTTGTGTAGAGTTTTTTTTTTTGTCGGGTTGGGTTGGGTTGGGTCGGGTTTGGGTTGCTAACCCGCAACCCGACCCAACCCAACCCGATTACCCAACCCACAACCCGCAACCCGCCCAAAAATTTCAAAAAACCAACCCAACCCAACCCGGTCGGTTTGGGTCGGGTTGATCGGTTTTCTCGGGTTGGTTTGAGTTTTGCCCACCCCTAGACAGAACTTATAAGAATGCCTTGGAGAGAGTGGCCGATCCGAACCTTCAGTAACAAAGGGGACCTCGAAAAGTGGATCAATTACAAAAATCAGAGTAAACTTATAAGTGGGCTCAAAACAAAGTTGGATTAAGTCAAAAATAATGAAATAGTCTTGTTTACTTTCTTTACAATGATAGGTATATATAGTTACATAATACAAGTCAAATAATGAAACAATCTTGTTTGTTTTCCTTGGTACTTACAAGCATAATTTAATTTTTTTATTTTTGGTACCCATATAAAATTGGGTCCTTGGTATTTAGTTTGTGAGGATTCTTGAATCCACTTATTTTTGTTTTCAAAATATAATTTCTTTTTAGCTAGACAATTAAAAGATACATGTCCAATTTTATTACAAAATGTGCAAGTGGTGTTTGAAGTCTTAACGAACATGTTTTTAAGAGATTTTTGTTTTAAAAAGGGTTTGAATCCAATTCCCCCTTTGTCAAACACGCATTTTTTATTTCCAAGCATTTGATCAAAATTCTTTTTGCCTTCGGAAAATTTGTAAATGATTTTTGTCAAATCTTTAACCTTTTCTTTCAAAGATGTGTTTTCTTTAACTAATAAATCGTAATCAACATTTTCTTTTTGTTTTTCCAAAGCCCTTTTTAATTCATCTTTTAATAAAAAAAATTCTTTTTGAGAATAGAGTGACTTAAGGCAAGTTTTTCAAAATTTTCAAGCAATTCATCATAAGAATATTTTTCTTTTGTACTTACCTCTTCTTCGAGAGAGATGAAGCACATGTTGACGATTTCGTCTTGACTATCGCTTTCATTTTGATCTTCATCATCACTATCATCCCAAGTGGGTTGGAGTGCCTTTTTCTTGAAAATCTTCTTTTTGTTTGGACACTCGGTTCTTTTGTGACTGTGTTTGTCGCACTCATAGCAAATAATCTTTTTTGCTTCTTTCTTCTCCTTTGTCACCCTTCCTTTGAAATCTTCTATTATTTCGAAATCTCCTCCATTTTTGACAAGGAGAACTAAATAATCGAGCTCTTCATCGCTCATTGGGTTGGATGTAGCTTCTTCATCAATTTCGAATTTTAGAGCAATTTGTCGCTTTGGAACTTCTTTCGATTCCTTTTTGCTCTTTCTTGTCTTCTCCTTGATTTCAGCATTGTTGAGTTCATAGGTCATTAAGGTTTCATAGAGCTCTTCTAATGGATATGTGTTCACATCCTTTGTGTTCTCTATAAGCATCCTTATGTGGCTCAATTCCTCCGAGAGTGACCTAAGCATTTTGCTCACGAGTTCCCCGTTAGTATATTTTTTATCAAAGCCCTTTAAACCATTTACAATATCCGTAAAATGAGTAATCATGTTAACAATAGATTCATCTTGTTTCATGAAGAAATTTTCGAATTCTTTGACTAACATATTTATCTTAGTCTCATTAACCTTACTAGTTCCTACATGAGTACCTTCAAGAGCATGCCAAATATCATATGCCGAATCACAAGTGTTAATTCTATTAAATTCATTTCTATCTAGTGCACAATAAAGCAATTTTTTTGCCTTAGCATTTAATGACAACTTCCTTTTATCTTCTTCATCGTATTCCTCTCTTAGTTTGGGAATACTTTGATCAGGTTTTCCATCAATTTTAATAGTCTTTGTGGGCACATATGGGCCATATTCAATTATCTCCCAAATATTATAATCAATAGATTGAACATAGTTTATCATCCTAGCTTTCCAATAATTGTAATGGGTGCCATCAAAGAAAGGAGGTCGGTTTGTGGAATGCCCCTCAAGATTTTGAAACATGGTGTTAGTCATTACTCAAGATTGTGAAATTTTTAAGAAGGTGAGTACCGGGGCTCTGATACCAATTGAAAGCTCAAGATTGACTAACAAAGAGGGGGGTGAATTAGTTATTAAGATTTTTTCGTAAATCACTCAAGATTTTAATATAATGATCAAGCAAATAATAGAGAGTAATCTAAACACAAGTAACCAGTAAATAGAACAATGTAAATTTGCACGAAGTAAAAGCGTTAAGTAAAAAAGGATAGAGAGTACAAACGATCTAATATGGAGGTTCGATCCAATGTAATGATCTATGTCCCCCGTTACCAAGCTCTCCGGCACGAGCAAGGCCTTTTTCACTATGTTGATTGACTTATGGTGCAATCCAACCCTTTACAACGCTTCCGGTGACTTACAACCAAGGATCACCAATCATTTTATAATGTTGAGATTTCCCAGACCTCAAACACGACCCATAATTTTAAATGAATTTACAAGCGAAATATTCTCTTCTTGATGAATAGTAGAATACAAGGTTAAGTACAAGAAGAGAACTAGGCTAACGCTTTGATAGATACGAGCAAATGAGGCTCAAGAGTTAGACTTGAAAAATGATGAATGAAGTGAGTAATTAATGCAACTTTTGGCTCACAAAGATCTCAAATAAATTCTCTTAGTTTTTTTAATAAATGAGAAATGAGTTGGTATTTATAGAGATGAAAAATTCACAAACGAGTCGCTTTCCTTTGACAATCTATGATAAGACATATGGTTGCTCATGGGATACTTAGGTTTGGAACTAAGGACATGTTCATAATTTACTCTAGGTATCCCTCTAGACGCTCGAATAGGTAATACTTTGTGAGAAGGTTCAGAATTTACCTGGTGATCGATGGGAGGATCAGTCTGAGAGAGCAATTGGTTATGTGGTACATCATGAAGGGAGGAAGGCGACTGAGGTACTGGTAAAGTCTCTTCCACGTGATTCTGACAATTTTCATCCCCTGACTCACCATTTTCATCCCTTGACTCTGCTTCCTCCATTTAATTATGAAAGTTTCTGTCCCCTGACTTCGCTTCCTCTGGTCATTCATTAATAGTGTTAGAGTCGAAAGGGAGAGGGGCGTCACTTGTAACACTCAAATTTGGAGCCAGAGTCTGCAATTCATTTCGATTCTCCCCTTGAAGTGGAGACTCGGGGGCAGAGTAGTACATTTCATGTTCTTGAAATACAACATCAAGAGTCACATACATTTTTCGAGAAGGAGGGTGATAGCAACGATATTCCTTCTGAAGTAAAGCATAGCCAACAAATACACATTGAAGAGCTCTAGGTTCTAACTTATTTCTCAAGGATTTAGGGAGGTGAACAAAGGCAACACATCCAAAAATTCATGGTGAGAGATTTGGAACATTGGGGGAGGACTAATAGTTGAGTGGAGGACATGATAGAGGGTCTGAAATTGTAAAGAGTTGGAGGGTAGACGGTTAATGAGATAGGCTGCAGCTATAGAGCGTCACCCCAGTAATTTGTGGGCATATGGGCGCCAAATAAAGAGGTACGGACAACCTCAAGTAACGGGCGATTTTTGCATTCTGCAACTCCATTCTGCTGGGGAGAATATGCACAAGTTGTTTGGTGTAAAATACGGTGGACCTGTAGATACTACTTTAAGCTGTGATTAACAAATTCTCCACAATTATCAGCACTAAGAAAATATATGTGAGATTGATATTGCGTGGCAATCATTTTATGAAAATTTTGAAATAAAGAACTAACTTCACTTTTTGACTTCATCAAGCAAATTCAAGTCATACGTGTGCAATCATCAATAAAAGAGATAAACCAACGAAAATCATTCAAGGAAGGGGTATTGGCTGGTCCCCATACATCCGAGTGAATCAACATAAAAGTTGTTGGACTTTTATTCAAACTCAATGGATACGAAGTACGGTGATTTTTTGCTAGTTCACAAATGTCATATTTGAAATCCAAAACATTTAATTGAGAAAAATTTTCGAAAATAATCGTCTTAAATATCCAAAAGAAGCATGACCTAACCGTCTATGCAACAACAAAATTTCAGAGGTGATTTTGTTAGACTTATTCGCTGAGAAAACTTGAGCCAACTGACTGGAGCTTGCAGGTTTCAAATCCAGGTGATATAGCTTCCCCCTTCTAGTACCGTAACCAATTGTCCTCCGAGTCCGGATATCCTTAAAAACACAAAGATTAGGCCAAAAAATAACAACACAATGTAAGGCACAAGTTATCTAAGATACCGACAATAAGTTATAGTTAAGAGATGATATAACTAAAACAGAATCAAGGTTTAAATTATTTGAAAGAGTGACTGAACACTTTCCAATCACAGATGAGGTATTGCCATTGGCTGTGGACATTACATGTTCAGATGATGGTTTCAAAAAATGATCATGGTGACTGTCGAAGGTCATGTGATACGTGACTCCCAAATCAACTATTCACGTACTACTTCTACTACTATGTACAGAGATATGTAATGCCTCACTTGAGTTACTTGAGGTGGCGACCAAGGCGGAAGTTTCTGCAGGAGTACCGCTGGCTAGTGTGGATACAGTGACATTCGCTTGGTAATTCGACTTTGAGTTGCGTTTTCAAGGTGCCTTTGCTGGATCCCACCAGTCTGGATACCCAATCAAGTCATAGCACCGTGCTTTTGAGTAGCATGTTTCACCACAGTGGGTGCACAGGCATTCCGGCTTGGAGGTCTCCTTCTGATCATATTCGATTTTGGCAGCAGGTTTGCATGGCTGTGGCTTGGTTCGGCGAACCAGCAGTGCAAAGGATTCTGGATTATCAGGTTCTCCATTCAAGGTGGCTTGACTCACAACATCCTTACGTACATAAGCATAGTTTCTTCGAGGTCAGTTGGCGGGTCTTTTCAAAGCACTTCACCTCGGACCTGTTCGAATTCAGCATCTAGGCCGCCAAGAAAGATATGCACCCGCAGACTTTCAACTGATTTTTTATATGCTATATTGTCATCAAGATCCTTCATAGTAACCTTGTCTCGATGGTCTAGTTCCTGAAAAATTTCAACAAGTTCTCCATAATAGATTGACAGGGGATGGCCACCTTGTTTGGAAGAGAAGACACGCTAATTTAGTGCAAATATTTGAGTGTCAACTGATCCGTCGTAGAACGCTTTGGCGAGAGCACTCCAAATCTCTCGTGCAGTACGTATGCGTAAGTAACACTTCATTATTTTCGACGACATAGAGGTAAGTAACCAACCTTTAACTCTTTGATTTTCAGCATACCATTTGGCATGGGTGGGATCCGTTTCCTTGGGTGGGTCAATTTTATCCGGAATGTATTCGAGTTTTTCATGCCCTGCAATTTGCATCTCCAATATTTGTGACCATACATCGTAGTTGGTTTCGGTTAGAACAATACCAGCATGGAAGCCAAAATTTTTCGATTGAATATGAATTACTGGGGCGGATAGTTCAGAGACAGTAGCTTTGGATTGTTCTTGAGCCATGTGTGTTCGGTGTGGTGACTTTGAAGGCGATTTTGACCCATCAAATGTTGTCGAAAATAGCCCTAAAGACATATAGCTAGATACGGACGATACGAATCCAAGGGCACCGACCTTGCGCAATTTCGAGTTACGGTTTGAAAGATACAGCTGTTTTTGTGAAGGTCGTGCAAAGTTGGAAAAAAATTCGAATTGTGCAAAAGTTTTTTTTTTTTTTCTTTCGAATTGTTGGTCAGATCCATACACTGGCTTTGATTCCAAGTCAAAAATAATGAAACAATTTTGTTTATTTTCTTTACAATGATAGGTATATATAATTATATAATACAAGGCAAAGAGTATCTCTAATTTGGAGAATAACGATTATGTATGGTAACATACCAATTTGGAGAGATTTTATTCTGTTAACAGATTATTCCAAAATAAACACGGAATAATAGTATTTGATAAGCATGTTTTTCATTGTGTTGCTTAGATGTGGCAAACGAGTCGAGCCGGCTCGTTGGCTTGCCGATTTTTTTTCCTTTCTAAAAATGTTTATCTTACCTTAAAAAAAAAATTGGGCGAGCCGACGAGCCGCGGCTCGCTTTGGGCGAGCTCGGGCATGAGCCCAGCTCGCCCAAGGCCAACGAACGGAGCACCCGCTCGGCTCGTTGGCCGACAAGCCGCGAGCTCGGCTCGTTGGGCGGCGAGCCGAGCTTGCCCGAGTATGGGCCGAGCCGAGCCGGCTCGGCCCATTGACATCTCTAGTTTTGCTTTCTAGCTGCATTAGAGGGCACAATTGCAACCAGTGGGGGTCCTAGGCCACCATTGAAATTTGAGAAATTTTTTTTTTCTGATTTATTTTATGTTTAGTTTTTATTTTTAATAATATCGTATTTAAGTTTGAATTTTTTTTCGTATTTAAGTTAGGCCTCCATTAAATTCAAGTTCTGTCTTTGCCACGGATTACTACGTATTTTTATGCACATGCCTACATCTCTCTAGCTAGGATCAAGGTTTCACCTCACTTTTGCCACCTTCTATGGATTCCCAAGGACCTTGGTGGTCCAAAAATTCAAAAAAGATACGATTAAAAAGATCCAGAACCCAATTTTTCTTGATTTTGGAGAATCATGATTCATACTTTTACATGGATGATGAAGAAGAGTAGATCAATGATAGAGAATTCATAAGAAATGCCTGATGCAGTTTTTGCTCAATTTCTCATCTAGGTTTCTTGTTCGAAAGTGAAGATAAAAATGCTGTGTTTTCTCTCCTTAGCAAAAACTTTCGAAAGTATTATTAAAGAAAAAAGTTGAAATCTTTTTGATATTAGCGTCCAATGTTATCGAGCAATAAACATGTCCTTAGAGTACACAAAAAGTATACACACACTCCCTCTCAAGAAGTCTTTTTTTTTTTTTTTTTTAAATAATTGTGGATGTCCGAATCAGCTCGCGCGCACCTCGACTAATCCCACGGGGTCCTGAAGTTTATGACCCAATACTCATCTCAGTGGTCTTGAGAGGATTCGAACCAGTGATCAATGTGGAGCAAATATAGGGTTTGACCAATTAAGCAACTCCTCAGATTCTTTCTCAGGAGGTCTTTGATTTCATTAAATCCCTCCTAATTTAATTTAAGTATGAGAACCTACTCGGTCGTCACAACCCTATCTTTTTCAATGGATCAAGACTAATTGAGCTTTTTATTTTGCATCAGCAAAAGAAGCTACAATATTATCGTTGCTATCAACATGAGATAACAGTTATGATCCCAAGACTTTTTTCTTTGCGGCAACAAATTGATGCAAGATATTTTTCTATTTGCACATCATAAAACTCTTTCACACTTTTTCCCTTTTTCTTTTTATTCAAACGAAAAAGCTCCAAACTGCCATGAATATTTACAGATAAATCAGACAGATAAAAACTGATTGCTGCTTTTGATGCATTTTTGACAGGAATTTCTTATGCAAAGTTCTGCAAAGAAAATTAATGCACAATGGAAATCTGTATGGTCAAGAATCCCGCAACGTGTATGAAGAATCAACTGAAATATGATTGACCATCATAAAGATCCTAAGAATAATATGAGATTCAGCATATTAGACGGTCAGAAAAATCTAAAGATTATATTCAAAGAGAGGAGGTACCTGTATCTTCAACTATAAGGAACAAACTTTTTATGGTATCTGTCTTGAAAAGTAACTTTAGAAGGGTTTGGAATCCAAGTAAAGCTCACCTTCTTTTTGAAGGTCACAAGTTTAAATTTTTAGACGAGACCAGTGCTTTACAAAACTCGAGTTATTATGTGGAGGATATAAAGCCAGTCTCTAACTAAGAGAATAATAATAATAATAATAATAAGAGAACAACAATCAACACACAAATACGAGACTATGTCCACTTAGCATCGCACATAATTCAAGATGACGAAGAAAGAGATTACAAAGTATTTTCACACACTTTCTATCTTGTATACTTCAAATTGACTCTTAAAATCCTTTATAAATTCGCCTAATCATACACGAGTGGACTACTCAATAGTATTTCTTCAAAAAGAGAGAGAGAGAGAGAAGTGTACTAGTGCAATTAGGCTCCATAGGTTCCAGCAAGTTTTAAGTCACGGAGTCGGAGCCACTTATTTATGAAAATTTTGCACGTCCTCATCTAATGAAATAAAGAATCTAAACAACATGTTACGAGGTGTCTTTTCTCTAACAACTTAATTTTTTAAACGAGGTGTTTTAAACCTTTTTGTTCAGAAAAGGTGGTCCACTTTCTCCTGTTTCTATAAATAGAGCAGCCACAAAACTCAAGTCGATCAAGCAAGATTCAGCTCTCAATATAGTTTCTTGCTTGCCCACTCAGTTTCGTTTCCCCTTCAGTATACAAATTGTGAATTCAAATTCTTAAACAAATTTTTTCTTTGTTTACTCTCTTATCATTAAAGGGTACTCATTTCTCCATTTAGCAGTATCCCAGGTATCAAAATATGGACAAGGTACAAAAATTATCATCCGAGAACGGTGTTGTTATCTTTAGCAAAAGTACCTGCTGCTTATCCTATTCTGTTCATATACTATTTAAAGAACTTGGGGTGATCCCTTATGTTCATGAAATTGATCGTGATCCAGAAGGAAAGGAAATCGAAAGGGCTCTCTTGAGAATGGGATTCAATGGTCCTGTCCCAGCAGTTTTCATTGCTGGAAATCTCGTCGGATCCACCAATGAAGTAATGTCCCTCCACCTAAGTGGTTCCCTGATTCCACAGCTGCAGCCATATCAGGCTTCAAATTAAATCCACTATACAAGTATTATTTGACTAATGGGTATTGACGGGAAGTTGTCCAACGATTTCTAACGTCAACGATTATAATATTAGGGTTTGTTTTAAATCTACTGCTGAAAAGTATTGTTCAGATATCATTTGAAGTTGACGCGAACGTCAATGAATATAATATTAGAAGAATAAGATTGGCTCTATTACTATAAAGAGCTCTTGATTGAAGTAGTTTATGTAGTTCTACGTCTGTATCTTTGATAGTTATTAGTAGTTTCAATTAGCATAAGCATGTAGCTTGTGTCAAGCATTCATTTGCCAAGTTAAAGAATGGATTCTGCTGTGTGTCCTAATTCAATGAAGTTAATAATGTCATTTCGTTGTGATTATAAACCTTTATCTCGTCTAACTTATTAGAGACGTATATTTTTTTATATTTAAATTTAGTCTTAAAAAACCTCTTTACTTGCATGCCACAATCATTTTCTCATCGAAATCCGTACGAGTTGTCCTTAGCTCCATGTCATTCGGATCCTGCTCCAACTACTTGTCGTTGGCATTCGACGATGAGCATTGTTCGGAGGGAGCATAATTTATAGAGGACTTGACATGTTTAGGCTTGCTTCAACAACTTTGTCCTTTAAGAAACAAGGTGAGGTGGTTACAAAACTAAAGAGGACATATAGGGAGGCAACCATGCTACAGGAACATATTCAAAAACAAATTAAAAAACGAGATTGTCATGTGTCAGTGACTGATTGAGCAGTTTGGGAAAAAAAAACATTCAATTAATACATGCCACAGCACCCTGTCCATCAATCAAAATTCTTATTTTTAGTTCCAGTTTGATGGGGATTAAAATAAGATTTTTAGTAAATTTTGATAAAAAAAATGATGAAATATGTGGTAGAAAAGTGGCGGATCTTATGAAATATGTTGTTAAAATTCATTGTTGACTTTGATTTAATTTAGGCCAAATAGAGACTCGTAAATAAATAAGAATTGAGTTTTGACTCTAGCCATCTGATGTTAAACCAATGATCTATATTAGAGTTTCTTTTGTTATTTTTAGTTATAGGGTAGTATAGTCCTTCTGCATGTAAGGGTAATATAGTCCTTTCACATGTAAAATTATATAAGCCTCTTTATTTCTATTTGTGAGTTTTTCTTTTCCATTGCAAATAGAAATCCTATAAAAGACAATAGTATTTACTTAACTCTAATACGAACCTTTGTCTTGTAAAACAATTTATATATAGAATTAAACATGTTTTTTTATTTATGTTTCAACGAGAAACAAGTATTTCAAATTGTTACACTTCAAATACGTGTGGAAACCACTCAAGTGCCAAAATAATATGAAACAATATTGTTTCAATCACATTGCACATAAAAGCGTGTTTTTTACTTTCATACGAACATGTATAGTAAGAACCCTTTTTTTTTTTTTTAAATTGTTACATAGAATAAATACGACTTTTCATATATGATCATTTGAACTTGTATATCAGTAGAGCATTTAGAATCATAGTTATCATATCCGACCTAGTCATTGACTTGGACAAATCATTGGTTCATCAGGTTGTAATTTAATCAGCGTGTCATTGCAAGGTCGAATTTTAGTTAACGTTATTTTTAATACAAAGATTAAAATGAAACATATATAATCTAGTTCCCGAGCCGGGACTCGAAATTTTAAGCTGAACAATGCATATGTACGTTGACATGATTTTGACCTAACTGATACTTTCAACTTTAT
Source organism: Fraxinus excelsior (assembly GCA_019097785.1). Lineage (NCBI taxonomy): Eukaryota > Viridiplantae > Streptophyta > Magnoliopsida > Lamiales > Oleaceae > Fraxinus > Fraxinus excelsior. Next base: position 11,868,029 of record CM032629.1, read on the forward strand.
GAAATTCCATAAAGTTGGGACATCAAATTCTCCACTTGTGTAATGAGTAAAGCCATGGATTCAACGGCTTTTTCTTAGATAAGGAAAGATATAAAATTCTTGTCAACTTTTTTTTCACTTTTCTTTAAGAATCTTGATATATATATATATATATATATAATCATGCTACACTTCGTCCTAGTTGACACTCAGATGACATTCTCTAATAAAAAGACATAAACATACTTCATCTACTCCTTAGTTAAGTCAATGTTCTCTATTACTGATGTATGATAGCTTTGATTTGTTTTCCCTAATAAATAAAAAAATCAAGTGTGCTCCTATTTATCTATATATTTTTTATCAAAATAATCGTTTAATATTCTAATTTTATTTTCTAGTTTATTAATTTCTCTATTAATCATGACTATATTTTTTATCCAATATAAAGGCACATGTATATTTTTATTATTTCTAAGAAAATAATTAAGCACAGTATACAATAGTTTAATTTCTTCCATTTTTCTTTCACTGTCAATTTCTAGTCTTCGAATAAAAGTAACTAAAACTTTATAAATAGCAAGAGTGCCAATATTAATATAAGTATTTGTTATAAATAAGAAAAATCTTACAGTATTGAAACAAAAGGTAAAGACAGATTAATATCAACGAGATTTTCCTCAAGCTTACACCCATATGTTAGTATACTCAGATATAAGAGATCGGTATTATTTGAATTTAAGAAAGTAAGTTATGGTCCAACATGGGTTCCGCACTCTTATTGATTTTCTCTCTAAATGTTTTGCATATCACACAATGGATCACACGGAATCACAGCTTTCCTTTCAACTTCTTGTTAAAACATCACATTGAATGGTAACAGGGTTCTCATGTGTTTATCTAACAACACCTTATATGCCTACACATGGCAACAAGATACTTGCACTAACCCTCAAAGTTTTCACCATTGGAGTATAAGTAAAATAAGATTTTTAAGAAAATAATAAGGATAAGAAGACAGTATCTTCAAACAACTTTGATTTCATAAACACATCACACTAATATATCTTACATAAAAGTATACATACATATTTCGGCTACACTCTTGGTACTCTCTCTAAAGAGATTAGAACTCCATAGAGATTACCTTATTACACGCTTCACTTGAAAGAGAGAAAACGAAATTGTTACAAGATTTTGAATACTAGGCAGAAAGATAAGTTTTTGCTTAGAAATTGTTGTTATTCTTCTGAAAATTAGTCTTCAATTTATAGATTGGAAAAGTTCCACAACTATCCTTTATTATTGGTGCTTTTACTATGTAAGATATTGTGTATCTTACTGTGGCCTAAAATTCTCTTGTCGTAATATGGAAAATTATTGAGGTAGAACCCACAGTTTTTCTTTATTAAAGTGATTATGATAAAGTAGTGATAAAGGGGTTCATTACTTTTTCATATGCGACTCAAACCACTCGTCCAGAAATTCCTCTGGATTTAGTGATATTGGTGAGATGTCACCTTATGTGCTACAGCATGCGCATCTGTGATTAGGATACATCTAAAACTGTTTGCACAACTCATCTTTTGCTTTCGGTGTTCCACTGGTGTGTCGGTGTGTCCTTTAAAGATATGATCACACCATGTATCAAGATAGTGTCAATCTTCTTGTTTAGTGGGTGTCACAGCTTTGCTGTAAATCATGTGATCTTGTGACTCATACACCCAAATTTTCTGATTTTCTTCAATAACCTTCTGGATATGCTCGAACCGCTCCTTGTATTTCTTGGCTCTACGGAAGGCTGTCATATTGATGACATCTTCTGGTGTAGTTTCATGGACTTCACTCTTCTCAAGCTAAAGATATTTGTAAATAGTGGGAATTCTTATGGCATGGCTAACTGGTACCAGCCTATCTTCTTCATTATCCCATTCGGGACTTACAGAGAAAAACCTGATATATATGTTCTTATGTTTAAGAACTTGACAATATCGTTCAATAGATCGGACTACTTCTTTTGGCAGCATATAAATTTCTTTTAACGATTTTGATGGGTAAATACAAATTATATTTCTCATTTCAAAAAGAGTACGAGCCTAAGATGTTGGGGCTTCTGGATATAGATTAACTTTGTTATAAGTTTCATACACTAAAGTTTTCATCCATCCTCCTATACTGGCGAACCCGCGCAGGCAAAATTGAACAATACGTATGACAAAATAAAATCGTTTTTACTTTTGATATCTATAACACCAGGGGTGTTACAAGCTTTGATAATATTTAAGCGATTAAGCTCTGGTATAGAGATACTGTCATTTGTAGGTTTTTCCTCATGTGAGGGAGAAAAAAGTAGTATTCTCTTTGACTAATAATTTATGAAGCTTCAATGCTTATTTAATATTGGCACTAGGGCTTTCAGATTTATTGGCACTAGGGCTTTCAGATAATATAGCATTGTTGACTTTCTCAGATATTGGCTTGGCGTAGCCATTTCCATCAGTGTTTTCTTGGATTCTATAGCAGATATCTTCACATTTATCTCGAATTTCAATGTTTCGAGTTCCTTCTTGATTTGCTCCATTCCTAGTTAAGAAATTTGGAATAAAATTATATTTTCTTTTAATATGAATAATATCAAATTTAAATGGCGCAAACCACATTTGCATTCTAATAAGTAGCATTTCGGCTGCACTTGTTCCAAGTTTATTTGTTAACAATGATTTTACTTGAGTATTATCTGTTCTAATAAGAAACTTCTTAGGTAGCAAGCAAGGTTGAAATTTTGATACTCCTTTCTTGACAGTTAAGCATTCTTTACGATTAATATCATACCTGATTTATGTATCTTTAAAAGATCCTGAAGTATAACCCATAAGTTCTTCTGGGCATTTACACAATGGATTACAAATGATTTTCTTTTCTTTTAAGGATTGCTCCCCAGTATATAAGAAATGCATCGGTATCTAGAATAAAGAAATCATCATCATTCGAAATATTTAATTTAGGTAGATTTTCACATGTTTTCTTTATCATTTCGATATTTTCTCATGTCCATTCCCATACAACTCATTTTTTAAGCTTTTGGATAAAATGGACTTTATATTTTGTACCGTTTTTGATAAATTTATCAAAATAAGTTAATAATTCGATAAAGATTTACAACTCTTTCTTATCTCTAATTACTTCTGAAAATTCGATAATCTTTTTTCCAATATGAGATTGTTGAAATATTTTTTCTTTTGTAAAAATATATCCTAAGAATTCAATTTCAGTTTTAGTTATTTTTGTTTTTCTTTCTGATATAGCTAATCCATTTTTTCTAGCAATATAATTGAACTTTTTAAGATGTTCGATATGTTCTTTTAAATTTCTACTATGAATAAGGATATCATCTACATAAATTATGCAAAAGTTTTTTATTGGTCTAATAATCTTATCAATTCTTTGTTGAAATATTGTTGGTGCATTCATTAATCTAAATGACATGACATTCCATTTTAATTGTCCTAATGGATTATGGGTAGTAAAGCTAGTTAAAGGTTTTGATGCTTCGTCTATCTTTATTTGCCAATATCCTGATTTACAATCAAATTTAAAATATATTTTACTTCCTTGTATTTGTTTTATTAACAAATCTTTTATTGGTAATTTATAGCTATTTGGTATTATTTTAGAATTTAGATCTCTATAATCAATTACTTTCCTAGCTTTTTCTCTTTTGATTTCACTATGATTTCTTACCATAAATGCTAGACTATTGTATGAACTAGTTGATTATCTTATTACTCCTAATTTTAAAAGTTCTTTAATTTGAATTTCAAACTCTTTTTTATCTTCACTATAAGGGAATTACTTTCTTGATATCTTAGCATTTGGATTTTTTAGTTTAATGGTTGCAATAGGGTTATCTTTGTTCCATTTGGCTAAGGAGTGCTCATGATAATATTCTTTTAGTTCCGATTTAACATTTTATAATTCTTCTTCTAAATTTTCAATTTTTAATACTAAATTTTTTTGTTTTTTATTAGTTTCTGTATAACATTCACCATGATTACCTACAGAACTCTGATATCTAGGTTTACGGTGAATTGGTTGATGTGCAATTTCAATGGCTTTATAAATTTTTGGTGTTTTAATTTTGTGATTACAATGTGTAGTAAATTCAAGATTATCTTTATATTGTGTAAATGAGCTATATGTATAGATAAAATTTTATCCTAAAAGGATATTACATCCAATTTTATCTATTGCATATATTCGTGGAATAAAACATTCTCTATTTTCTATAATGATAGGAATATTTTCTACAAAATCTCTATAAATTTCTACAATATCACTAGTTGTTTGATCATAAGTTGTTTTCTTATAATTTCTTTCATAATAATGTTCCGGGAACACATGTCTTTTATATAGGCAAATACCTGATTTAGTATCAAGTATAGCATGAAATTTTATCATACAGTAGTCTGGTAAATTGAGAGTTATCTTAATATATGGATTAAGTATACTAGTTTTGATTGATCTTATTCCTTGTACCATATAAAGTGATTCCTTGTTTTTATTAACTATAGGAAGCATTTTTTGTTTTCATTCTATAATTATTTGCATAGTATTCTTTTGAATATAAAATGGTGATACTTTCTTAAGAAAGTTCATTCGAAGTAATATTGGACTAATATCTTTTCATTTTCTATAATTTTTATGTATTTTAAGATTAAATTTAAATTATTCCCCTTCTATGTCTATAAAACTTAGTTCAAGATTAACAAATATTCTAATTTCGTATTTAATTTCATGATAATCTGTAAGAGTTATTCCTTGTGGTAAATCTTCTTTTAATAAATGGTCAACTAAGTCTATTCTTATATGACTGGTACTAACTCATGTATTAACAAGGGTTATGATTTTTTCGTAGTTATTTTGATTATTGATATATTCTGTTAAGATAATGAAATTATCTTCTTCACATTTTCTGAGATCAATATCAATGCTATTTCAAGGTATTATTGGGTAATTTCTACTTGGAGATGGTCTACTAGAACTTGAGAGTTCTCTAGTGCTGATATTTCTTTTTATTCTTCTACTAGGCATTCTAACTACAAGTTGTCCAGAGGTATTCAAGGTGACTAATCATTGATTTCCTATATTATTGTCTATTTTTCTAGATTGCTGATGAAAATCAAGAAATATGTCTTGTGGTAAGGAAATGTTATGATTACTTAACATTCTTGGTGGTGTAAATTGTGTTAGATCTCTAAAGTCTTCATAAATTTGTATGAAGTCTCCTGAGACTTTATTGATTTCTTTTTGGTGCATAGTTGTAAAGGCATATAAAGTTTTACAATGTAAAGTTACAACTTTACTTCTTGGTGGCATAATTAATCTATCAATTTTGTGATTTAGATTTAGTCATAGATTTAAGTTTTCATCTAATAAAGACATGACAAATCCAGGTCTTATAGTAAATATAATTTTCTTATATACAAGATTTTCATAGATAACTCCTAATAGAGCATCCATAGGATCATAAAGTATTTTGTTATCCATTAAGTACATTTGTATAGGAATATTCATTCATTCTCTAAAGTATCATTTAACCATTATTTGGATTCCTTCGATTACTATATTCTTTAATCTTTCTCTAGTAGATCTTTTTATATTTGCTAATTCTCTATTCACCCATTCTCTGGTTATTAGAGGTATAGTACTGTTGCCTTTAACATTCTAGATGTTAATATGTACTTCATTATATTTGGTAATGTCTATTATTTTGTTAAACCAAATTATTGTTGGTCTCACAAAAACATCTTTATCTTTTAAAGATATTTGTTTTTCTTTTATAGTTTCATATCTTTCTTCATCAAACATAACTGTTTGTAAAGTTCATTCTTCATTATTTAAGGTAGTCTCCATAGTATCAATAATTTCTCAATTCATGTAAATTTGTTCAAATTCTGGTTCTTCAATTTCTTCTATATCTAGCTCATAGATTGAGTTTGTTTTAGATAATTCGTCCGAGTTTTCGATTATCTCATAGTCCGAGTTGGATTCTATTTCTTCCATTAATCTAATGGTTTTAACATTTTCTCTTTTATTCCTGTTATGACAGTTGTGAGATATATGTCATATTTCATTACATGTAAAACATTTGTATTTTTTTTAATTTTTTTTTAGATTTCTTCTGAGATTTCTTATGTTAGTTATATTCATTTTTCCAGAGTTTTTTCTTTTTAAAATATTTCTTGTGACTCTTAAATCCTTTATTTCTCTTCCAAGGTTTAAGATATTTCCTAAATTTCTTTTTATAATATGTTTTCTTATATGGTTGGTGACAATCAAATTGTGGTACTGCTGTTATTTCTCCATAACAACATAAACTTGCTTTCTTATCATATTTTCTAAATAGATGTTGGTACTAAATTTTATGCACCACTCAGATATTTTTCTTTTAGCGAATGAAGTTCTCATTCTTAATGTATCAGCTGTGTGGTTAGAATCTTCCCATTCTATTTTCTTCCAATAAATTTGATAATTCTCAAATAATTGCTGATCTCATGGCTAGAGTAGTTTAAGAAAATATCTATTTAGTAATTTTATATCTTCTTCTGATAGATTCCATTTCTTTTATAGATTTAGATACTTTGATATATATCTTTTCAAATTTCTTAGTATATTCGTTTAATTCACACATATCACAGATTTTTAATAGTTTAATTTCTCTTTCTACTTGTAAGACTTCTTGAGTGATCATATCTATTTTAATTTCTGGTATAACTTCTCCTAAGAGTAAGTGTCTAAAGAAATTTTCTATTTGTTTTAAAACTTCTTTAAAGTTTTCAGCATCTAAACTTTTATTGTTATCAATAGTAGTGTTAGTTTTTTCTCCATATTTGATTTGATTTTTAGTTTCTTCAGATGCTTTTCTTCAAATATCTGAAGTAGTTCCTCTAAAGGTATGGATTATAAAGTTACAAGTTTGAGTGGTATTCTATTTATGAAAAGCATAGCTAAATCAGTACTTTTTGCCCATGAGTCAATAATCCCACTTTTATTATTGTTATCATCAACATCTAGCCATATTCCTATTGTAGGAATTGGTTCAGTAAATAGTTTAATTGGATTATTATCCCTAATGTGTATGGATTTGGTTGATATTGTCTTAGGTCATTTTCTTAAATTATAACTTTCTTGTTCTTCTACTATTTCATGTTATTTCATCCATTTTAAATTCAAGTCCTTAGATTTGACTTGCGTCCAATCTGTGTAATATTAGTTCTACTTGTCTCTCCTGCTAACGGTTGAGTTTCAACTTATTGATTTAAATGTGGAGTATTAATTTCAGTAGTTTCTTTTTTGGGTGGATGATCATTCATATATATATATTCTCAGTTTGAATAACTAATTGTTCTAAGCTTTGTTTATAAATTTCTAATTCTTTTCCAGTAACTTCAAAAAATTTTGTTTCTAATTCTTCTATAACATATGCCGGTAAATATGATTCAATTGATATATATATAAGAATCATTTTGAAGTTTTGATTCTTTAAATTTTGATTGAATTTGTTTATATAAGATTTTTTTCCTATTTTAATATTATCATTTGGATTCAATATTTTTTATATGAGTTATTACATCTTGATTTATAATATATGTTTTTCTTAAATGTTGAGCATAATTATCATATTGTTCTAAAGATTGATTTATTATAATATCTTCTTCTTCATATTCGGGGATTCCTCTACCAAAATTTGTAATGCTTTATTTTTTTATTTCAGTTAATTGTTGGGAATTATTTACTTGTTTAATCTCTTCACTTAGAAATTTATAGTTAGTACTTAAATTCGTTGTTAATTCTTGTAATTTAATGCAATTAGTATTTGTTAATATACTAATATTTTGTAATTCTTCTAAAATCATTTTATATTTTCTATTTATTTTAGAATATATTTCTGAAATTCTAAAATCTTTCTTCAGTTTCATTACTAGGCTCTGATACCAATTTTTGGGGTAAAATGGGGAAAATAATTAAAACCTAGAAGTAAGGGTATAATGGATAATACACATATAAAAAAAACAAAATTATGTCAAAAGTAATGTACAAACATCTTATTAATTGAAGTTTGGGTGTCCATATGAGTTATGATTGTGTAAAGAAAGTTGTCATGTTTTAAAAGGTTGCCAGACAACAAGGGTCTCACTTTGAAGTTGTGCTTCTCTCAGTTATTGTTCGAGATTTTCCTTCCCTAAATGCTTAGAATATTCCTTTCCGTTAAATATGTATCTAGCACGCTACTAGTTTAAAGTAGAAATTTGGACATAAATTTTGGAGTAATGCTATGTTACGATGACATTAATATGCCTAATTAAATGAGTTGTATATTTCTGCATTTATCTCCTATTTGAATTCACTAAAAAATTGATAAGAATTTAAATTTAAATAAACAATTAATTTTAATTACACATTTTAGGAAATTTATAACTTTTATCAACTTATGAAGTAACAATGCAGGTGACTGTTGGAATTTTGTATCGGAAATTGGTTGTGACCAATTTAAGTGGAATTCGTTGTTTGGTGAATGAGAAATGAAGCCAAACTTAAACCGCTTAATACTTGAAATTGTTGGAAAATCGTGTAGAATATTGTGGGATATTCTAGAGATGATGTAGATGAAAAGATGTGTCTTTTCATATGGATCATGACTCTTAGAGATCATGACTTTTGATATTATTTTTCAATAATTGTCTCTTTATGTAGAGATGTAATTGTGTCTCTTTATGGAGAGATATAAATTTCAAGAGATGTGTCTCTTGACATGGATGTTCCAACTACTATATAAGATATCCCACATGTTTGAATTTTATGAAGGGGAACAAACTCAATTTATAGTTCCATATCATTCCATTTTATGTTTTACTTTAGTTTTGCATAAAACATTTTGTATAAGTGATTATTTTCTTTCATCAAAATCATGGTTATGGTAGAGAGGAAAATCCGTTCGAGTTCGTTGGTCTAAGTCATTTGGAGTGCTCTTATGGCTAGACGTGGTCGTTGTATCTTGGGAGATGATTGCCGAGAAACCGTTAGCACCGATGCGGGGCAAATTCATCTTAAGGACAAAGTGTCAAACACTTGCCTCGACCGATCGCATCACTTGCATTTCATCTTTTTCATTTCTGATTTTATTTATCCTTGATTTCAGAATATGGTTAATTTATTTATGTGTTTTATTGAAAGGTTTGAATTAAAGAGAGGTGCGTTCAAGATTGGGAAGCGATGAATCCATATTCTTATATTCGAAGTCGGTAATTTACTAATTTGTCTTCTCAAATCAGATTTCGGTAAGTCGAATGATATTTCGATTTCACGCAAATGTTCTTGATTAATATAATATGCACATTATCGGTGTAATATCTCCAACAGCGACAACTTCTAGTTTTCATTCGTTTGGAGTAGTCGTAACTCAGTGGTTGAATAAACCGATGACTGGAGATCTATATATTCTAATTATAAAGAGATCATACACTCATTCGAGCTCTTTTTTTGGCACGTGATCAAGGTAAATATAAGCTATTGAGGTTTCTGTGGTTATTGTTTCGAATTGTATTTCTGCTGCTTGTATATGTAAACAGTGAGTAGAATTTGTGAAATTATGTATGCATTATATTCAATTTGTGAACTCTGCTTTCACTTTTGTGACCAACCAGTAGAATTTTATTATTTTTAATTTTAGAGTACTAAACTTGCTGCTCTAAAAGTACTGTTCTAAACATAATTATCATCTAAAACAATTTATGACCAGGTTTTTTTTTTTTTAATGCGACCAGGATTGTGTAAACTGTCCGTGAACACGTCTCTATTAGATGCGACTGTTTGTGGCCTGCAATGAATTGAATATAACCTACTGTTATTCACGTTTGCAACCAATCAATAGAGTTTTATTTTTAGGGGGTATTCAATTGAGATTTTTGAAAATTTTGATGAACTTTTTTTAAGTGATGATTTATGTGAATTTTATGAATTTTTTAGAAATTTGTATGGAATTAGTGGAAGTCTTTTGTAGACTTTTATAAACTTTCATTTTAAAACTTTTAGAAACTTTTATAGAACTCAAAAAACTTTTGAATACTTTCATTTGAGATAGAATTTATGTGAATTTAGTACAATATTATGAAATTATCATATACAATGTGATGCTTCTCATCATTCCCCCTTCTCCTTCCTTCCTCCCCCATATAATTAAAAAATATTTTTTAAAAAATAAAAATTTAATACCTTAATTAAATAAATAATAGTAATTATATATATAAAAAAATTAATATTCAACATTATTAATATAATGTACCTTTAAAAAATAAATATTTAAATTTAATTATAAATTAGTCTATATAAAATTTCATAATTTAATTAAAAATAAATTTTTTTTGAAAAAAATGAATGAAAAATACTGGGAGGAGATCAAACTGATTAGATCAGAAATCAACAACAAAAAACACACACACACACACTGAAAAGAAATAAGAAAACGAACTGAAGAAACAAAAAATAAACTGCAATTAAAACATATATTTTATTCATAAAAGCCCTAAGGCCAAATCACAAACCGCAGTGCTTCAATTTCATGAATAAACCACCGTTCGAATCACAATCAAACCCTAAAATAATATTACAAAAGGATGACACTCAGACAACCCTAATTTTTACACAAACGAGATCTCCTTTTATAATAAAACACGGTTCACACAAGAACCAAACACTCAACTCAATGAAATCACACTAAAAAACAAAGGAGAGAACTCTTAAGAATGGCGCAAAGAACACGAGAAAATGGAAGAATCTCGAAGCCAAGTGTAGTGCTCAAACCCTAGAAGCCCCCTTTAAATGAGTCACTCAACAGTCACCAATTCAACGGCTTTGAAGGCGACACCTGTTGACATCTGAGGCGTCCAAAAAATCAAGGAAGTGAAAACACAACTTTAAGTCATTCTTTAAAATACGTTTCTTGCACCAGGTAAACAAAATAGAAATGAGTTGGGTCTTCAATTTCCAGCTAGGCCAACAAATTCAGCCCAATGAGTATTTGCATTATTGCGCCACAAATTCCTTTCATACTCTACCTTGGTACAATGATTCACATTCATTAGTGGTTATTCAAAAAACACAGATATCATAAGCACAGTTACTGCATCCACATATTAGCAAGGTCAAGCAGTCCAGAAATTTGTTCAAGGGCAGTACCTTAGTCCCTACATCAGCAAGATTATAATTAGTGGATATCTTTTCAAGTTTCACTACACCTTGTGAAATAATATCTCTAATAAAATGAAATCTAACATTAACATGCTTAGATCTATTATGTAAAACAAGATTTTTACTTAAATGAATTGCAGATTGACTATCAGAGCAATATTATCATGAATTATTTTGTCAATTATTTAGTTATGATCAATGTACATTTGACATATTCATTCTACTTAATTGAATAATGAATAAAATTAAATTCATAAAAAAACTTTTGGAACAAAAGATGAATATTTTTAGAATGTTATTCCGATTGATTTATTCAATAGATGTTAAGATATAGAAAAGGTAAACGGGGGTATCTATAATAAATAAACTCAATTGGTATATTCAATATACATTAAGCAAATATAAAAAAAATGATGGTATTCCTTAGATGTTCAATGCAAATCAAAAGGGTAAATAAATAGAATATTGTAATTGACTTACTCAACTATTTAAGTTGTTTTCACAAACTAATTTCTATTTTATTTGAATCGAAAGTTCATTCAACATAAATAATTTGTATTAATTATTTTTTATATTCTCACATTTTACATTATTATTTTTATAGCATGTATAAAACATTTCAGAATAACATGCAACACACGTTCAATTATAACTAATCTTATAAATGACGAAAATCCGAACACTGAACAAGTTGCACATTATAACATGAATAAATGGTAAATATAACAAAGTGTCAGTACATTTAATTGTTATTGTACAAAACATTCATAAATTTATTTATTTTTTTGACATTTTTATCCTTAATTACACTTTTGATTGCACAAAACATCCTTCCGTCATTTTCCATCCAAATCTGCCATTAAGTGAACGCATGAAAGTGATGATAAAACATTTAGAAATAAATGATAGAGAGATAGAGAGTGGTTTGAAAAATATGATAATTATCACTATTTAGTTACCTTTAATTTAGGGATTAATTACTAAACTTTTGATAATTTAATTTTATAAATATTAGAATTTATATTTTATATTTTTAAAAATCTAATTAGCACTTGATTTTTGAAAATAAATTTTAATGGCATGATTAATGATAATCAAACTTAAAATATATGTTTTTGCTTATTTTTCCTTTAACATTTGGTGCCATGTGGACTGATATTATAGCACGTGTGATGCTAATAACATCTTTGCAAAATACTTGTCAAAAGTCAAACAACTTTTTATTCTCCTACTTTGTGGGATCTGTTAAATAAATTAGTTTTTTTTTATTCTTTAAGGGTAGATGAATATTTTTACTTATATGCTAGCAAGACTACATAAAACTTATTTTTCTCGAAGCTCTTAGAAGGTGGTGACCAATCCACATTCGACATATCCCGAATCTCTTGGTGAAGGGAGTTCTAATCGAAATCTAAAATGAAGGGTTCTGGTTATAATCCTATTTTACTATAGAGTTTAAAGAGGGGAACCCAAATCTAGAATTAGTTGAAATTTAGAATAAAGTGCAAGTTAAATGTAATGAAAACTTGCTTAGAAAGAGGGGAACCCAAATCTAAAATTAGTTGAAATTTAGAATAAAGTGCAAGTTAATGTAATGAAAACTTGCTTATAAGTATTTTAAAATACAAGTTCCGCCAGTTACATAAATTCTAGGGAAAATTGCAACCAAGGTATTCACTTCAGTGATCTTGAAAGGACTCGAACATGCATGTACATATGATGGCATGATCATATGTGCCCTACAAATTTCTTTCCCATGTCTACATAAAACAACCAATTTTCAGCAATGTGTTACAATGTTCCAAAAGCCAATCCAAGCCACCCATGCCATGCACCCATACAAAAGATGAATAATGAATTTCTAAGGCTCTTATGTCTACAAACAAGAAAAATGATAGGTCAATAAAAAATTCAATTAATCAAGCTAAGCAAAAAATCATACTTGGACCATTAATCGAGTGAATCTTTTTAAGTTAATTCGCTAATACCGAGGTTACTAAAGAAAATTACTCAAAAAAATAAATAAAATAAAAAATTAAGATTTCCAATGTAATCTAACAAACAAATTAGTACACAAAACAAGTTAAAGGGGTCATGAAAATTTTAAAATACAACAAAAATAAAATCTAAATAATTAAAAAAAAAGGTAAAATAACATCCGTATACCTCTGGATGAGCATATCTTCTAAGTTGAGGGTGTTTGATGCACATTTTAGGAGAGAATGCATTATTTTTGTGATGTGATGGTGAATATATGGTTGAAAAAGAAAGAAAAGTTATTGATGTGATGTAAAATATTATTTTATTGAAAAATGTGTGATTAAAAATGAGTAGAAGAATGAGAATACTGCTCAAATAGGGGCAACATTCTATTTGTCAAGCCAACCGAATCTTCTTAAGCATGTACCGAGTTTTTCATTTCAAAGAATAAGGGGAAAAATTGTTAGATTTTTGTATACTTTTCACAGCAGTTTTTGCAAAATAATACGAAAATGAATGGAATTAATCTTGAATCTCAAGACCTTAAATATTTCACTGTATTATTACATAGGCATCAAAATTTGTTTACAAACAACATTAAAAGGTAATGATTGATAGTCGGAGGCATTGTTTCTAAAACAAAAGAGACGAAGATCAATAATTTACCCAACTATTCCAATTCCTCGAGTTTTGATGATATCTCGAGAGCAGGGGAAATCCTTCAACCCCAGTAGATTACTACCCGTGCAAGCCATATATAGTTTAGGTAGTGGGAAAATATGAAGAAAACAATGTAATAAAAAAGTTTACTTGTAATCTTGGATAAAATTACAATCAACATTAAACAAACTTGACTGCAAGATTTAGTAGGTAAAATTGTGGTCTGAGATATAGTTGTCCAAAACAACAGAATGAATGTCTACACTTGGTTCAATGTATTCTAGAAATTAATTACACATTAGTATCAGGCAAAGTATGATTCTACCTTTAGAATAACTACAAAGTGGTGCTTAATATGAAGATATAAGTTCAAATGATCTATAATCATTTTCACTATCATTTCCAGATTATGCTCAATATATGATAAAGAAACAAAATTGGAAAATTTAAGTTTCTTAAATGCAGGGACGGAGCCAGACGTTACGAACTGTGAAGTCAAAAATGAAAATTTTCAAGTCAAAAATGAAAATTCTGAAAATCTGGGGGGTCAAAAAGTGCATATTCTAAAAATTTTGGTTATAAAAAAAAAAAAATTTGTAGGGTCAATTGACCCCACAAGATCCCATGTGGATCCGTCCCTGCTTAAATGCATTTATATAAAGAGAAACCAAAAAGAACCACATTGTTAAGATTACTTAAACACAAAATCTAGATCAATTATCCAAATTCAACAATCATTATTTATTTACAAAACTTAATACATAATCACCTATTGACCATAATTAAATTAATTTCATACATTAACTTATGAGAATATGCCTGTGAAAGAGATTAGGGTAATGAGAATATGCATGTGAAAGAGATTAGGGTACCCGAGTTGCATGAAAATGCAATCTGAATACAACTCCGACCTTGTTCTTCTCGCTCCTCCATTACATCGACTCGAACATTTCTCACTATTTTACCTCAATCCCACATCATGTTTTCCTCAATCTACACATCACTTGTCGGAGCTCTAATAAAGTTCTGGTGCATAATAATTCCTATCTCTAATATAATGTGTTATTTGTTAGACAAATTCAAGTGCAGTACATAAAATGCAGTTTACAGACATCTTTGAGCCAACTCAAGGGAGGGTGTGGATAATTTCTACTTAAGAAAGAATCCGTGAATTAATTAGTTCCTTTCTTGGTAAATGAGTAAGTTACTTATTTGATGGTATTTGTCTGTTTGTTTTTCTTTCCTAATTTAGACCTAAATATAAATGTGCATACAATGAGTTTAGATGTTCAAAGAAAAAGAAGCTAGAAACAATTTGTTTATCCTAAACTCCGGTTGCCTTTGAGCATATTTGCACTCCATGTTTTTCTTACTTTCTTGTACCAAAGCCATTCTACAATTAGAACACAACTCAAGGTGGCCAAAGGTATTACATACTATCTGTAGACACTACGCCAAAAATAATCATTTACAACACATAAAATGCAACATTCGCTAGTTAAATATTGCTAAATGGGTCTATTGCAACATTCTAATACATGAATGTTGCTATTGTTTAACAAAATTGAAATTTGATAACATTTTTTAAATGAATATTGTTGATGTTACCTTTTTGCAACATTTTTTTAGCGTTGCAAAATTTTTTATTTTTCGCAACATTTTTTAAACGTTGCGGAAGACAAAACTTCGCAACGTTTAAAAAATGTTCGAAAAGCATCTTTCGCAATGTGAAAACCAGAAAATAACCCAAACCCTGGACTAATTCCCGCGTCTCCCTTCACGCCTTCCTCTCCAACAAAACCCTTACATTCATGCATCTCTTCTCCTTTAGTGTTATTTTCTTTTCCTATTCCTTCTTATTTTCTTCTCCATGTTCTCTTCTTTCTCCTTGTTATTTCTTCCGCCCAAACCTTCTTTTTACCTCTTCCAATAATGAAGGTAATTTGGGGCATTTGTTCAATCAGGAATCGCAACCTGTGTCTGGGAACTGCTTGCTCCGGTCGGCCACCGTGTCTCCGTTGAAACCCTCACCGGAAAGAAAGTTGCCATCGGTATCCCTCCCTCAAAACGCTAACCCAAACCCTTCAAACTCGTGTAATGCATGCAGTAATATTAACGCTTAATATTCTTGTTTTTCTGTTGGGATTCTAGATGCTAGCTAGTATATGGATGATACAGTTTATGAAGGCAATGCGAGATGAAACGGGAGAGATGGTCCGAGATGCTCATTTGTTGGGATTTTTTAGGCGCATTTGCAAGCTTCTCTACCTTCGAACCAAACCTGTCTTTGTTTCCCCGGAGGAACACCGGCTCTCAAGCGCCGGACGATCATTGCGCATCGCCGCTAGTGCAAGAATGCCCAGGCTAAAATCTGAAAGATCTCCGAGAAATTGCTTCTCAATCATGTGAGTTTAATGGAAACTTCTGGCTTATTTTATTTGGTTTAAAGATTTTTTGATGAAATGTATGTGAATTGGATGATCATCAGTTTAAAGTTGTAATCTTTTACTGAATTATTACTGAAGACCTCTACTTGGTTGAGGTGGATACCAGTATTCTTTCAGTGTCTCTGTTTTTGTATTTTTTCAGATTTAATTTGTTTTCCTTTTTTAGTTTTCGTTGAAATATAATGCTTGGTTTTGAAAGTTATTGAGTATCTAATCAATGAGGACTCCTATTATACACATTTCTCAATGATTTGTTTATGTTGTAGGGGGTATAAATTTTTAATGTACTCAGTTTTTGTTGATAGATCAAGGCAATGAGGGTGAAAGAACTGGCTTTGGGTCTTGAGAAGCAGAGACAGAACAAGAACAATGATATCAAAGGAAAAAAGCCCATCTTGGACGAGACAGAGATGGAGCCGAACACAAAAAAAGGACGTGATGTGGTTCTCGAAAGTTACAAACAAGAAGAACTGAATGAGATGTGAGTTCTACGCTGGATTATTTATTTTTTCTTCTTATTATTTTTGTGTTGATTAAAAATTCTGACTTCTAGTGACAAGTTAATTAAGGTTAGCAGCCTCCCTTGCGGCAGAGGAAGATGGTTTTACTGTTGATGTTTCAACATCTGGCACGGGAATTCCAGATGAAGAGGATGATGAGAATGAAGACGAAGAAATGATACTGGTAAGGATTTCCTTTTTCTTTTGATGATTTGATAAGAGACCTCATAAATTACTGTCCATTAGTTCAGGCTTCAGGTCTCAAAGGACATAGTTATTTCACTATTGGAAGTCGTAGGTAGAGGACACTAAGCCCGTTTAGAATAATTTTTTCTTCAAATTGGTTACAAAGAACTCTAAGAGTTACTAGTTAATAGTTCATTTATACCACTGGTTACAAGTTTTTAACCAGCATCTTCCTTACCATGGTGGATATCTTATTCTTTTACAGCATTGTTAATTAATAACTTTCCTCAGCCTACACAAAAAATGCTAATCTATCAGTTGGAATCCTATACTCACCTGCAATTTCCCACAAGCTTTTGCTGATTCCATTCAAGGATGTGGCGGATTTGTTGAGGTAGTGACCAAATTCTGAAAATGATTTCGTTTTTTGGTCTAATAGGACAAATATTTAGTGGATCTTTTAATATAGAAATCCCCTGTTTCTTTTGCTTGTTTTTTGTGTTGTTTTCTTGTTCAGGTGTTCTTGTAGTTTCAAGCTTCATAGAGGATGCAACATAAACTCTTTAATCCTTACTCCTTTTTAGCTAAGTTGTGTTGTATCACATTCTAATGTTGTATTGATTCAAAAATTTATAATGAAATTATCAAATTTTATGCAATTTCAAAATTTGTTTATAAAGTGTCATTTTCAATTTTATCGGTCAATTACCATATATATCTGTTAAAAAAAAATAAAATAAAAAATCTGCAGCAACGTTGAAAAACGTTGCGAAAAGGTTTACCGCAACGTTGGAAAAACGTTGTGAAAATGTCTACGGTAACGGTGAAAAATGTTGCAAAAATGTCTACGGTAACGGTGAAAATACGTTTCAAAAAGGTCTATCGCAACGTTGAAAAAATATTGCAAAAAGCATCTTTTGCAATGTCTAAAAAATGCTGTAAAAGAACTTTTCACAACGGTGAATAAACATTGCTGTATCTCTTCCCTCAACGGCAACACCGACCTCCAAAAGGTCCTTTGCATCTTTTTTGGCTGCTGCAAAAGCTGTTTTTTTGGTGTAGTGAGAGACTAGCCTCTTTTGGTGTGATTATGTTAATTAAATTCTCAATTCTGCGAGGTTCTTTGCATTAATGAAACTAATAAAAAAACACATATGAAGTCAATTGACAACAAAACTATAAGGTAAAATTAAACAATTATCCAAAAGCATAATGTACAAAGTACAAAAATCAACAAATATAATCATTTTGAAGATTCATCCTTACATTTCAAAGAAAGTTTGAAGTCGAGAATAAAAACTTTGATCTGATATTCGATCCCAGAATTCTTTCAGTTGAGTGTTGTTGATGGCGTTGCAAGTGATATTTTGGCGTTGTCCAAGTGCATCAAAAAGTTCTTTGACAAATTCTTTCAGTTTCTTGTTCATATCTTTTAATATCACAAAAATATTGTAAGGATTAGATTTGTTAGAAGTGGTGTTTATGATGGCTGCCACGTTGATAAAGTTGTTATTTATTTAATTTGAATGTTTCAAAGTTTGTTTCCTAGTTTTTAGGAGTTGATTGTTTTCAGTAGTGTTGTGTTGAACCGTAACTTAATTCTAGGTCCATGATGTTAGTGTTTAGTTATGTTTTCATGTTTAAATTGTAGTTCTGAGAAATAAAAAATATATTCCATTAAAAGGTTCTTTGTTCTTTCGTTGTTATTCTAAATTCTTGCTATTCTTTCATCAATAGAAAATTTGTTCTCTGTTTTTTAGACTCAAGAGACAACAATTGGTATTAGGGCTCTCTTCTTAAGGGACCTGTAAGTCCTTAATTAGGCAGTACTTTTCTTTAAAAGTAACTTTGAAGCCTCTCTCAATTAGTTGACCAACACTTAAACATATTTTGATCAATTTCAAGAACATAAAGTACATCAGTGATAAACTTTGTACTTGAACAGCTTGGTATTGCAACAGTGCCTCGTCCTTTCACTTTTATGAGTTCTCCATTTCCAATTCTGACTTTGGAGGTATGAGCAGCTCCAGGTCCATGAAAAGCTCCATGTCGTGAGTCATGTGATTTGTGTAGCCACTGTTAATTAGCCAACATTCACTGGAGCCACTGCTTAAGAAACATATTGCAGCAAAAAGTTGATCTTCCTCCTCTTCTCCAACAACTTGAGCTTCTACTTCTTGTTGCTAATTTTTACTCTTACAAATTATAGCTTCTTGCCCAAGTTGATTGCATTTACTACACCCTGCATCCGGTCTACTTCAACACTTGAAGGGTAGATGACCTTTCTTGCCACAAACTGGGAAAATTGTCATCGGCAGGGATGTGCATTTTGTAGAAGATGAAGAATGGAACTGGGATGAAGCAAGGAAAACTAATCAAGCTTCAAATGACCTGAAGCTCAATTTTCTTTTTCGAAATACGGTTGAACAAAGCTCTAAAGAATGGCAAAATGAGATGGTGGATGACACTCCATTCAAGGGCACTATATTGGTTTCTGATGTCTATCAGAGATGCAACATTGCAATTTGTGAGCCTGCAGGTTTTGAAGAAGCAAAACTTGATCAAAATTGGATGGTTGCAATTAAGGAGGAGCTGTATATGATTGAGAAAAACAAGACATGGCAGCTTGTTGACAGACCTCAAGATATGAAAGTTATTGGGGTCAAATGGGTGTTCAGAACTAAGCTCAATGCTGATGGCTCCATCAACAAGCACGAGACGAGGATCGTGGTGAAAGGCTACACTCAAATTTTTGGAGTGGACTACTCAGACACATTTGCACTGGTGGCCAAGCTTGACACCATCAAATTGCTACTTGTAATTACATCACAAAGAAATTGGAAAATATATCAGCTAGATGTCAAATCTGCTTGCTTGAATGGAGTTCTACAAGAAGAAATATACGTTGAGCAACCTGAAGGCTTTGTGAAGGAAGGTGAAGAAGATAAGGTTTATCTTCTTAAGAAGACTCTCTATAGTTTGAAGCAAGCTCCAAGAGCTTGGTATAGCAGAATTGATGAACACTTGTTGAGTCTTGGATTTGTCAAAAGCTTGTTAGAATCCACGCTTTATGTCAAGTGTGCCGGTATGGAGACTCTGGTTATCTCATTGTATGTTGATGATCTTCTAGTCACGAGAAGTAATATGAATGTGGTCAAAAAGTTCAAAAAGGAAATGATGGAGGCTTTCAAGATGTCTGATCTTGGTTCGATGACATTCTTTCTTGGAATGGAGATCAAGCAAGGACTGAATGAAGTGTTCATCTGCCAGAAAAAATATGCTAAGGAGATTCTTAAGAAATTTCACATGGAAGAGTGTAAGGAAATGAGCACTCCCATGAGTCAGAAAAAAAAATTGTGCTAGGAAGATAGAGCTGACATGGTTGATGAAGCAGAATTCAGAAGATTAGTTGGTTGCTTGATGTACTTAACAGCCACAAGGCCATATATTTTGAATGTTGTAAGCATTTTGTCTAGATTCATGCACTGCCTGAGTGAGATACACTTCAAGGCAGCAAAGAGAGTAATTAGATACATCAAGGGAACTTGGAACTATGGAATCAAGTTCATGAAGAACAAGGAATCCAAGCTAATTGGTTTTCTGACAGTGATTGGATGGCTCAATGGATGACATGCGAAGCACATCTAGGCACTGTTTTAGTTTTGGGTCAAGAGTTTTCTCATGGTGTTCTAAAAAGCAGGACATTGTTGCTCAATTCACAGCAGAGGCAAAGTTTGTAGCTACAACAACAGCAGTCAATCAAGCATTGTGGCTGAGAAAAATACTTATTGATTTGCACATGGAACAAACTGAAAGTACTGAGGTGTTTGTGGACAACCAAGCGGTAATATCAATTTCTCACAATCCTGTGTTTCATGGGAGAACTAAGCACTTCAACATCAAGCTTTTCTTCTTGATTTTCTTTCATCAACAGAAAATTTGTTCTTTGTTTTTCAAATTCAAGAGACAACAAGATTAAAATCTTAAAAAGAACAAGAATAGAGCTTCAACGACCCCAAACACAACACATAAATCAAAACTTGTTGACATAAATCTCTTGACTCCAAAATGAACTTACCAATCAAAACTCCCCAAACGAATCTCAAATTTATGTGTCGAATAGAAAGCCCTCAATCCGTAGTGCAATGAGAGAAATCAAGGAGATAACGAGGATTAACAAAAAAATGAAAATTGAGCCTCCGTTTGATCCAGATTCTTGAAAAAATGCATTATTCCTCTACTCATTTTTAACTACATATTCATCAATAAAATAATATTATACACAAATTCAAATTTTTTTCTTATTTTTTAGCCACGTATTTTCCATCACATCACTTGAAAAAATGCATTTCCCCCACAATGTGCATCAAACACACCCGATTCTTTAAATGCGTAGAGAAATGGAGAGAAGATGGGGGAAGCAGGAGCAAACCTACTTGAGACTAGTGGGGGCTTCTCGATTTTTCTTCAAATTTTCAATTTTTTTTTAGTTTTTTTGTCTAGATTTTTTTTTTTAGATTTTCATATTTTTTTCCAGGGTTTCTTGGTTTTGCCCTTTGGCAGAAGAGTGAAAGAAAGAAAATTGCGCTAAGAGAAATGAGGAGTTAGATGGTTACATAAAAGTAAAAGCAAATTACCGGTAGATTTTTATCGGTTGAAAAAAAAAGACCTAAAGGCGTAAAGAGATAGATTGTAAGGCTAAAGGAAGGAAAAAAAAATAAAAGAGGATGAACACTACCGAAATGAAGTCTCTCTTATCATACATGGATATATGTACTAGGGCCCGTTCGATGGAGATTAAAATTAGATTAAAATTAAAAAATTAATCGTTATTGTTGACTTTTATTAGATAAGTTAATCCCTACTGAACGGGGCCCTAAATTAATAATTAAGTAGAAGTAAATTTTACTAATAAAGTAAAATAAAGTTGGATGACGAATATGAACTTTTGCTACAAGTTGAGTGACTAACCGTCAAAAGAGAGTGATAAGCAAATGGACAAGGAAAAGCGTCAAAGATCACCGAACATCTCTCTCATCTCAAATCATCGTTCGCAATCTGTCTCCGGAGTTCGCTTAGTTCAGACCACGCTCGAGGAACCGATCTTAATCAAATGGCATCTTGATTAGGTTAAATATTCACTGTCGCTTTTTATTTTTTATTTTTTGAAGTATTAATTCTTTTGCTAATTCTTGCTCGTTTATTCGTTTAATCAGATAATCCGGGGGAAGAGAAACTAATAAGTAGTGTATTAAGTGGAAAACTGGAGAATTGTATAGCTAAAATGTAAAACCTAGTATGTATTTTACTTTTGCAGAGTCTCTAGTCAGAAATATTACAAATTAGGATATTTTTTAGCAAGTTTTTAGAGATAGATTTTTTTTTTTTTTGGAGATCTAAAGATAAGATATATGAGGAATTTTACATTTAGTAGTGTGATTTATAATAGAGAATCTATTTGACATGTTTGTTTTACAGGGGCTTTGTAAGGTTGCGCCTGTACCGAGAAGCCATTGGATCATATGAAGTGGTTACTTGGTTCTCTGGGGAGTGATTCAAATGTACAGTCGCTATTGCATTTTCTTGGATTTTCCTGTCGAATTATCAAGGTTAGTAGCTGTTTCATGATTTCACCTATTTTGTTTTTGATATTGACCATTGTATAATTTTCATTAATTATATTTTCTATGTGCATTGAGATGAATGTTATTGAGTATGATTGGATTATGCATTTGTCTGGATTTTTTGGGCAGGTGAACACTTGCAAAACGAATTCTTTTAATCAAAATTTTGTGATTGCTTTGCATTGGAGTTTTGTAAACTGTTTGGAGGGCTACCATGGCTGAAGAAGATGATTGCGTTGAGCTTAAGTTTAGAATCTTTGATGGGACAGATATAGGTTATGGAATCTACTCATCGTCCACTACTACTGATATTCTTATGCAAAGGCTTCTGGCTGAGTGGCCTCAAGGTTAATATTTTGCAACTCTAGTATTTGAATTAATCTTTATGAGGCATAATGTTTGATAAGTTCTCTTATTTATGTTATGTGATAATTAGCACTTTTCCTCACTAAGTAGATGATATATTCTACAGCTGTTATCCTGTCCATATATTTTTATATTTCGATTGGAGGCACATGTCGTGACTATTCTTAGGCCTTGCAGCAGTGGCAGCTCAAGAACTTCAATATTATTAGAATACCAACTTTTAGCTCACGTGAGGAACATTAAGTCCCTGTTTGGGCTCTCAATTAAAATTAGTTTTTGGGGGAAAATGTATTTTAAAATAGTGATTTTCTGGAGAATGTGTGGTTAAAAAAGAAGTAAAAGTTTTGAGTTTACGTGTAATATTATTTTATATAATAATGTGCGGTTAAAAAGAAGAAAGAGAAAAATGTATTAAAATTAAAATGGAGCCCAAACAGAGGCTATGTAGAATACTTAGAAGTTGAGTCTTGGATGGATAGATTTTCTATCAGCCATTGAATAGAGGAAAGTAGATGAAAACTTTTCCTCCTAGAATAGAAGATCCAAACACTGGAGTTGCTAGAATATGAGACCCAATGGTACCTAATGGGGCAAAATATGAATGTCTGAAAAGAACTTTTGTTACATCAAAATACTCTCTCTCCCACTGGCTGGTAGCTAGTAGAACATATATTTACAAAGTTTGGGTCCTAAGTAGCGGCGTCCTAACAAAATATAGCCTTTTATAAGGACACAGCAGCCTAGCATCACCAAAATTAAACAACAGCGTATAAATAAATGCAAATGTTTCCTGATAGATTCTAAGATACTGCTGAAATTTATAATCACTAGAATACACCTAATAAGTAATAATTTAAAGGATAAAGCTATTTATCACTTGTGTGGATACTGGATCCCATATATCACAATTGGTGTTCAATTATATTTTTTTATGATCACCAGTTTTGGGGGTGTCGCCTCCAATGCCACATAGACTGGTTTTGAATAACCCTAGTGATAACTGATAAATAACATTACTGTAATCCAAATATTAAGGGTGTGTTCGGTACGGGTTAAAATTCAATTAAAATTGAAAATATAGCCGTTATTGGGTCTCATTCGTCTAATAAAAGTCAACAATAAATGCTAGTTTTTCAATTTTAATCCGATTTTAATCTCTGTCGAACATGTCTGAAATCCTAGTTCATTTCTTAACAGTCTCTTTTTACTTCTCTAATCTGTTCTTTAATCTTTCATGCATTAGTTCTCCTAATAGAAAATTTCAGCTCGATGGAAAATCCCAAGCTTAATGTTGTTGGTCCTGAAAAAGGCTTGTGTTGTAGTTTAAATATTTTATGCAATAGTTTCTCCCTATAGAAAATTTTAGCTTGATGGAATATCCCAAGCTTAATGCTGTGGGTCCTGAACAAGCCTTGTGTAGTAGTTGAAAAGTCGATTGCTGTCCCAGGTGGAAATAATGTAGGTGGTCATACTTGCTGACTTTTGAATTTATGAGGCATTCATGGTTGTCCCAGAATATCTAAGAGATGTCATTGGAACAACTTTGTATAAGACTTGTTCTCCTAGTAGATCACCTGTTTAACACTGAAGAAGGTAACTCAATCACAGTGAATTTGGTTTTCTTAGCCCAACCAGGACATTGATTATGGCCTTGCAAATACCATCTCTTCCACCTTACGGGATGTTTCAATTTTGTCTCTTTCAGCTCAAGAATGCTTGAATCCGCGATGAAATGGTTTTTAAATGAGACCGTAGATGGAACTTAGAAGGGGTAAAATGTGAGATTGAAAAGAAATTTTATATCACTAAAATATTCTGCCTCCCACTGGTCATTATAAGTATTTAAATATAAGTTCCATTTTGCCAAAGCAGCTGCTCCCTGACAAAACCCTAATAAGGAATCATTAGCCTAGTGTTATAAAGGTTAATAAACAAAAGCATACATATATAATGAAAGTATCTGAAAATATTCTAAGATCCTGCTGAATTATAAAATATGGTAACACTCCTAATAAATAAAAAATAAACTCTAGGGGTCAATTTCTTTGTAGTCCTGGTAGTCTCTTCTATGTAAACAACATATGTAAGGTGATTCTTTTAGAATAATTTGTTGAACAGATATGATGATAGAACCTGTTTCTGTAATTTCCTGTGCTGAGCAGCATGTTTCAGGCTAATAACATATTTTTTGATTGTTTTCTCGATTTTACATGAGATTCTAATTATGCATTTGCATTTATAGATAAATCTGTTATCCCGAAGTCGGTAAATGATATGAAACTTATACATGCTGGAAAAGTTTTGGACAAAGGCAAGACACTTGCTGAGTCCAGAATACATGTTAGTGACTTTCCACAAGGAGTCATAACTATGCATGTTGTTGTACAGCCTCCTCTTGCAAAAAAGAAGACAGGTGTGTTCATATTCATTGTTTTGTATGTGAATTAGGCAATGTTTTTAAAACACTGCATCCAATCCAATATGAAAAGATTCCTCGAACTATTATTTGCATTTTGTTTACTGCATTATCTGATATGATGACTTTGATCCTTTTGTTCAATTGGCGGAAATGTAATCCCCGTGCAAGGAATTTCTTCCCCCTCATGTGGCAAAGTGTGCCAACTGCAAGCGTTGGAAGTTTGTTTAGACTGGACTTATTGACCATTTAACCTAGTTTCAAGGTAGCCAAAGTCGAGGGTGAATGAAGTATTTTTGTCCATGATTGGCAGGATGAGTACAAGCATTCTTTCTCTGCTAATGGCAGTTTTTTGTTATACTAGAGCACTCAAAATATTTGCTGTTTTTGATCCAGGAGGTCCAGGTCGGGATCTTATAGATCGAATTAAAACTACTTATAAGTCTGGTTGGTAGGTCATTTAAATTTTGGGTTGATAATTGCAAAGGTTTAGATTTTTGATGTTAGGCTATAGTATTTAGAAATTTCAAGAGGGTAGTGCTTGAAATTGATCAGTTATATCTTGCTGAATATTTGGACAATAATGTGAATTTGGCCATTAGTGCCATCAAATTTAGCATCAGGGTATCAAAGTCAATGAGACCCACATTCATCTAGGTTGAAATTGTAAGAAAATACAAAATTTACTTCTGAAGGTTGTCAAACCTATACCACGTGAACTAGTGAAAGTTGCACTTACATCTCTTGTCACTTACCTGATAGTCAAAATTAAAGGGGTAAAAGCTACAAAGATAAAGAAACATAGAACACCACAAAAAGTATTCATCAATTTTGAATTAAACCTTTCTGTGGCCTCTCTTTCCTAATCCAACTGCAACAGAAATTCCTCACATCCCGTACTGAAAGTTGCACATAAGTCTCTTGTCATTCCTGGTCGCGGAAAGTAATTGAAAACATGTCAAAACAGAAGAATGAAAAAGACACAGAAACTCCTCACATCCCGTACTGAAAGTTACACTCAAGTCTCCTGTCATTCCTGGTCGTGGAAAGCAAGCGAAAACATGTCAAAACAGAAGAATGAAAAAGACCAGAAACTCCATACATCCCTTACTGAAAGTTACACTTAGTCTCGTCATCCCTGGTTGTGGAAAGCAAGCAAAAACATGTCAAAACGGTTGAATGAAAAATGGAAAATACAAAAAAAAAAAAAAAAAAAAAAAAAAAAATTGGCATTTGATCCAAACCCTTCTGTGGTTTTTCAATTCCCCAGTTCTGACAAGGATTTCCCATTTCCCCTAGCATGTTTGGCTAAGGTTAAAAAAATAAAAGTTAAATTTACATTTGCCAATTATTTGCTTACAAACGAGTTTGGACAGATTACGTTTATGTAAAGCAGTCATACCTTGGTTTCAAAATAAACTTACTTCCATCTTAAAATTGCCGCCTTCATATTGGAATTTGATTAGTGAGATTTTGACCAAGTGTCTACATGATCTTGTGTTTTTCATAGCACTCAACAAAAAAGATGGAACCATTTTCTGATGCTGTTCTTGTAAAGTTTCTGAGCTAGGAAGATGGTGATTTAGTGGAATAGGAAATCAATTAATAGTTGAGAATCAGCATGTATTTGGGCCATCTTTTTGATACGTTGGTTAAATGAAATATTATTTTTAAAAATATGACTTCTTCATCATCTCATATGATTTTGCTTTGTTATTTCCATCTTAGGATGTAAGTATTGCTTTTCATTTATAAACATTGTGAGAGGATCCAACGTTCAGCATTCTAATTTTGCATTGTTTCGGGTGCAGATAAGAACCGGGAGAAACAAAAGCAGAACTCATGTTCATGCACCATCCTTTAGAACCAAAATCATGCTGTGCAGTAGCATGTCTTTCTGGTTGTGCCTTTCTGGATGATGTTAGCACACTATTAACATTTGAGACAGCCCCTCTTTGAGAAAAGGAATAAAACAATCCGAGGTACTTATAGTTTGGAAGGTTGAATTCTTGTAATTGCTTCTGTTTTCCTTGGGATTGTGATCATTTTCTAACATTTGGAATTGAGATGTACATGGTCGATCCTTTAGGCAATGCCTATTATATACGTGTTAGACATTATTGCTTATTTTACCAAGTTGCCTAGCCGATCAAACTTGATCAATGAATAATGTAGTTGCCTGAAGATGTTTTGTTTGTGTTTGGAAATTGGTAGAATTTGGTTTGTGTTTAATGGATATGGACTTAAATTCTCATATTTGAAATCATATGATGAGAGGTGGTTATTTCTTAATTTTGTTTGTAGTGTTTTACTTGAATGGTAGAGAATTCTCTTTTAAAAGTAGCGTCGAAAGCCTGATACAAATTTGGGTGCTCATGTAATATTTCATAGAATTGAGTGATCTTTGAAGAATTAACAATTCCCTTGGTGTTATTTTGGGAATCAGCGCTATAAAATCCAGTGTTTCAAAAACCGGTCCGGCTCAGTCGAAAAAATCGAGGAACGAGACCAAAATGGGTTCGGTAGGCTTATAAAAATCTAATAAAAAACCAGTCCCAGAATTCGTTAAATTGGCCGGTTTTTGGAAAATTGGTGACTCGTTCCCGGTTTAACTGTCAACTTATATAAATGTATATATTTTTTAAAAATTTTAAATGTGCATATGTGTGTGTATTAAATTTTTGTAAATGTATATAAAATCACCTATCTGGTCTCGATTTTTAAAACTTTTTTAAAAATCACAGATTTGATATCGGTTTGACTTTGGTTCAACCTTTTGACCCTTCATCATTTCTCCTTTTCGGGTCGATTTTTAAGGCATTGATAAAATCTGGAAAGTCAAAAATTACAAATTAATTTCATTCGATAAAGCTGCAAATTTGTCATTTTCTTCCCTAATTCTGTTATTCTAAAATTGATTAAATCCAAAGTTGGAGCATCATCAGTGCATTATTGTTTAGTATGGCATGTAACTTGAAAGGCTTTTGGTTTATATGACATTGCCATTTAATAGATGCTCAAGTCTAAAATTGATTTTCAATGAGCTGCGTTTACAATCGAGAATCATTTTTAAGTGTTTTATTTTCTTAAAATAAAAATAAAAATATATCTAAGTCTAGACATTTGCTGAATTGACATGTTTAAATTTAAGCTGGTCTATAGATATTGTCTATTTTTTATTTTTATTTTTCCTTTTATCTTATTAGCTTAATAGAGTTCCACTTATATTGCATTTGAAATGATTTTTTTACGCGTTTTTTAATTTACTAGGTGCAAGCAACGTGCAATGCACGTTTGCTTAGTTTATATTTAATAGTTTTGTTTAAGTAGCTGGCGGTGTCGAGAGACACCATATAAAATAATGAACTTTGCACAACCTGTCTCAAAAGATTAGAAGTAAACAAAGTATCAATGCCACGAGAAACAAACAAATAGTAACAAATTGAAGTAAAACATTTAGGAAAACATAGTGTGCAAAATGGTCAGAGAAAAAAAATAGGTTGGAGAATATTCATACTGTCTAGTCCAAGGTGATTAACAGCAGTGACAAACTGCTGATGGAGCTCAACTGACCAAACCACTCGTGGTTTCTTCAATGTAGATGTATCATCTCTTTCTTCTGCTTCATCTTCCTCATCCTTTCTTTTCTTCAGATTTTTCCAACTCCCCTCATTGGTCGAAGACGAATATTCAGCATCTTCAGGTGGTTTTTGCTGCTGTTCTCCATCTTCCACTCTTCCTGTTTGTTCATACTCCTTTCCCTTGTACTCGACCTTTTTTTTGCAAACCACATGCTGCCATATATTCTTCAGTGCCTCAATACGAACCGGTTTGATGAGATAATCCACCGCACCGTGAGTAATCCCCTTCATCACAACTTTTTGGCTATCATCCGCAGACATCACTAACAACCACACAACCAAATATCAAAATAAAGACAAGTTTACACGAAACAGGTAATTTCTGATTTTAGGTTGAACGTAGTCTGAAACAAATGAATCGAGAAGGTTACTAATAACGGAAAGGTCCATCTCGAATCCAACATGATCAAGAAGTTTGAAACCATCCATGTCTGGCACATGAACATCACTTATAACAATGTCACAACCATTCTCGTTTTCCCTGAGATAATTTAACGCAAGCTTTGCCCGATTGCACTTGGTAACTGAAATTCCCCATTACAATTAGATCAGCCCTCTAAAGAATTATGGAAAACATTTCCCAGTCCAGAAATAAGTGCACCCGCCAATAAGAAAAGATTTGAACATAAAGATTGAAAAATTGACAATACATCTATTAAAACAAGCATTTCTAACATTATAATTTTGGCGTGAGATCTAAAGAACCATCTGGATTTGTGATTTAAATAGGCCTTTTTCTCTACATAACATGAAATTCCACAATCTCCATATTACATAATCACAAACTGATCTCCATTAATGGATTAAATTCTATTTCCTCTAGTCAAACACATATTATGAATTCAAAAAAGAAAATCTGAACAAGTTAAACAGAAAAAAATCTATTTTCTCATTTAAGATCCATTTCGTGAACAATCATACAAAACCCACCGAAAAATGAAAGATATACAGATTTGAACTTCAAAATAACATGATTACTGCAAAAAAAAAAACCAAGAAATGAACTATTCTTTGAACAAAATTTACACACTGTGTGTTTGTTGTGAGTACCTTCATAGAGGCAATTCTTGAGCATCTTCTCCAAGATCATGAGACAAGTAGGGTCATCTATGTTCCTTGCTTTTGAGCTGTTTGTGTTAAATTGCTGCCATGGGAGGCTTCGTCCAGAGGTGTGCAGCCTGTAGGGTGGAGGTTCCGGCTGTGGAGTTGGCCGGAATGGTGATTTCCGGCGTTTTTCAATTTTTTTGGCAGAATTTTTGCAGCTTCGATTTCTACAGTTTTTGTGGATAGATTTTCGTGTTTTTTGGTGGTAAATGATGCTAGTGTTTGGGGCTTTTCTATGGAACAAGAATCAGGTGGTTTGGGAGGCAAAATTTTTTCGAAATTTTTGTCCATTTTTTTGAATTCCTAGAGAAAAGGGAGAGCATCGGGGGTAGAGACAGAAAGTGGAAGGATGAGAATGGTTAGGGTTTGCTTTAGGAAATATTAAACCAAGAAATTCCGTTAGTTTTTCCGTTAAATCAAGAAATTCCGTTAGTTTTTCCGTTAAAACAAGAATTTCCGTTAAATAGGCACTTTTTATATATAGAAAGATGTGACAGATTTTTGATGCAGTCCACGGAAGCATTGGTGATGTTCTTATTATCCCAAGATTGCCACTCTTCTTCCCCAAGAATTGATTTAGTGAAAAATTAAAAAAAAATAAAAAATAAAAAATGAATCGCATAATTCAAAAAAATAAATTGATTGTATGACCATATGCCAGCCATTTTAGAACATCTGATTCATTACTTATGGTAGAACGTAGTTCAATCTGCAAAAAAGTTGGACATATATCAGTGATATTTATATTCAAAATATATATTCTTATAATGAGAAGATAAGAAGTTATCAAGATTATGTACAACCTTCTCCTTTAACCAAATTGAAAATTTCTCAGTGTGCATTTTCCAAAGCAAGCTTTCATTTTTTTCAAGGCTTCTATTGTTTCGCTTTAGCTCCTCTTTATGCATTCTAATAATAAGCAAGTTATCCGAAATTGCAAATTAATATATATTTTGTGTACTTATTCTCCTTAAAAAGTGAATGACTACTCCAAATAAGGTTCCACTAAAAATGTTTTGAATAACACGTAACGATGCGATATATGTAAGATTTCATTACTTAATGTAATAAATTTTGGAGCATATATGGTACGTCCCCCCAGTCATTTCATTGCTAACATAATCTTGATTGCGCCCCTCTCGATGATCAATTTCTCTTGCTTCATAAACTCGGTACAAAAATTCATGCACTCATCTGCAAGGTAACATTTAGCTATGCAACCTTCGGGACTGCGCGATTTCTCACATGTCCTTTGAATATCTTCATATGTCTAGAATTAAACAAAGTAAACAAATTAGTATTAGCAATGAAATTATGTGCATAAAATTATCCAAATAAGTGTGAATTTCTCACCTCTCAAAAGGATACATCCAACGATAATGAACTGGACCACATAATCGTACCTCTCTTCCCAAATGTACCACCAAATGTATCATGATATCAAAAAATGTTGGAGGAAAGAATCTTTCAAGACAGCATAAGGTTTCAGCTACTTCATCTTCTAGTATTACTATTTTCTCCCTATCAACAACACGTTGGCATAATCTATTGAAGAACGCATAGTCTAAAAATTGCATTTCATGGTCCTTTTGGAAGTAAACCTCTTAATGCTACAGCCAAGAGTTGTTGAATGAGAACGTGACAGTCATGTGACTTGAGGCCAATAATTTTGCATTCATCTACTGATATACAATTGGCTACATTTGAATACCCATCAGGTATCTTCAAGTTAAACAATCTCTTACAAAATGTTTGTTTCTCCGACCTTGATAACGTATGTGGAGCAGCAGGAAGGTATGTTCTATTACCTCTGTCCTTCGGGTGTAACTCCTTCCTAATTCCCACGTCTTGTAAATCCTTACAAGCATTTAATCCATCTTTTGTTTTACCATTTATGTCTAACAATGTACTAAGGATGCTTTCACATACATTTTTCTCAATGTGCATTACATCTAAATCATGACGTAACGGTAACACCTAATAATGTAACAAAGCAAAAACATTTTGTTATTTTCATACAAAAATTATATTCAAATAATTGAAAAAAATTAAATAAGAGTTGGAAAATGCCAAAATCTTACCTCCCAATATGGTAAGTTAAAAAAGATTGATCTCTTTTTCCATGTTAGCATGCTCCCATCACATGTCTTTCTTTTTCATTTCTAAGATTTCCCAAAATTATCTGTTTTTCTTTTTCATTTCTAAGATTTGCCAAAATTATTAAAATAATCTTTAAGAGTAACCAAAATGTTGCTACCAAACATAATTTTAGGCTCGCTTCCCTTTTCTTCATGTCCATCAAACCAAGATTTCTTTTTCCTAAACGGATGAGTTGGTGACAAAAATCTCCTATGACCCATGTATGTAAATTTTCTACGGAATTTTAACCACTGTGAGTGAGTATTCTCAAGACATATAGGACAAGACCAGGTAAATTTCCAAGAGCAGGTAAATCATTAATAGTCCACATTAGTATTGCTCTCAAATTGAAGATTGCTTGAGTGTGTGCATCATACACATTCACCCCTGATAAGTGCGTTTTGCGCACTAAATTATGCGACAAAACATGATTAATTGTTGATATAAATGCTTGAATATGGCTTAATCCAATATGAATTGTGTTTGTAGGTTCACTTTGATGGAAATAATGAAATATGTGCGAAAAAAGGCGAAAATGACCAAAATAGAAGGAAATGAAAGTTCGGGGACTAAATCGCAATTATTCATAAGTTGACCCGAACAATGACCGAGCATGGAAAGTCACCAAAGATCTAATTGTCAATATTTTGGATGACTAGAAGAAGATGGAAGAGGAAGAAAAGCCAAAAAGTGGAATGAAAAGAAGATTGTGGACCAATTTGAACTAGAAGCGAAAATTCATCCATGCTATAGCATGAGTTTATACCATGCTATAGCACAGACCTCAACAGTGATTTTTACTTTGCCCATGCTACAGCATGAAAATGTACCTTGCTATAGCAAGGAGTATTCTGGGCGAGAATTCTTAAGTTTCCTTATCCAACTACAACTCTTATGGTAATGAGTCAAGGGCAACTATAAAAGCCTAAACTCGTCCTAGATTAGGGGATTATGCATTATTAGAGAGAAAAAAACACCATTGAAGAGGGAGGAAAAAGGCGAGAACAAGGGTTTCACTTCAAGATTCAAGATTCAAGCTTTAAACCCTAATTCTTTGGTGATGTATTCTCTTGATTATCTTTGTTCTTTAATTTTATTCATGCTAGGCTAGACTTTTTATGTACTAGGTGAACGATGAACCTCGTATTGTGAACTTTTAATTCTTTATTTTGCAATTTGATATTTAAACACGTTTGATGGATGTTGAATGATTTATATACACATTCTTGTCTCTACAATTATATGCGCAATAGTTGTATGAGTTTGGGTGATTTATTTTATGCATTCGAAAGAAGGGAAATAGATTCTACAAGGTATAAATCATCGTAAGGTCCGATAGGGGATAGAAATATACCGCTATGCTTTATGTGAATCTCTAAGTGTTTATAAAACGTCATGCATTCTTGTATATTGCATTTGTCATAGAAATATAGTCAAATGGTATGCTAGAATAGGTTCAATTCTACTCGAAAGAGATTATTGAATGAGTTAGAAACATTGATTCTTCAACCAATTCATCGTGTTGTCAAATTGTGAAATAGGAGTTACAAAGTGAACTTGCTTGGTGATTCGGGATCCTAGTACGCTTTTTCATACATTAATTTCTTCAACTTTTGCAGGTTAACCATCATTCTTGCATTTAGTCGTAATTCTAATTTAATTTGCATGTTAGTCATAGTTTAATCATAAAATCTAAAACAATCATCTTGAATTTAATAGATTCGGTTTAGGTCGAGATAATAACAATCACGTTAAATCAATCCTCGTGGGAACGATACTCGAAATTCTTGAATTTCCACTTTATTACTTGTCAACGAACCGTGCACTTGCGGTGATTTAAATCCGAAACATATTTTCGTGAACAAGAACGGTCAGAGCTAGAATATGTTTCTGATTTATCCAAACTTGAATTGGTGTTTGTCCTCAAACAAGATGATGACCTAACTTTACGCAAAACATGGTTTAACAGCCTATGGTATCTCAGGATTAGAATTCAGTAATTAACCAATGAACAGTTTCCACAGTGTAAACTCAAATCAACCTCCACCTATCACATGCAGAACTTGATGTGTATGTGTGTGCAATACTCATGCAAAGCATACCAAACTGATGATGGGTGTAAATCCCGACCTGCAGTAGTTAAATTTTCTTTCTTTCCTCGCTCGAGAGATTCACACCCCCCAAACTTATTATTTTCATTCACCGACCCAAGGGTGTGTTCTAGAGTATAGTTTTGATTTACTTAGTCCTTACTCTCTCTGTTTGGATAAATCTCGCGGTCATAAGTTCACAATTCAACAAGCATGGATTCTCCTATTTCTTTGATTGTTTCAAGCGTTAAGACTAGACTAGGTTACTTGCTTCGCATCAGAAATATGATTCTATCAACAAGATGTCTGGGGCTAATCAATGCATTTCATACATAGAAACATGTATAATATTCATCAGATGATAGGTTCTTGTGTTTTTTTTTTTTTTTTTTAAATGACATCTTCCATTTGCTTTCTATATAACCCCTGTAGCGAGATTTAGGCCGATGACTCCCAAGTCAGATGACCATAGGGC
This sequence comes from Fraxinus excelsior, assembly GCA_019097785.1. NCBI lineage: Eukaryota > Viridiplantae > Streptophyta > Magnoliopsida > Lamiales > Oleaceae > Fraxinus > Fraxinus excelsior. The sequence goes on from CM032629.1 coordinate 11,902,883, forward strand.
ACCAGGTTTTAAACCCTTACAGGCTTAATCACTCGAGTTATACAGGCTCGAACAGACGTCTTAGCGATTCAACGATTAGTGCACTGCCCCTTTTCTTTTAGACATCCAATTTTTAGAACCGACCTCTGACTTGAAACTTTTACCTCGTTTTCGTCTCATTGATCTAATCCAATCCACACAACACAATTTTTCACACATGGAATCCATACTTATCTCAATGTTCCCCTGTAACAGCTAAATCATCTCCAAACTTCTAGAATGATGATTTTTCGAATGGTGCAATAGAAGTTCTCAAGGTTTACCTATCATGTTCAACTTCACTATGGCTCAAGCATCCCATCATTGGCTTAGCATGCCCAACACAATTATTGTGCGCAAAAATGTCAAGTTCCACATAGACAAGTATTGATCAATTAAGCATGCATAATTTCCACTGTTCATAGATATACTGATTCCAATATTCTCATCATTGCCGGCAAGGCTATTAAACTTGCACAAACAGAAATTTTTTTTTTTTTTTTAGAGACACACAGAAAGCAGTAAATTAAACAGCTAAGCAACACTAAGATGATGAGAGAATATATCACATACACAGAACGTGGTACATTAAACAGTTAAGTAGCACCAATATGATGAGCTAAAAGATCACCCCCAAACTGAAAATTTGACATTGCCCTCAATGTTCATAGGAGACATGAGTAATCAAATTGGACTGATAACAAAAAGAAGGGAGATAGAAAACTCCCCTGATCAAAAAGGGGGCGGTGGTGACGGTGGAGGAGGAAAACTCGGTCCAACATCCGACGGTGGAGGCAGCCGTGCAAGGATCTGTCGCATCATCTCTGACTGCTCATGAAGAAGGCCGGACTGCCCTCGGATCAGCTCTGACTGCTCGTTAAGTATAACTGATTGCCGCTGTATCTCAACCTCAAGGTGACCCAAACGATTCACTGTTGCATCAGCCCGGAGTTGTATATCGTCCACCCTACCGGCATATAAGCTCAATCGCCCAGTCATAGTTTCAAGTGCTCCCCTGGTGGCGATGGTTTCCCTACTGCTCTCAGAAGCAAAAGTGCGAGTGGTGAGGGTGTCTGCCCGCACCTGCTGCACGTCAGTACACATAGCCCCAAAGGCTTGCTGTAGACTCTGTAAATCTCTGCCGCAGCCAGTAATGGTGGCAAACATCTGCCGTAAAATCTGAGTGTCAACTCCAATATGTGGTGGTGCAGTTGCTACGGGGGGCATATCTATATCATCAACCCCGGCATCCTGTGCAGGGGCCGCCTGCTGATCCTGGATGGCTTTCCTCCGTGCTTCCTGGTGCCTAGCCCTTGCCCTATTCTGAGCTTCCAAAGAACTGCGTTTAATGAAAGAAACGGCGTTGATCGGAAGTTCCCCTGGTGGGATGGGAACACCGGCGCGCTTGCAAATGCCGCTAATAAGGCTCGGGAAGATTAATGAATTCCGGCGATCCCCCGAGGTTCCCAGTGTATGGATCTGTTCATAGAGTAGAGCAGCGAGATCGATCTTATTCCCTCGAACCAAGTAAAAAAGAAGTCCGGCTCTAGGATCCTGGAATGTGGAGCGGTGTCGAGTCGGCTCAATGTTGAAGCACATGAATAGCCATAGGAGGGCGACGGATGGTGTGAGCTCAATTTGGTGCCACTCCTCTGTGTCTAAAGGCCAGGCATTATCCCGCCCTAACAAAACAGTTGCTACTTCAGGCCATGGAAAATCTTCAGGTATCGGCACTATATTATCCCAGGTGAGCTGATAAAAGTCTTGGATTACCTCCGGTGTGAATAGAATCCACTTGCCCCGAACCCATGTTTGGTGAAAGTGTTCTGACCCAGGGGTGTCTATGTCCATATTAAAGTTGGCGTAGAATTCCCGGACTAGACTGTCGTAGACAGGGTGTGGTCGTGCCACCAATTTCTCCCAACCACAATTCATAACCAACGTACACAATTCAAATCTCGGAAAATCTTCGAGTTTAACCGGCCTCTCGGCGTGTAGTTGCCAATACGAGATGACATCGGTGTATCTGATCCGAACACCGGGACCTAGAAAACGCCGCACACCCCCTTCAGGTGTTTGGGTGCGGGCTGTGCCAGAGGTGGTGGCAACCTTCTCCTTGCCCTTGGAAGTGCGTTTCGGCGGCATCCTACAAAAGAGAAAAAGAAAAGTATCAGTCCATTAAAATAGTAAGGGAATGGAGACATAAGTCGAGAGAAATGCCCCAAAATCCCCCAACCTTGCTTCAATAATATGAAAGTCTGTGTTGGTGTGTATTAAGAGATATAGCAAAGTGAAAACGTGTCGTAACAGTTGGAACTAAGTGCAGTGCAAGCAAGTGGGGAAGAAGTGCCATGATTGACCAGGGATATTCACCCTCGGACACCGCCGAAACAAAACGATATTTTCCCGGGCATCGCCGAGGCATGGGGCAGGTAGCAACGTGGTCCAGCACATATCAAAAATTCATGCAATTCGGATGTCATTTGGGTAGGGAGATCGATGGGCAAAGTAGGTGCCGTGAGGTGAAACGCCCTAGCCATATGTCTCACATGGTGACATGAACGACATTTATCACAATGGTGAATACATATTATAATGAAATGCAATGTAGGGCATAAAGAAACCAACGAGCGGTGCAAGTGAGCTAAGAGATGAGAAAGCATTCAAAGAGACATTTTATCAAACACCTAAAGTGCATCTTTTCTCAAGAATGTTGCAATCACCAAGGTGGAATTCAAGCCAAAATTTTTTTTTTTGTTTTTGTTTTTTTTACATCCAACACACACAATCCAACAACTACCTAAGCCCATCACCAAAATGCAAGATGTAAAGCATAAGAGAACAATGTGAAGTAAGAAAGCACAATGAAACATACCTAGAAATTGTGTGATTGGAGGTGGAGTGTGGTGATAGTTGGGGGTTTGGAGACCGGGTGGGTTGACAGGGGGTGGTCGTGTGTGGGTGTGGAGGTGTGTGTCGTGGGTTTGGGGAAGGGGTGACCGTGTGTGGTGTGGAGTGTCGTGTGTGGGAGAAGAAGGAAAAGAAAAATAAAAGAAGAAGACAAAAAAATAAAAAAAAAACGGGGGGAGGGGAGGGTTATAAACGTGCCATGCGACCGCATGGCACATTTCCATGCGGTCGCATGGCACAAGGGGCAGGGCCAAAATCGGCCCTGCCCCGTTGTGGGCGACCGCATGGCTATCCAGTTAGTCATTTTTTTTATTATTATTATTATCATAGGAACAAAATAGTGAAATGAAACTCTAAGTATCATGAATAAAAAAATAAAACATATGCCGACTCCGGAATAGCTTACTATGGGTTGGTGTGCACCAAAAACTTAATATTGGAACCCCCAATGCCATTCGATGTTTTGATGCTTTCACGACATGACCACATGCATTTCAAACCATTGTGTGTGCGTGAGAGTCATGAATTCCACTCTAAAGGTAATTTTAGACTCCCGGAAGCATAGGTGGATCCCCAAAAACACAAGATTTGCTTCATTCACCCCCGAAACACGTGAAGTGTGCACAAAATGAATAAATGAGCATTTAAACACTCCCACATGGATTCTCAACATAAGATAAACTGCAAGGGACCATGCTATCATGTGTAAGGCTCTAGATAGCTGGTGAACAACCTAACATGCTACAACCGACAGAAAACATGGAAAAACTCAACTTTCACCAAAAACCTCCATTTTAGCTAACACCCCCAAAAAAAATTTTTCAAACCATGATTAGGCATTACTCGAGGTGCGGATGAACAGTAAAAATGAATTAGACACCAGTATCAACCATGAAATCGCATGTTGGATTTATAAAGATGCCCAAAACGCTCCTTTGACCTAGATATGCGAGAGTTGGAGTTCTAACCACCCTAAATTCATGCGAACACCACACATGACAGATTTAATGCATGCAACAATAACATGAATTATTGTTGGACACGTGGTGAACAAAATAGGGGTACTATGACCTAAAACTACCAAAAATTGCAGAAAACTGAAAGTGTATAAATCAAAAGAAATAAAGCGGAATAAGTAAAAGGGTGAAATTGATGGGTTGCCTCCCATCCAGCGCTAGTTTATAGTCCATAGCTCGACTGTACCGAATGGAGATCACCCTTTGCTTGAGATGAACGGTGGATTTGTCTTTTGAGAAGTCCCCGCTCCAATAGTGCTTTAAGCGCTGTCCATTTACCTTGAATGTCCCTTTGCTCTCATGAGTGATCTCCACTGCTCCATGTGGGAACACACGTGTGATAGTGTATGGACCAGACCACCTTGACCTCAGTTTTCCCGGAAAAAGCTTTAGGCGAGAATTGAATAACAGAACCTGCTGCCCCACAAGAAACTCCCGTCTCTGAATATGCATGTCATGAAACTTTTTAGTTCGCTCCTTGTAGATTTTGGCATTCTCATAAGCCTCTTGACGAAACTCATCCATTTCATTTAACTGAAGTAACCGTTGTTCCCCCGCTGCTTGTAAATCCAGATTCAACTTGCGAATTGCCCAATAAGCCCGATGCTCCAACTCCACTGGCAAGTGGCATGCTTTTCCAAACACTAGGCGGTACGGTGACATCCCGATAGGTGTCTTGAATGCTGTTCGGTAAGCCCACAAAGCATCATCCAACTTCTTGGACCAGTCCTTCCGTGAAGAATTCACCGTAACCTCCAATATTCTCTTTAACTCTCTGTTAGAAACTTCCACTTGCCCACTGGTTTGAGGATGATATGGAGTAGCAATGCGGTGTTTGACTCCATACTTACTCAACAACTGCTCAAATTGGCGATTACAGAAATGTTTACCGCCGTCACTGATGATAGCCCGGGGTGTGCCATAACGAGTGAAAATGTGCTTCTTGAGGAATCCAATCACCACTTTTGCATCGTTAGTAGGCAAAGCTACTGCTTCCACCCATTTCGAGACATAGTCCACCGCCACAAGAATGTACTGGTTGGAGAATGAAGATGGGAATGGTCCCATGAAGTCAATCCCCCAAACATCAAATAATTCCACTTCCAGAATGCTTGTCAGAGGCATTTCATTCTTTCTTGAGATATTCCCCGTGCGTTGACACCGATCACACCTCTTCACGAATTCAAAGGAGTCTCTAAACAATGTAGGCCAATAAAACCCCGACTGTAAAACTTTGGCTGCTGTCTTGGACGCTCCAAAATGTCCCGCATATGTTGATGAATGGCAATGTTCCAAGATCTGATGTACCTCTTCTTCAGGCACGCACCGTCGGATAATCTGATCTGCCCCTCGCCTATAGAGAATTGGGTCTTCCCAAAAATAATACTTCAGATCTGCAAAGAACTTCTTCCTCTGATGAGCAGAATACTCTGGTGGTGGAATAGACTTGGCTAAATAGTTCACAACATCAGCATACCACGGTACTGTCTCCACACTGAGGAGTTGTTCATCTGGAAAAATCTCATTGATTTCCACTACTGCATCTGGTTGACTGAACTCCAGCCGGGATAAGTGGTCAGCTACCACGTTCTCACTGCCCTTTTTATCTCTGATTTCTATGTCGAACTCTTGTAGCAATAATACCCAGCGTATCAATCTTGGCTTAGCGTCCTTCTTGGTCATCAGGTATTTCAATGCTGCATGATCAGTGTAAACAACAACCTTTGACCCAACCAAATAAAGGCGGAATTTATCAAATGCATACACAACCGCTAATAACTCCTTTTCTGTAGTTGCATAGTTCATCTGTGCATCATTTAAGGTTTTGCTGGCGTAGTATATCACATGAAAGACTTTGTTGATGCGTTGTCCCAAAACCATCCCACGGCGAAATCACTGGCATCACACATTAACTCAAATGGTAACTCCCAATCTGGAGCGACTACTACTGGAGCCGAAGTGAGCTTCTCTTTTAGGGTGTGAAAAGCCGTCAAACACTCATTATCAAATTCAAATGAGCTGTCTTTCATCAATAAGTTGCATAGTGGCTTCGTGATCTTCGAGAAATCCTTGATGAATCGTCTGTAAAACCCGGCATGACCTAGAAAGCTGCGAACGCCCTTGACAGAAGTTGGTGGCGGTAGTTTCTCGATGACTTGAATCTTTGCCCTGTCCACTTCAATTCCCTTCGCTGAAACCCGATGTCCCAACACAATGCCTTCCTGCACCATGAAGTGGCATTTCTCCCAGTTTAATACCAGATTTGTTTCTCTACATCTTTCTAACACCAAGTTCAGATGTTCCAAGCACTCATCAAATGAAGACCCAAATACAGAGAAATCATCCATGAAGATTTCAATGAATCTCTCAACCATGTCGGAAAATATAGCCATCATGCATCTCTGAAACGTGGCTGGAGCATTACATAAACCAAATGGCATCCTACGGTAAGCAAAAGTACCATAGGGGCATGTAAATGTGGTTTTCTCCTGGTCATCCGGTGCTACTGGAATCTGATTGTAACCTGAATACCCATCGAGGAAACAGTAATGTGAATGACCTGCCAACCTCTCCAGCATTTGATCAATGAAGGGGAGAGGAAAATGATCTTTCCTAGTAGCTGTATTGAGTTTGCGATAGTCAATGCAAACCCTCCATCCCGTAACTGTTCTGGTAGGTATAAGTTCATTTTTCTCATTAGGCACAACTGTAATTTCCCCCTTTTTTCGGCACAACTTGAACTGGGCTTATCCATGCACTATCTGATATAGGGTAGATAATGCCAGCATCCAAAAGCTTCAATACCTCAGCCCGGACCACTTCTTTCATATTTGGATTCAACCTCCGCTGACTCTCCACGCTCGGTCGAAAATTCTCTTCCATGAGAATCTTATGCATGCACAACGAAGGACTGATCCCTTTAATGTCTGCAATGGTCCATCCTATTGCTGTTTTATTTTCCCGAAGTACCCGGAGTAGTTTCTCTTCCTCCACTTCACTGATTGAGTTTGATATAATCACTGGAAGAGTGCATGATTCTCCCAAATACGCATATCTGAGGTGCGGTGGTAGTTGCTTGAGTTCTAGTTTAGGTGGCTGCTGAATGGACGGTACATGTTTGTTGGTTCCTGTTCCAAGTTCTTCAAAATATGGCAAACGTGGTTTCCGGATGTATGGTGGGTTGGTCTCCAAAAATCTTGCACAAGTCTCCATCTCCAGTGAATCAGAATCTATTGATTGAGAATGAGCGATGCATGCCTCATATGCATCTGAAGGATGTTGAAGTAAGAATGTATCATTCACCACCCTGTCAATGACATCAATTTTGAAACAGCTATCTGCCTCTGAAGGAAACTGCATGGCTTTGAAAACATTGAAGGATATCTGCTCTTCACCCAACCTCAAAATTAGCTGCCCCCTCTGAACATCAATCAGAGCTCTGCCCGTGGCCAAGAACGGTCTACCTAGAATTAGTGGAACATCTTTGTCTTCCTCCATATCTAATATGAGGAAATCTGCAGGAAATATGAATTTTTCCACCTTGATGAGCACGTCCTCGATGATTCCTCTTGGGTGAGTCAATGATCTGTCAGCGAGCTGCAACGTGACAGTGGTTGCTTTAGCTTCTCCTAGGCCAAGTTTCCTGAAAACAGACAAAGGCATCAAATTAATACTTGCACCAAGATCGCACAATGCTTTATCAAAGAAAATTTCGCCAATAGTACAGGGCACAGTAAAACTCCCTGGATCTTTTAATTTTGGTGGAAGCTTTTTCTGAATCCTAGCACTGACTTCTTCAGTTAACATTACTGTCTCGTGATCTTCCAGTTTGCGTTTGTTTGATAGAATGTCCTTCAAAAATTTTGCATAACTAGGTATTTGAAGGAGTGCATCAGCCAATGGAATGTTTATGTGCAGTTTTCTGAACACTTCCAGAAATTTCTTGTACTGCTGCTCCATCCTTTGCTTCCTCAAGCATTGTGGGAATGGAATTGGTGGCTCATAGGGGTTCATTGAAGTATCTTGATGTTTCTGTGGTTCTGTCGGAGTTTCTTTCACTGGTGTTTTCCTGATATTGTCAGCATGTTCCTCATTCTCTTCTATAGATAACTCCACCTGCTCTTTAATTACATCTGGCCTCTTGACATGTATCTCAGGTAGCTGAACTCCGCTTCGTGTAGTAATGGCTTGAACATGCTCCCTAGGATTTATTTCGGTGTTGCTCGGTAATGCACCAGGTACCCTCCCTGTCATAGACAGGGCTAACTGCCCCATTTGGGTTTCTAGATTTTTAATTGCTGCACCTTGATTTTGGAGGTTTGTTTCAGTCTTCCTCATGAATTGATTTGTGGTTTCCATATATTTATCTGTCTTTTCCATGAACTTTACAAACATGTCTTCCAACTGAGGTTTCTTCTCCTGCTGAAACTGCCCTTGAGCCCGATTATGATTCTGATTGTGATTTTGGTTTCCACCCCAAGAGAAATTTGGGTGATTTCTCCAACCTGGATTGTATGTTTCAGAATAGGGGTTGTTTTGCTGACGTTGACCCCATTGGGCAAAATCCACCTGTTCCAGTCTTTGTGTAAGGATAGGACAGTCGGCTGTGGGGTGTTCTGCTCCACATTCTTCACAAATTAATTTCTTGACCTGTGCTGAGTTCACTGTCTGTGTCATATTCTCCATCTTGTGAAATAGTGAGTCAATTTTTGCAGACAATGCTGAGTAGCTATCCACCTCATACACTCCGACTGATTTCTTTGTGCCTCCTCTATCTGTAGACCACATGGCTGAAGTATTAGCCATTCTTTCAAACAATTCCCAGGCTCCAGCAATTGACCTAGTGCTTATGGAGCCGTTTGATGATGAATCCACCATACTTCTGGAGGCCGGAGCTAGTCCCAAATAGAAAAACCTAACTTGTGTTCTCTGATCGAACCCATGTTGAGGACACTTCCGTAGCATGCTCTTGAATCTGTTCCATGCTTCATCGAACGACTCAGTATCATTTTGGCTAAATATGGATATGTCGTGCCTCATTCTTGCCACCTTGGCTGGTGGGAAGTATTTGGTACAGAATTTGTGAGCTAAGTCATTCCACGTAGTTATACTTGCTACCGGGAGTGAATCGAGCCATTCAAGTGCTTTATCCCGGAGAGTGAGCGGGAACAGCCTCAGTCTGATTGCATCTTCTGATATCCCTGGGTACTTGAAATGTTGATACATATCCAAGAAACGGGACACATGTGTATGTGGGTTCTCGTTGGCTGTCCCGTAGAATTGCTGGCCATTCTGAAAGAGCTGAATGACCTTCGTCTTTAGCTGAAAATTCGGCTGCTCGAAAGCTGGGTAGACAATGCTAGATTGGTTTTGAACAACAAACGGTGATAGGAAATCCCCAAGCAAAGCATCCCCACCATCGAGTGCTTCATCATCGGCTAGAGCCGCAGGTGCAACCATCGGTGGTGGTTGTTGATTAGCCATTTGGATTATTTCTTGATTTTCCTGTTGTGCTGCTCTTGCTATTTTCTGTCTTCGATGAAAGGTCCGTTCCATTTCTAAATCAGTTGGGAGTAGTTCACCGCCAACTGATCTTTACATGCACGAGCGAACGACCTGAAGAAGTGAAAAGAGTTAATAGTACCAAGTTCAGCCTGTGTAAATAAACTTAATAGCATAAAATAAAATAAAATGCAACGAAAATGAAAACAAAACACGTTCGAATTAGTGTCTAAATAACAAAAATTAAGTTAATACTCAATCCCCGGCAACGGCGCCAAAAACTTGTTCACGAAAATATGTTTCGAATTTAAATCACCGCAAGTGCACGGTTCGTTGACAAGTAATAAAGTGGAAATCCTAGAATTTCGAGTATCGTTCCCACGAGGATTGATTTAACGTGATTATTATTATCTCGACCTTAACCGAATCTATTAAATTCAAGATGATTGTTCTAGATTTTATGAGTAACTATGACTAACATGTAAATTAAAATAAAAGTAGGAATAAATGCAAGAGCGATGGTTAAATGCAAAAGTTGAAGAAATTAATGTATGAAAAAGCGTACTAGGATCACCGAAACACCAAGGAAAGTTCACTTTGAGTAACGTCCTATTTTCACTAATATTGACAACGACGATTAATTGAGGTTGAAGAAATCAATGTATTACTAACTTTATTCAATAAGTCTCTTAAGTCGAGTAGAATTGAACCTATTCTAGCAGTACGCACCATTTGACTATATTTCTATGACAAATGCAATATACAAGAATGCATGACGTTTTTGTAAACACTTAGAGATTCACATAAAGCATAGCGGTATATTTCTATTCCCTATCGGACTTTACGATGATTTATACCTTGTAGAATCTATTTCCCTTCTTTCGAATTCATAAAATAAATCACCCAAACTCATACAACTATTGCGCATATAATTGTAAAGGCAAGAAAGTGTATATAAATCATTCAACATCCATCAAACGTGTTTAAATATCAAATTGCAAAATAAAGAATTAAAGTTCACAATACGAGGTTCATCGTTCACCTAGTACATAAAAAGTCTAGCCTAGCATGAATAAAATTAAAGAATAACAAAAATAATCAAGAGAAGACATCACCGAAGAATTAGGGTTTAAAGCTTGAATCTTGAATCTTCAATTGAAACCCTTGTTCTCGCCTTTTTCCTTGCTCTTCAATGGTGTTTTTCTCTCTAAGAATGCATAATAACCTAGTCTAGGACGAGTTTAGGCTTTTATAGTTGCCCTAGACTCATTACCATAAGAGTTGTAGTTGGATAAGGAAACTTAAGAATTCTCGCCCAGAATACTCCTTGCTATAGCAAGGTACATTTTCATGCTGTAGCATGGGCAAAGTAAAAATCACTGTTGAGGTCTGTGCTATAGCATGGTATAAACTCATGCTATAGCATGGATGAATTTTCGCTTCTAGTTCAAATTGGTCCCCAATCTTCTTTTCATTCCACTTTTTGGCTTTTCTTCCTCTTCCATCTTCTTCTAGTCATCCAAAATATTGACAATTAGATCTTTGGTGACTTTCCATGCTCGGTCATTGTTCGGGTCAACTTATGAATAATTGCGATTTAGTCCCCGAACTTTCATTTACTTCTATTTTGGTCATTTTCGCCTTTTTTCGCACATATTTCATTATTTCCATCAAAGTAAACCTACAAACACAATTCATATTGGATTAAGCCATATTCAAGCATTTATATCAACAATTAATCATGTTTTGTCACATAATTAAGTGCGCAAAATGCACTTATCAGAGGTCCCACAAGATCGTTTGATTTATGACTTCTGCCTGCCCATTAGATTGAGGGTAAGCCACCGAGGTGAGTCTGTGATCTATGTGATAACTTGAACAAAAAGCCTTGAAGCTGTGGTTGTCAAACTGCCTGTCGTTGTCGGTGACAAGAACTCTTGGTATATACCAAATCTGTATATTATGGTTTTCCATATGAAGCTTTGTACCTTCGTCGTGGTAATGGTGGCCAAATGCTCTGTTTTAACTCATTTGGTAAAATAATCAATGGCCACCAGTAAAAACTTTCGCTGTCCCTTAGCCATAGGCAAAGGTCCCAGAATATCCATTCCCCACTGAAAAAAAGGACTTACCCCAAAAATGGTTGACTACTGCTCGACGAGAACATGAATTAAGTTTTCATTACACTGACATGCGTCACACTTCCTTACCAACTCCTTGGCATCCTCCTTCATCGTAAGCTAGTAGTATCCCTACAGGAGAGCTTTGAAAGCATTGTCACAAATCCCCGAGTGTATCTCGATTAGTACATCCTGAGCTTCTGTGCACTTATCAGATTCATTAGCTACAAGGGCTGCAGCATACTTTGACAATTCTGTAAACTTTTTCTGATACTCAGCCACTGACGAGTTTGCACTAACGTCAAAAATTCATTCTGCTTATCATCTTTGTAGGAACGAGGGCAGTAATACTCATTAAACTCATCTCTAAAATTACCCCAACTGATCACAGAAGGATCAACATACTTACTCTGTACAGATTTCCACCAGTCATAAGCACCTCCCTCTAACAGAAAAGTAGCAAGACTTACTTTTCGATCACCTGGACAACCCATAACATCAAATATCCTCTCAATCTTTACCAGCCAAGATTCGGCTTCTGCTGGATCAGCTGTGCCAGTAAACACCTTAGCTCCTAATTTAGTTGCCCGCTCAATACTATGATCTCTATCTGAACTGCAGCGTAGAGCAGAAGCAACGGCTGTGGCAATCCTGTCAGCTATAATATCAGCCTGAGCTATATCATCCTGTCGAGGCTGCTCACGAGACTGATCAACTGATTCCTCACCCCTATTACCTTCTCCAACATCTTCTCTATCAGAAGCAGCTAGTGGTTGAGGCGGCATATTTGGGAGCCTGCGAGTCCTACCACCGCGAGCCATGAACTCCAACTACAAAATGTGCAGGATAGGTTGGAAAGAAATCAGAATAAATGCAATGCAAACTGACACTATGACCATGCTCTGATACCAACTGACACGACCCGTCCCAAGTCACCCTAATGGACCTGACACGTGTCGTGCGCCGATGGTAGATACCAGCTAAATGCCGGACCCACCACCAAGGCAACTATGACTGTTCTAACTGTGACCCATTTTTATAAAAATTTTGACAGAGTTTCCCCTGTAATATGGACTAAACCACCTGAAACCACAATCAATATACTCAAACCAATACACATAATTCAAAACAGGGCACGACAGCCCCTCACATCTCAAACTATTTACAATATAATACTTGAAGGTCGACATTTTCAAATACTTTACAAAAATATGTCCCAAATGTACTCAAAATACTCAATATGAAATGAGCCCATGACATGGATACATGAATTACAACTTTAACTTCTGACTGACAAAATGCATGTACCCTCAAAAGAAGTATGTATGTACTGAGTAAATTTGACAAAAAGGAGTCATACGTAAATAGACAAAATGTGGCTCTACACGGTGGATCACTAGGCTCTGATGCTGCTCAACTCAGCTACTATCTGATAAGAAAAGAGTTAACAAAATATATGAGATTTTAACTCAGTGAGTGGGATAGTATATAAATAAGAATATATTTCTTCATTTATACACACTTCTTGAAAATTACTTACTCTTTTGAAATTTTGAGAAAGTCGAAAATCTGATAAAAATCTTAAAAACTGAAAAACATGATAGATAGCATCATAAAATCTTTCATTCTTACTTCCAAATAAATAACTGTAAAACATAATGAATAAAGTTAATTTCATATATACGAAAATATCTAAAACATTTTTGTTGTTCAATGCTATAAGCTGAAAACGTTTATACTGAAAACTGAATATTCTGGATTCTATGATCATCAATCCAATAAACTGTAGAAATACTGAACTATCACACCAAAAAGGTACCCCGAATATCTTTACTCATGTATCGATGAACACCGATATACATGGCAAAGCTATTTCTGAAATTCTGTAATTCTTTAATTCTTAAATTCTGTAATTCTGGTCATACGCGCGCAGAGCTATAATCTGGTCATACACTATGGAAACACATTCACAATAGTGCAGAGCGGGTAAAATCACCATAACTGATCATACACTGTGGAAACACATTCACACCAGTGCAGATTGGGTAAAATAACCATCTGATGTCATACACTGTGGAAACACATTCACATCAGTGCAGACTGGGGTAAAATCACCTGGGTACTTTCTGGTGGTTTTAAAATAACTTTAAAATATACTAAAATATGTAATTTGAAAAAACATGCTAGAAAAAATGATTTCAATAAACCACATTTAACTTTAAAAGAACTAACTATAAAGTCTGTTTGATTCTGAAAATCATGCTATTATACCAAGTATATGGAATAATTAACTTTTCTCATATGATATAAATTAATAAATATTTATTTCTGGAAAATAAACTTCCACTCACTCAAAACAAGCTACCGTCTAAGAAGGTCGGTAGGCTTTTCCAATTTCTTCGTCACCACCTGAAATATCATACAAGATAACTAATACAATCATGATCAAGTCAAGAAACCTCTAATAGGACATGCTATAGTGCTACAACTAAGTTTCTCGATACTTGAATAAATGTCTCAAATTATTCCTTAATCAAGTGGGACCAATTACTCTTTCTAATCCATTTATTAATAACCACTACACCAACATCACCTCCAATCCAAGAATAAAGACAATTATTCACTACAATCTAGTGAAACTAGTAACCAACACAACAACCAATTTAACATGCATATCGTTCCATAATCTCATGTTTTCTAGTAAGCATTTCATCAATACAATACTTCCCACTAACAAAACTTATACAAACATTTAACTAAAAATCTAGGGTTTGCCCAAAAATTTCATTTCTTACCTTAATATCAATGTAGACTAAAAAACCCAGTAATCTCAAGCTCCAATATCTCTCTCTCTATTTTCGGTTTTTCTCTTCTCTGTCTCGGTCTCTCACTCTTCCGTGAATATATAAGTGTAGTCATCTCGTGGGCTAAGAGCTAGCGAAGCGAGGAATAAGAAAATGTAAAAGGAGGGCTTACAAAATGCCTCCAAAATACGGGCTGGGCTGTGGACAAATGAATATTTGTTGATGATCTTGAGATATGAGTAACAAATATTTAGGGAGTTATTAACTTTTAATATAATGAAAAGTATAACTTCTTCCTATAATTAATTACGGTATGAAAGTGATCAGTTTCTATATTATCATGAAGATTGTGGGCTGTGTTTCCTCAAACTTATAGAATTTGCTTGTTTGGAACGTATAAGGGATGGGGAGCTCTTGCACGTTGCTGGTGCGTCGAGGTTTGCTGAATTTTGTGCCCATATGGTATAATTTTCCAAATGTAAAATAACACTTTTGACAAAAAAAATCGTGGTTTTTATTTATTTTGCACAATTGCATTTTATTAATATTGCGCATGCAAATTAAAGTATATGTGATCATTTGTAATAATATAACTTGGGTGCTTGCAATGTGATATAACTTATATTTTGAACATAAATAATTTGTTCACAATCAATAACTAAGGATTGATGCCTTGTACTAGAAGGTTCTAGTGTTGAGTGCTTCACCATTCGAAATTCTCTATTTGTCTTTAAAATCAAAATAGTTAATGGTGATACTAGTACACTTGGAGTGTATTGAACGGACCACGTGTTGGATTTAATTATATAGTTTGACAATGAGGAGAATTAAATTCTACTTGATCGTCGGGTATTTTATCCAAATCTGTTGACATTGTTATTAGTATCTTCTTGGATTTGATGGTTATTTTGATTCACCAATTTGTGAAATCAATTTAATTGGACAAATATTGTGGTGAGATGGGATTGCTTTGAGAATCAACGGAACTCGAATATTTCATGTTGAAGGATTGTCGCCCCTTAAAAATTGAGTAGAGTGACTACCTAAGTTTTTCAGTTGAATGATTATACAATCTAACCTCAATATTTAGCGACAATTAAACTTTGACAAATGGGATTATTTTACAAGACCATTGAAGAAAATAGTACTAAAGTTAATAAGAATAATTAGTGGTACAAAATAGCCATTTGTGCACATACTTAATTATCAAATCTCAGACTCAGATAAAATTACACTTACAGTAGATTAGAGGAAAGTATTTCAAATATACATGAGCTTTTTATAATTTTAAATATTTCAAGAGTGTGGTTTTTTTTTTCTTTTAGTAGAAAATAGAGAATAATAATTAAGGCTCGGGCTCAGCTTGGAAAAAGCTCTCGAGTCTGCCCAGCTCGGGCTCGGTTACAACGAGTCAAGGCTCGGGCCAAGCCTAATTTTTTTGGTCAGGCTTTGCTCGGCTCGGGCTCGAAAAATCTCGAGTTGAGCCCGAGCTTTTTTTCTTTAATTTATAATACGTATAAACCATATAAATTTTAATTTTTTTTAAGTAAAAAATGTAGATTTGACATTAAAAAAAATAAAAAAATCGAACCGGCCCAGACTCGGACCAAAAGCTCGGGCCGAGCTTTATTTTTTTTTATCGGGCTCGGCTCGGGCCAGAAAAGCTCGGAAAAAAAAGTTCGAGCAGATCCCGAGCTTTTTTTTTCGACTCGGCTCGTTGACATCCCTATCTTGATTGCATGTTTTAGTCAAGTGATGTTAAGGAATAATTATAATTGATGATTGAATGACTATAATTATTTTTAAATTGCAATCCAATTATTTGTGATCAATTCTTGATTATAATTCATTATTTCAAGTTTCTCTTGATTTGATTTTCTTTGTAATTTCATTATGAATACTATGCATAGTGATTAGTGCATCGATTTTCTTATGATTAATTTAATTTAAATTAAAATTTTCATGTAAGGAAAATTCCTAATAATCAAACTTTAGGTTAATTCGATTAATGTGAACAGATTATAATTATTTAAAAATAAATTTATTATTTTCAAATATTTAGTGGGAGATGATGTTTATTTAAATATTCCTAGATCACACTTTTTAAGAGTGAACCTACTCTAAAACCAAGTGAAATATCTAAAACCTAAATAAATTAAAAATTAATTTTAATTCAACTATTATAACTCTGGACAAACGATAGTCACAACATGCTATAGTCGTTTATATTAGTTCTGACTAGTACATGCAAGTAGGTATTGTGTTCATGTAGTTAAAATGAGTGAAGACTTTAATTAACATATTATAACATGAACACCAGATATAACGTGGTAGACCTGAAGTAAAATATCTGCGGGACCCCATATCATGGGTCAAACAATTGACTATTAATTGATCAAAAATACAATAGTATTTGTTTTTGCAATTTTTCAAAATTAACAAAAGAATAATTAAAAAATAAAAACTAAAAGCAACTCAATTCATATATCTTCCGTTGACTTGTTGATGAAATGGAATTAAATCCAACGGTCCTAATTTTATCATCACATCCCTATTATACTCAATCGCAACCACCACTTGAATTAAGAATCATCATTCTTAACTTCACGTCAAATACCTTGATAAATAGATTGCACATTATGCACCAATTTGTTTTTGTGTTCTCCAAAAGCTTGGAGAAAACGTTGGTTCTGAAAAGATTAAATGAATTATCACGTTTTGTGAATTTACTTGTAGACGGCTCACCTTTACCTGCTAGGTCATGGACGAAAATAATTTTTCAAAGATTAAATCTTTTCTTGATTATAATTACTTTACTTATAAGTAAATCAATTATCAAAGATAGGAATTAATTACTACCTAATAATAATTATTAAATAGGGCAAGTGAATAGTATATATAGAAACATATATTGAAATGATTTTCTAGATTTGTTAATAGAATAAAATAAGGAAAGACAATAATTGATTTTAATCACTATAAAATTGCGGCTTAAAGATTATGGTCGAACTTGAAGGATTATGAGATATCCTCCTTACATGAAGTATTTAGTCGAGTACTCCGCACAGAAGGTACTCCGCCGGTTCAACTCAATGATTCTGGAGGAATTGTGTGCTATTATTGTCACAAGCCAGGACATACGAAACGTGATTGTAGAAAGCTTCAGTACAGGAATCAGAAAGCTCACTCGGCCCATGTTGCATCCACTAATGATAATTATGAGAAATCAGTTCTTATCTCTGCAGATGAATTTGCCAAGTTCTCACAGTATCAAGAATCACTAAAGTACTCATCTCCTTCTGTCACTGCTATTGCTGATTCAGGTAAACCAAATGCGTGCCTTCTTTCCTCATCCTCCAAATGGGTCATTGATTCTGGTGCCACAGATCATATGACAGGTAATTCGGGTCTCTTTTCTACTTTTCGGTCCCACACTTCCACTTCTACCGTTACTCTAGCCGATGGGTCACCATCTTGTGTTCGTGGGTCTGGCACGATTACTCCTACCCCTCTACTTCCTCTGTCGTCTGTCTTACATTTACCTAATTTATCATTTAATTTGATCTCTGTAAGCCAGCTTACTCGTAATCTTAACTGTTGCATCTCATTTTTTCCTGATCATTGCTTATTTCAGGATCTTATGACGAAGAAGATTATTGGTAAAGGGCATGAGTCTGGAGGCCTCTACATTCTTGACACATCAATACCTAAGTCTGTTGCTTGCTCGGGTGTAATGTCTCCTTTCGAAGCACATTGTAGATTGGGTCATCCATCTCTTCCTTTGCTCAAGAAGCTTTGTCCACAGTTTAGTAAGGTGTCTTCATTAGATTGTGAGTCGTGTCAGTTTGCAAAACACCATCGTCTTAGTTCGAGTCCTAGAGTCAATAAACGTGCTAGTGTTCCTTTCGAATTAGTTCATTCTGATGTTTGGGGTCCGTGCCCTATTTTGTCTAAACCTGGATTTAAGTATTTTGTTACTTTGTGGATGATTATTCTCGTGTCACTTGGTTATATTTAAATGAAGTCGTTCTGAGTTGTTTTTTCTCTTTTTTGTGCATTTTGTGCTGAGATTAAAACTCAATTTAATGTTTCGATCCGTACTTTGCGAAGCGATAATGCCAAGGAATATACATCTGCTTTATTTCAATCTTATATGGTTCAGAATGGCATGCTTCATGAAACTTCTTGTGTTGATACTCCATCTCAAAATGAGTGGCAGAACGTAAGAACAGACACCTTCTTGAAACTGCACGAGCTCTATTATTTCAAATGAATGTTCCTAAATCCTTTTGGGCCGATGCAGTTTCTACCGCGTGTTTTCTAATTAATCGCATGCCATCATCTGTTCTTCGTGGTGAGGTCCCTTACAAAATCCTTTTTCCTAAGAAGACATTGTTTCCTGTTGATCCTAGAATATTTGGTAGCACTTTTTTTTTGTTCGGGATGTTTCGTCCGCATCTTACAAAATTAGATCCCAAGTCTCTGAAGTGTGTCTTCCTTGGTTATTCTCGTCTTCAGAAAGGTTATAGATGTTATTGTCCCAGTCTTAACAAATATCTTGTCTCAATTGATGTTACTTTCATGGAAAACACACCATATTTTCCGTCTTCTCCCCCCTCCCGCAGGGGGAGGATGATGATTTGTTAGTCTATTCTATCACATCCTCCGAATTTGTCTCAGAACCAGCTCCTGTCAAGCCTCCTATTATTCACGTCTACTCCAGGCACAAAGCTCCTGATTCATGTCCTGCACCTGCTTCTTCGTTATCAGATCCAGTCCCGAGCGATGATCTTCCTATTGCGTTACGCAAAGGTAAACGCCAATGTACTTATCCTATTTCTTCTTTTGTTTCTTATCATTGCTTGTCGTCATCCTCTTGTTCCTTTATTGCATCTCTTGATTCTATTTCTATTCCTAAAACTGTTCATGAAGCCATATCTCATCCTAGTTGGCATCATGCAATGATAGAGGAAATGAATGCTTTAGATGACAATGGTACTTGGGACTTGGTCGATTTACCTTCAGGGAAACGGGCTATAGGATGCAAAAATGGGTGTTCACAGTTAAGGTAAATCCGGATGGGTCGGTTGCTCGATTGAAAGCCCGTCTTGTCGCTAAGGGATATGCTCAAACCTATGGAGTGGACTATTCTGACACTTTTTCTCCTGTCACTAAACTGACATCTGTTCGGTTGTTTATTTCTATGGCAGCTACTCATCATTGGCCTTTGCATCAACTTGATATCAAGAATGCTTTTCTTCATGGTGATCTTCAGGAGGAGGTGTATATGGAGCAACCTCCTGGTTTTGTTGCTCAGGGGAGTCTGGGCGAGTTTGTCGCCTTCGAAAATCTCTGTATGGTTTAAAACAAAGTCCTCGTGCTTGGTTTGGAAAATTTAGTCAGGCTGTTGAAAAGTTTGGTATGATGAAAAGCAAGTCCGACCATTCTGTGTTCTACAAATAATCGAAAGCTGGTATCATTCTTTTAGTTGTGTACGTGGATGACATTGTCATTACTGGAAGTGATGCTACGGGAATCTCATCTCTTAAGGCTTTTCTTCATACTCAGTTTCACACAAAAGACTTAGGGATGCTAAAGTATTTCTTGGGTGTTGAAGTCACAAGAAGTAAAAAATGTATCTTTTTATCTCAGAGAAAATATGTCCTTAACTTGTTAACTGAGACGGGAAAATTGGGGGCAAAGCCTTGTAGTGCTCCAATGACTCCAAACATGCACCTTACAGGAGATGGAGAACTAATTGAAGATCCTGAGAGATATAGAAGATTGGTTGGAAAGCTTAATTATCTTACAGTGACTCGTCCAGATATTGCATATTCTGTCAGTGTTGTTAGTCAGTTTCTGTCATCTCCAACAGTTCATCACTGGGCAGCGTTAGAACAGATTTTATGTTATTTGAAAGGAGCACCCGGACGTGGTATCTTGTATTCAAATCATGGGCACACTCATATTGAATGTTTTTCAGATGCAGATTGGGCAGGTTCCAAAATTTATAGAAGGTCTACATCAGGTTATTGTGTTTTCGTTGGAGGAAATTTGGTCTTATGGAAGAGTAAGAAGCAGAACGTTGTGTCACGATCGAGTGCAGAGTCAGAATATAGGGCTATGACACATTCTGTGTGTGAGATAATGTGGATATATCAGCTCTTGACTGAAATAGATCTCAAAATTGCAGTTCCAGCAAAAGTGTGGTGTGATAACCAAGCTGCCATTCATATTACATCTAATCCTGTGTTTCATGAGCGAACTAAGCACATTGAAATTGATTGCATTTTGTTCAGGAAAAAATTCATCAAGGTTTGATTTCTACAGGGTATGTGAAGACTGGAGAACAATTAGGAGATATCTTCACAAAAGCTCTAAATGGGGTTCGGGTTGATTATCTTTGTAACAAGTTGGGCATGATTAATATCTATGCTCCAACTTGAGGGGGAGTGTTATACAAATTAGCTTAATTATAGGCTTAATTAAAGTTTCCTAAATTGTATAGTTTCCTTAGATTGTATAGTTTCCTTTTATGTTTATTTCCTTTTACAGTTATTTGTAACCCTATAAATAGGGTCTTTTACTTTGTAATAGAAACAAGTTTATTATATACAATTTATAATATTCTTCACAGCTCAATCCACAGTAGAGGCAAAGTTTATAGCTACAACAACAGCAGTCAATCAAACATTGTGGTTGAGAAAAATACTTGTTGATTTGCACATGGAACAAACTGAAAGTACTGAGGTGTTTGTGGACAACCAAGCGGTAATATCAATTTCTCACAATCCCGTGTTTCATGGGAGAACTAAGCACTTCAACATCAAGCTTTTCTTCTTGATGTTCTTTCATCAACAGAAAATTTGTTCTTTGTTTTTCAAATTCAAGAGACAACAAGATTAAAATCTTAAAAAGAACAAGAATAGAGCTTCAACGACCCCAAACACAACACATAAATCAAAACTTGTTGACATAAATCTCGACTCCAAAATCCCTACTCTCTCTGAAATCTCCTATTTCCTCTCAAAAAAGAACAGCTAGAAAAAAGGGAGGAAAAATCAGATTAGAAATGAACTTACCAATCAAAACTCCCCAAACGAATCTCAAATTTATGTGTCAAATAGAAAGCCCTCAATCCGCATTGCAATGAGAGAAATCAAGAAGATAACGAGGATTAACAAAAAAATGAAAATTGAGCCCCCGCTTGATCCAGATTCTTGAAAAAATGCATTCTTCCTCTACTCATTTTTAATTACATATTCATCAATAAAATAATATTATACGCAAATTCAAAATTTTTTCTTATTTTTTAATCACGTATTTTCCATCACATCACTTGAAAAAATGCATTTTCCCTCACAATGTGCATCAAACACACCCGATTCTTTAAATGCGTAGAGAAATGGAGAGAAGATAGGGGAAGCAGGGGCGGACCTACTTGAGACTAGTGGGGGCTTCTTGATTTTTCTTCAAATTTTCAAATTTTTTTAGTTTTTTTTGTCTAGATTTTTTTTTAAAGATTTTCATATTTTTTTTCCAAGGTTTCTTGGTTTTGCCCCCATTAATCTTCCTTTGGCGGAAGAGTGAAAGAAAGAAAATTGCGCTATACAACTATGAAGAGAAATGAGGAGTTAGATGGTTACATGAAAGTAAAAGCAAATTACCGGTAGATTTTTATCGGTTGAAGAAAAAAAAGACCTAAAGGCGTAAAGCAATAGATTGTAAGGCTAAAGGAAGGAAAAAAATAAAAGAGGATGAACACTACCGAAATGAAGTCTCTCTTATTACACAGGGATATATGTACTAGGACCCGTTCGGTAGGGATTAAAATCAGATTAAAATTGAAAAATTAATCGTTATTGTTGACTTTTATTAGATGAGTGAGACCCAATAACAGTCATATTTTCAATTTTAATTAGATTTTAATCCTTACCGAACGGGCCCTAAATTAAAAATTAATAGAAGTAAATTTTACTAATGAAGTAAAATAAAGTTGGATGACGAATATGAACTTTTGCTACAAGTTGAGTGTCTAACCGTCAAAAGAGAGTGATAAGCAAATGGACAAGGAAAAGCGTCAAAGATCACCGAACATCTCTCTCATCTCAAATCATCGTTCGCAATCTGTCTCCGGAGTTTGCTTAGTTCAGACCACGCTAGAGGAACCGATCTTAATCAAATGGCATCTTGATTAGGTTAAATATTCACTGTCGCTTTTTATTTTTTATTTTTTGAAGTATTAATTCTTTTGCTAATTCTTGCTCGTTTATTCGTTTAATCAGATAATCCGGGGGGAAGAGAAACTAATAAGTAGTGTATTAAGTGGAAAACTGGAGAATTGTATAGCTAAAATGTAAAACCTAGTATGTATTTTACTTTTGCAGAGTCTCTAGTCAGAAATATTACAAATTAGGATCTTTTTTAGCAAGTTTTTAGAGATAGGTTTTTTTTTTTTTGGAGATCTGAAGATAAATATATGAGGAATTTTACATTTAGTAGTGTGATTTATAATAGAGAATCTATTTGACATGTTTGTTTTACAGGGGCTTTGTAAGGTTGCGCCTGTACCAGGAAGCCATTGGATCATATGAAGTGGTTACTTGGTTCTCTGGGGAGTGATTCAAATGTACAGTCGCTATTGCATTTTCTTGGATTTTCCTGTCGAATTATCAAGGTTAGTAGCTGTTTCATGATTTCACCTATTTTGTTTTTGATATTGACCATTGTATAATTTTCATTAATTATATTTTCTATGTGCATTGAGATGAATGTTATTGAGTATGATTGGATTATGCATTTGTCTGGATTTTTTGGGCAGGTGAACACTTGCAAAACGAATTCTTTTAATCAAAATTTTGTGATTGCTTTGCATTGGAGTTTTGTAAACTGTTTGGAGGGCTACCATGGCTGAAGAAGATGATTGCGTTGAGCTTAAGTTTAGAATCTTTGATGGGACAGATATAGGTTATGGAACCTACTCATCGTCCACTACTACTGATATTCTTATGCAAAGGCTTCTGGCTGAGTGGCCTCAAGGTTAATATTTTGCAACTCTAGTATTTAAATTAATCTTTATGAGGCATAATGTTTGATAAGTTCTCTTATCTATGTTATGTGATAATTAGCACTTTTCCTCACTAAGTAGATGATTTATTCTACAGCTGTTATCCTGTCCATATATTTTTATATTTCGATTGGAGGCACATGTCGTGACTATTCTTAGGCCTTGCAGCAGTGGCAGCTCAAGAACTTCAATATTATTAGAATACCAACTTTTAGCTCACGTGAGGAACATTAAGTCCCTGTAATGTATTTTAGAATAGTGATTTTCTGGAGAATGTGTGGTTAAAAAAGAAGTAAAAGTTTTGAGTTTACGTGTAATATTATTTTATATAATAATGTGTGGTTAAAAAGAAGAAAGAGAAAAATGTATTAAGGGTGTGTTTGAGCCACATTATTTTTATTTTGGAATAGTAGATTGATGGAGAATGTGTGGTTGAAAAAGAAGGAAAAGTTATTGATGTGATAGAAAATATTATTTTATTGAAAAACGTGTGGTTGAAAATGAGTAGAAAAATGATAATGAAAAAAATAATGTGGCTCAAACAGTGGCTAAAATTAAAATGGAGCCCAAATAGAGGCTATGTAGAATACATAGAAGTTGAGTCTTGGATGGATAGATTTTCTATCAGCCATTGAATAGAGGAAAGTAGATGAAAACTTTTCCTCCTAGAATAGAAGATCCAAACACTGGAGTTACTAGAATACAGTGTTCTAAATAGCGGGAAAAAGCGCCGTTATAGCGCGTAGCGTGGAGAAAACGCGACGCTTTTGTGATATGCGTGTAAAATAGCGGTCAACTTTTTTTGTTGACCGATTTAGCGAGATTTAGCGTGATTAGTCGGAACAAAGCGAGATTAAGCGCGATTTAGCGAGATTAAGCGCGATTAAACCCGCTTTAGAGTTAATGGATCTCACCTAACAATAACATTCTAATAAGCCCAAACTTAGTAAACCCAACATCCCACTACACTTAAAACCCGGCCCATCACCTACAAAGTTCAAGAAGAGATCAATTTTACCCTCAACTTATCAATACCATGAAGGCATACTTTATGAATCTATGATATGCTATTATGAGATTATCAAAATTTGCTTGTCTAAAATTAGTTCCTCAATGAATTTAATTGTGCAAGACCTCAAGAAAATCCTATACTTAGTGTCCAATCCATTAACAGTATAATTAATGCTTAATAGTAAATGTGTGTGTTTATTTTTATATAAAAAAATTATTTTTTAAATATAAAAATCTATTTATTATACTTAAAATAATATTAAAAGTACAAAACGCTTTATGACGCTTATTCTCCGCATTGACACGCTTTAGCTTATGATTCTTGATTCTCGACCTCGACGCTACGCAACGCTTTACGCTATTTAGAACACTGCTAGAATATGAGACCCAATGGTACCTAATGGGGCAAAATATGAATGTCTGAAAAGAACTTTTGTTACATCAAAATACTCTCTCCCCCACTGGCTGGCTGGTAGCTAGTAGAACATATATTTACAAAGTTTAGGTCCTAAGTGGCGGCGTCCTAACAAAATATAGCCTTTTATAAGGACACAGCAGCCTAGCATCACCAAAATTAAACAACTGTGTATAAATAAATGCAAATGTTTCCAGATAGATTCTAAGATACTGCTGAAATTTATAATCACTAGAATACACCTAATAAGTAATAATTTAAAGGATAAAGCTATTTATCACTTGTGTGGATACTGGATCCCATATATCACAATTGGTGGTCAATTATATTTTTTTTATGATCACGAGTTTTGGGGGTGTCGCCTCCAATGCCACAGACTGGTTTTGAACAACCCTAGTGATAACTGATAAATAACATTACTGTAATCCAAATATTAAGGGCATGTTCGGCACGGCTTAAAATTCAATTAAAATTGAAAATATAGCTGTTATTGGATCCCATTCGTCTAATAAAAGTCAACAATAACGGCTAGTTTTTCAATTTTAATCCGATTTTAATCTCTGTCGAACACGTCCGAAATCCTAGTTCATTTCTTAACAGTCTCTTTTTACTTCTCTAATCTTTAATCTTTCATGCATTAGTTCTCCTAATAGAAAATTTCAGCTCGATGGAAAATCCCAACCTTAATGTTGTTGGTCCTGAAAAAGGCTTGTGTTGTAGTTTAAATATTTTATGCAATAGTTTCTCCCTATAGAAAATTTTAGCTTGATGGAATATCCCAAGCTTAATGCTGTGGGTCCTGAACAAGCCTTGTGTAGTAGTTGAAGAGTCGATTGCTGTCCCAGGTGGAAATAATGTAGGTGGTCATACTTGCTGACTTTTGAATTTATAAGGCATTCATGGTTGTCCCAGAATATCTAAGAGATGTCATTGCAACAACTTTGTATAAGACTTGTTCTCCTAGTAGATCACCTGTTTAACACTGAAGAAGGTAACTCAATCACAGTGAATTTGGTTTTCTTAGCCCAACCAGGACATTGAGTATGGCCTTGCAAATACTATCTCTTCCACCTTACAGGATGTTTCAATTTTGTCTCTTTCAACTCAAGAATGCTTGAATCCGCGATGAAATGGTTTTTAAATGAGACCGTAGATGGAACTTAGAAGGGGTAAAATGTGAGATTGAAAAGAAATTTTATATCGCTAAAATATTCTGCCTCCCACTGGTCATTATAAGTATTTAAATATAAGTTCCATTTTGCCGAAGCAGCTGCTCCCTGACAAAACCCTAATAAGGAATCATTAGCCTAGTGTCATAAAGGTTAATAAACAAAAGCATACATATATAATGAAAGTATCTGAAAATATTCTAAGATCCTGCTGAATTATAAAATATGGTAACGCTCCTAATAAATAAAAAATAAACTCTAGGGGTCAATTTCTTTGTAGTCCTGGTAGTCTCTTATTTGTAAACAACATATGTAAGGTGAATGTTTTTGAATAATTTGTTGAACAGATATGATGATAGAACCTGTTTCTGTAATTTCCTGTGCTGAGCAGCACGTTTCAGGCTAATAACATATTTTTTGATTGTTTTCTTGATTTTACATGAGATTCTAATTATGCATTTGCATTTATAGATAAATCTGTTATCCCGAAGTCGGTAAATGATATGAAACTTATACATGCTGGAAAAGTTTTAGACAAAGGCAAGACACTTGCTGAGTCCAGAATACATGTTAGTGACTTTCCACAAGGAGTCATAACTATGCATGTTGTTGTACAGCCTCCTCTTGCAAAAAAGAAGACAGGTGTGTTCATATTCATTGTTTTGTATGTGAATTAGGCAATGTTTTTAAAACACTGCATCCAATTCAATATGAAAAGATTCCTCGAACTATTATTTGCATTTTGTTTACTGCGTTATCTGATATGATGACTTTGATCCTTTTGTTCAATTGGCGGAAATGTAATCCCCGTGCAAGGAATTTCTTCCCCCTCATGTGGCAAAGTGTGCCAACTGCAAGCGTTGGAAGTTTGTTTAGACTGGACTTATTGACCATTTAACCTAGTTTCAAGGTAGCCAAAGTCGAGGGTGAATGAAGTATTTTTGTCCATGATTGGCAGGATGAGTACAGGCATTCTTTCTCTGTTAATGGTAGTTTTTTGTTATACTAGAGCACTCAAAATATTTGCTGTTTTTGATCCAGGAGGTCCAGGTCGGGATCTTATAGATCGAATTAAAACTACTTATAAGTCTGGTTGGTAGGTCATTTTAAATTTTAAATTTTGGGTTGATAATTGCAAAGGTTTAGATTTTTGATGTTAGGCTATAGTATTTAGAATTTTCAAGAGGGTAGTGCTTGAAATTGATCAGTTATATCTTGCTGAATATTTGGACAATAATGTGAATTTGGCCATTAGTGCCATCAAATTTAGCATCAGGGTATCAAAGTCAATGAGACCCACGTGAACTAGGTTGAAATTGTTAGAAAATACAAAATTTACTTCTGAAGGTTGTCAAACCTATACCACGTGAACTAGTGAAAGTTGCACTTACATCTCTTGTCATTTACCTGATAGTCAAAATTAAGGGGATAAAAGCTACAAAGATAAAGAAACATAGAACACCACAAAAAGTATTCATCAATTTTGAATTAAACCTTTCTGTGGCCTCTCTTTCCTAATCCAACTCCAACAGAAATTCCTCACATCCCGTACTGAAAGTTGCACATAAGTCTCTTGTCATTCCTGGTCGTGGAAAGCAAGCGAAAACATGTCAAAACAGAAGAATGAAAAAGACACAGAAACTCCTCACATCCCTTACTGCAAGTTACACTTAGTCTCTTGTCATCCCTGGTTGTGGAAAGCAAGCAAAAACATGTCAAAACGGTTGAATGAAAAACGG
This sequence comes from Fraxinus excelsior, assembly GCA_019097785.1. Taxonomy (NCBI): domain Eukaryota; kingdom Viridiplantae; phylum Streptophyta; class Magnoliopsida; order Lamiales; family Oleaceae; genus Fraxinus; species Fraxinus excelsior. Next base: position 11,930,654 of record CM032629.1, read on the forward strand.
CAAATACAAAAAAAAAAAAAAAATTGGCATTTGATCCAAACCCTTCTGTGGTTTTTCAATTCCCCAGTTCTGACAAGGATTTCCCATTTCCCCTAGCATGTTTGGCTAAGCTTAAAAAAATAAAAGTTAAATTTACATTTGCCAATTATTTGCTTACAAACGAGTTTGGATAGATTACTTTTATGTAAAGCAGACATACCTTGGTTTCAAAATAAACTTACTTCCATCTTAAAATTGACGTCTTCATATTGGAATTTGATTAGCGAGATTTTGAGCAAGTGTCTACATGATCTTGTGTTTTTCATAGCACTCAACAAAAAAGATGGAACCATTTTCTGATGCTGTTCTTGTAAAGTTTCTGAGCTAGGAAGATGGTGATTTAGTGGAATAGGAAATCAATTAATAGTTGAGAATCAGCATGTATTTGGGCCTTCTTTTTGATACGTTGGTTAAATGAAATATTCTTTTTAAAAATATGACTTCTTCATCATCTCATATGATTTTGCTTTGTTATTTCCATCTTAGCATGTAAGTATCGCTTTTCATTTATAAACATTGTGAGAGGATCCAACATTCAGCATTCTAATTTTGCATTGTTTTGGGTGCAGATAAGAACCGGGAGAAACAAAAGCAGAACTCATGTTCATGCACCATCCTTTAGAACCAAAATCATGCTGTGCAGTAGCATTTCTTTCTGGTTGTGCCTTTCTGGATGATGTTAGCACACTATTAACATTTGAGACAGCCCCTCTTTGAGAAAAGGAATAAAACAATCCGAGGTACTTATAGTTTGGAAGGTTGAATTCTTGTAATTGCTTCTGTTTTCGTTGGGATTGTGATCATTTTCTAACATTTGGAATTGAGATGTACATGGTCGATCCTTTAGGCAATGCCTATTATATACGTGTTAGACATTATTGCTTATTTTACCAAGTTGCCTAGCCGATCAAACTTGATCAATGAATAATGTAGTTGCCTGAAGATGTTTTGTTTGTGTTTGGAAATTGGTAGAATTTGGTTTGTATTTAATGGATATGGACTTCAATTCTCATATTTGAAATCATTTGATTAGAGGTGGTTATTTCTTAATTTTGTTTGTAGTGTTTTACTTGAATGGTAGAGAATTCTCTTTTAAAAGTAGCGTCGAAAGCCTGATGCTAATTTGGGTGCTCATGTAATATTTCATAGAATTGAGTGATCTTTGAAGAATTAACAATTCCCTTGGTGTTATTTTGGGAATCAGCGCTATAAAATCCAGTGTTTCAAAAATCGGTCCGGCTCGGAAAAATCGAGAATCAAGACCAAAATGGGTTCGGTAGGCTTATAAAACATCTAACAAAAAACCAGTCCCAGAATTCGTTAAATTGGCCGGTTTTTGTAAAATTGGTGACTCGTTCCCGGTTTAACTAATTCAATTTATATAAATGTATATATATTTTTAAAATTTTAAATGTGTATATGTGTGTGTATTAAATTTTTGTAAATGTATATAAAATCACCTATCTGGTCTCGATTTTTTTTAAATTTTTAAATTTTTTAAAAATCACAGATTTGATATCGGTTTGACTTTAGTTCAACCTTTTGACCCTTCATCATTTCTCCTTTTCGGGTCGATTTTTAAGGCATTGATAAAATCTGGAAAGTCAAAAATTACAAATTAATTTCATTCGATAAAGCTGCAAATTTGTCATTTTCTTCCCTAATTCTGTTATTCTAAAATTGATTAAATCCAAAGTTGGAGCATCATCAGTGCATTATTGTTTAGTATGGCATGTAACTTGAAAGGCTTTTGGTTTATATGACATTGCCATTTAATAGATGCTCAAGTCTAAAATTGATTTTCAATGAGCTGCGTTTACAATCTTAAATCATTTTTAAGTATTTTATTTCTTAAAATAAAAATAAAAATAAAAATATATCTAAGTCTAGACATTTGCTGAATTGACATGTTTAAATTTAAGCTGATCTATAGATATTGTCTATTTTTTATTTTTATTTTTCCTTTTATCATATTAGCTTAATAGAATTCCACTTATATTGCATTTGAAATGATTTTTTTACGCGTTTTTTAATTTATGTGACAGATTTTTGATGCAGTCCACGGAAGCATTGGTGATGTTCTTATTATCCCAAGATTGCCACTCTTCTTCCCCAAGAATTGATTTAGTGAAAAATTAAAAAATTAAAAAAAAAAAATGAATCGCGTAATTCAAAAAAATAGATTGATTGTAGGAGTCTGCTTGCATTTTAGGACCATATGCCAGCCATTTTAGAACATCTGATTCATTACTTATGGTAGAACCTAGTTCAATCTGCAAAAAAGTTGGACATATATCAGTGATATTTATATTCAAAATATATATTCTTATAATGAGAAGATAAGAAGCTAAGCTATCAAGATTAATATGTACAACCTTCTCCTTTAACCAAATTGAAAATTTCTTAGTGTGCATTTTCCAAAGCAAGCTTTCATTTTTTTCAAGGCTTCTATTGTTTCGCTTTAGCCCCTCTTTATGCATTCTAATAATAAGCAAGTTATCCGAAATTGCAAATTAATATATATTTTGTGTACTTATTCTCCTTAAAAAGTGAATGACTACTCCAAATAAGGTTCCACTAAAAATGTTTTGAATAACACGTAACGATGCGATATCTGTAAGATTTCATTACTTAATGTAATAAATTTTGGAGCATATATGGGACGTCCCCCCCAGTCATTTCGTTGCTAAAATAATCTTGATTGCGCCCCTCTCGATGATCAATTTCTCTTGCTTCATAAACTCGGTACAAAAATTCATGCACTCATCTGCAAGGTAACATTTAGCTATGCAACCTTCGGGACTGCGCGATTTCTCACATGTCCTTTGAATATCTTCATATGTCTAGAATTAAACAAAGTAAACAAATTAGTATTAGCAATGAAATTATGTGCATAAAATTATCCAAATAAGTGTGAATTTCTCACCTCTCAAAAGGATACATCCAACGATAATGAACTGGACCACATAATCGTACCTCTCTTCCCAAATGTACCACCAAATGTATCATGATATCAAAAAATGCTGGAGGAAAGAATCTTTCAAGACTGCATAAGGTTTCGGCTACTTCATCTTCTAGTATTACTATTTTTCTCCCTATCAACAACACGTTGGCATAATCTATTGAAGAACGCATAGTCTAAAAATTGCATTTCGTGGTCCTTTTGGAAGTAAAGCTCTTAATGCTACAGCCAAGAGTTGTTGAATGAGAACGTGACAGTCATGTGACTTGAGGCCAATAATTTTGCATTCATCTACTAATATACAATTGGCTACATTTGAACTATACCCATCAGGTATCTTCAAGTTAAACAATCTCTTACAAAATGTTTGTTTCTCCGACCTTGATAACGTATGTGGAGCATTAGGAAGGTATGTTCTATTACCTCCGTCCTTCGGATGTAACTCCTTCCTAATTCCCACGTCTTGTAAATCCTTACAAGCATTTAATCCATCTTTTGTTTTACCATTTATGTCTAACAATGTACTAAGGATGCTTTCACATACATTTTTCTCAATGTGCATTACATCTAAATCATGACGTAACGGTAACACCTAATAATGTAACAAAGCAAAAACATTTTGTTATTTTCATACAAAAATTATATTCAAATAATTGAAAAAAATTAAATAAGAGTTGGAAAATGCCAAAATCTTACCTCCCAATATGGTAAGTTAAAAAAGATTGATCTCTTTTTCCATGTTAGCATGCTCCCATCATATGTCTTTCTTTTTCATTTCTAAGATTTCCCAAAATTATTAAAATAATCTTTAAGAGTAACCAAAATGTTGCTACCAAACATAATTTTAGGCTCGCTTCCCTTTTCTTCATGTCCATCAAACCAAGATTTCTTTTTCCTAAACGGATGAGTTGGTGACAAAAATCTCCTATGACCCATGTATGTAAATTTTCTACGGAATTTTAACCACTGTGAGTGAGTATTCTCAAGACATATAGGACAAGACCAGGTAAATTTCCAAGAGCAGGTAAATCATTAATAGTCCACATTAGTATTGCTCTCAAATTGAAGATTGCTTGAGTGTGTGCATCATACACATTCACCCCAATATTCCATAATTTGTTCAAGTCATCTATAAGTGGTTGCAAATATATATCGATATCATTCCCAGGTTGTTTAGGCCCTGGAATTAACAATGACAACATGATGTTTTCTTTTTTCATGCATAATCATGGTGGTAGATTATAAATTATCAACATCAGTGGCCAACAACTATAGGTAGAGCTAAAATTGTTGGATGGATTGAAACCATCGGTAGCAAGCCCAAGCCTAAGATTTCGTGAATCATTTGCAAACACTGGCCACTTGTTGTCAATTAGAGCCCAAGATGGAGAATCCATTGAATGACGCATTTTACCATCAACACTCCGATTAGTTGAATGCCATGTTAATGATTCCACAATCTTTGGTGTACTACACATCCTCTGGAATATAGGTTTTATAGAAAAGTATCTTAAGACTTTAGCAGGTACACCGTTTTCACTCTTTCGTGTTTGCTTATCAACCTTCCATCTCGAAGAACCACATTTTGGACAACTGTCTAATTCCTTTTTATCGTTTCTAAACAAACAGCAATCATTGACCCATGCATAAATCTTCTCATATCCTTAATCAAACGTCTTAAGAAATTTTCTTACACATAGTGTTGATGTAAGAATTACATTACGTTCAGGTAACATATCTTGTAATGTGCTTAGAAGTTCTGTAAAGCTATTATCTAACCAACCAATAATAGTTTTAAGCTTATATAAGGTCACAATTGAAGATAGCTTTTTGTATTTTTCATTTCCTGGATACAGAGGAGTTTTAGCATCCTTTACCAATTGACTAATGTCATCATCCAAATTCTTTTCAAAATCTTCATTATTATGTTCTTCATTCGTATGTGCAGCTTCAAACAAGTTGAATATATCTCCTTTACTTGTAGGATCAACATTACTAATTAGTTTTTCTCCATGGTGAAACCAATTTGTGTAAATCGGATCTCTTCCTCTTATGATCAGATGCTCGTGAACAATATTTACATATTGATGGCTTAAGTTTCGACAACCTTTACAAGGACATGAAATCTTATCTGATTTGCCTAAATTATGATGAGTAGTGTTGACAAATTTTTCTGAAGCTTTTATGTACTCTTGTGAAGCCCTAACAATTTTAAAAAACAAGGTTCTAATATATAATCGTAAAATATAAAGTATATAAATTATATGACAAAGTATAAATTACTTGTTAAGACGCACCCATTCTTTATCCATAATTTGAGGAAACCAAAATATTATCCTAGTAGTAAATAAGAGTATACCTATATAGAATGGAACATTTCAATCTTATATTAAAAAAGAAAAAGAAAAGAACAATAATCTAAGTTTTTTTAAATCATTTAGGAGTTTTACTTTTCTTTTAACATTTGATGTATTATTATCTAATCATATATTATAAACAAGGAAACTAAGATTTTTTTAAGAATGATTGATAGATAGGTGGTGAGTCTTGAAATTGAGCGTGAATTTAAAAGTGCTTGTTGTCTTTTACATTTATTTTGTTAAGAGCCATAACTTCTAATTTTTCTAACTATCTTATGCTCCGGGATTCTCTTACCTAGGTTGAAGCTAAGATTTACTATGTCATTTAAGCTCGCATAAAAATCATCAAATGTTTCATCTTCCTTCATCTGAATTTTTTCAAACCCAGTGGTTAACATGTGCAATTTAGAGTTCTTGATCGCCTACGTTCCCTCATGTGTGGTTTGTAGGATATCTCAAACCTCTTTGATTACCTCACACATTGACACTCACATAAACTCTTCCCGGGGATACCATTATAAATATGGTATATAAAGCTTTGCTATTCTAGTTATATTCATCTAAGCTCGCCCTACTCCAATTAGCAATGGGAGTGGGGATTACTTCATTATTAACCGTAGAACTAGGTGCAACCCAACCATTCACAACACTAAGTTAGATACACTCATCTAGGGATTTTAAAAAAGCTCTCATCCTAACCTCCCATTATACATAATTACTGTCATCAAAATACGGCAGGACGGAAAATGAATTACTCATATAGATAATATGGGTTAAGGAACGAATTTGAGTTCTAATACCAATTGAAATTATGAGGTTCACACTGGATACCACTTAACAGTTTTTAAGTCACCAAATGGTTGTTATTTAACCGTTTTTTATTTTTGACCCTATGTGTGGAATTAATCAATTCAAAGAAACAAGTCACTTTTAATTGTTTCTAGATGATTAAGCATACAAGTTCAATTATCCTATGTTGAATTGCTACAGTAATAAGGAAAACAATGATAAACACTAACATGATGACGGAAAAATCCAATTGGGTAAAGACTTTGGGACCAAACCAGTTACCTCCACTATAGACAATACGGAGTGAGTTACAGTTAGATGTTATTTAGCCAACTCCACTAGACTTCCCGATCTATTTTCTTCTAACTCCAAGGTATGCTCCAAGATTTTCTGCAATCGTCTCTTCCAAGTGGAATTCCAAGAACCAACTCCAAGGCATTGTGATCTTCCTGCGTTTGTAGTCCAATTTCTCTCAACCTCTAGCACCTTTTGAAGTTCAATTAAGAAAGTGTCTTTCCAAAAGTGTTTAGAAAGTATGTGTTATAGATTCAGTGGATTTGATGTTTTCCCCAATTCTATGGTTATATAAAATTAAGTGAAAATAGATTATAGTAAAAAGGCACAATGAACAACCACCACCATTTTCGTTCATAGGTTTGTGTATTTATAGGAGAGGGAATTATGTTGAATGGGTCGGAAAAAATACTTCAAAACAGCAAAATAGAGTTGTCCGGATGGGATTTGTCGCTCGAGCGAGGGCTTAGCGACAGGCAAGCGACGCAATGTCGCTCGAGCGAGAGCGCAATGACATATATTCTTTTTTTGTCGCTTGAGCGCCAACTGGGCGAGAAGCTAGCGAAAATGCGGCACCATATTTTTCCTCTTTTCATGCTCGAACTATAGACCTTATAACCCAATTTGTACAAATTGTATCATAGGTCATTGACTTTTACAACACATTACAAATTAATCATTTTGTCCACATAATCATCAACACTAAAAACCTAACATTTTTCATCCTAAAATCGCATCCAGATGTAGATAATAGCGTAAAATTCTCCTTTTTTGACGCCTATATATACATGTACCGAGAGAGGCAAGCAATTAAGTCGATATACGAAAATGTAGATTCTATGCAAGAAAGTCGATAGACATGTATATATATTAATAAATGAGTACCCTTCAATAATTGGACAATAAGCCTTACATATCTTTAAATATCGGGGCATCTCTGGTCTGCATGCACTCATACTATACTAGTGGAGTGAGTTGCTGTTTCAGCAGCATATTCTGTGAAGCTAGCTTCATTTGGATCCAAGTCTGTTCCTCTGTGGGCTTGTCCATGGTTATGATCAATTACTGCTACAACCTCCACCGTTGATGAATTCGGCATCTGATCTTGTGATTTCAGGTCTATGATAGTTGATATACGTATATATCATGCAGCTTAATTTCTGGTAGAATTATTTGTTGCCTTTTGTTCTTGTATATGGCATATAAAACCGTCTGCGCTATTCCCAAAAAAAAATCCAACAACATATGGAGCTTGTGCTCCTTTTTTTTTTTTGTTGAAATAAATTAAATTGCGATATCAGTTAGGATATTTTTGGTTGAAATATGTGTTCTACTTTATACATTTCTTTTAAGACTTGTTATTTTCTATAATAAAGAAAATAATTCACTCAAAACTTGTCCACACTAAGTAGTCTGAGTCCATAAATATTCAAATATTTAAAATTAAATTAATATTTTCATCACATATCACAGTAAACTTTCTGATGTTATGTCAAAAATTATATTCTCGCTTTCTCCCATCATTAAGATAGTCGACCGAAGTTAGAATCTTTATTGTAGTTGAACTTCTTGATACATGTCAACGCATTTGTGCTCTTGATACGACGTGAATATGCATATATATGTAACATGGTAGCAATATTACACAATGGAGTCTGTTGCTGCAGCATATTCTGTGAGGCTAGCTTCATTCGGATCCAGGTCTGTTCTTCTGTGGGTTTGTCCATGATTTTGATCAAGCACTTCTCCAATCTCCACTGTTGACGCATACTGCATCTGATCTTGTGCTTTCAGGTCTATGATAGCTGATATATCTTGCAGCTTAGTTTCTGGTAGAATTATTCTCTGCCCTTTGTTCTTGTACAAGCCATATAAAACCATCTGTGCTATTCCGAATAAAAAACCAACAACATTCGGACCCTGATTTATATATACAATGCGAAAAAGAAACAAATATTACTGTTCGGAACAAGCCACGAGCGGAGCTAGAATTCTAGAATTGTGAGGGCAAATTTCAAACAAAAATTTAATTGGGTTGAAAATTATTAAGAAATATTTTGAAAGTCTTGTGCAAAATCTTATATTCAAAATTTAGTGTGGGGCAGGTGACCTACTGTAATTCCGCCCGTGGAACAAGCCCCTACATTAGGGTTTTAGGCAAAATACAAAAGAGAGAAATAACAAAAAGAATTTAGGTGCATAGTCCGAAAGTGATTTGAAGAATTTTACTAAAAATTAACCAAAAACAAGAATACAAAATATGAATTTGACGAGTTTATAATGCACTCACAGCTATGTATAAATCCTTGATGAAAAGACCATAGAAGAACCACACGACAGCACATATTGTGAGAAAGAATGCGAGAGGAAGTGGCATGTATTCGACACTCTTTGTCGTTATCACTCGCCTCTGCATAAAACAAATAGAGATTTTGCTAAATATTTGTAAATTTAATTTTGAATGAATGGATAGTAAAATAGTTTTTTTTTTTTTTTTTTTTTACCATAATACTTAGAGGAGCAGCAAATACACTGACAGAAAAGGTTGAACAAATCCATCCAACAATTGTCACTCTCTCATGCCCTTCTGATAGAAAATATGTGCATCCAACGATCAATCCCAGTGTTCCTATATTGAATAGGACGAGAAGCTTTGAGGTAAAAATCTGCAATGGTAAAATTTGAGTTAGCGAGTCGAACAGAGGGTCAGAATCTTGACTCTTCATTTATTGAAAATAAGGGCTTAGTTTGTGGTTCTATGAAGTGAAAGAGTAGAATTAGCATCAAATTTCAGTTGAATGAATTTGATGACCGGGTTGTTGAAAAAGGATTCATGTGTGCCAACTCCAAATTTATTGGTCGAAACAGAAAAATGCTATTGGACAAAAGTTTGAGGTTATTTAGGATAAGAATAACCTTTGATTTCTTGGTTGCATATACCATGAAGATGGTCAGAAAAACAACTTCGAAGACAAATGTAACACTGTTGATGGTTATAAGCATGATCACATTATTCTTCAGAAAGGCGTAATACAAATACAACGTAGCACTGAATAAGGCAACTGAATAAGGAATTGACTGAAAATCTTCCGTCGATTTTTTCTTACAAATCCTGTAAAATGTAGGCCTGAAATCCAAATTAAAAAAAAAGAAGGTAAAATGTACATGTGTTTTTCGGTAGTTTTAAAATTAACAACAATTAACAAGAAATCAAACTCTTACACTGGTGCCAATAACACCAAGAAGGACGTGATATTTCCTACAAAAAAAATAAAAATAATTAATTAATTAATTCAAATTAATAAACACAAGATTAGCTAAAATATGTTCAGATCTAATTCAGAGAAATTGATTATATATACACATAAAGATATACCAAGAATTCCGAAAGTGCAAGCCATGTGAGAAGCTGTTACTAGTGTCATTCTTGAAGTGAAGTTCTTGGTACTTCAAGATTATAAGCTGCTTATAATTATGAGAAGTGATTAATTCATTTCGGTGAGCAGATTATATAGGCATCAAAAAGGAAGAAATTCTGGAAGATTAGTTTCGATGGAGTTTGGCATTTTGCTTGCATGAGAATTTTGAGGGCTAAGCTATATGCAGGCCCGGTTTTGGGGGCCGAGGCGGATGAAGCCCGCACCTCGGGCCCAAAACTGGAGGGGGCCTCATTTTTTGGCCCCCTTTTTTTTTTTTTCGCGCAACAAGCCAACACTGCTGGAGGCCTCTCAATTTTGGGCCCCCCCCCCCCCCCATTTTTTTTTTTTTTTTTTTTTTTGTCTAAATTAACCTAAACTAAAGTCTAAACAAGTAAACATCATAGATTCAATTTCGTCGTTTCAACCTTTTTGGCTTCAGTCAACCTTCTTCTTCCCGCTCGCTCTCAACTCTCACTCTCCAGTCTCAACTATCCAAAAATCCACCAAATACCAATCCAACCGTTCTTCCTTCCTTTCCCTTCCGGTGACCGACTTTCCCTAACTTCTACTTACCTTGCGCCATCCGTCCGCCCGCAACTACCGACTACGATTCGCGCTTTGGCTGCTTCCTACTTCTTGTCTGCTTCCTGCTGCCTGTTGGTAGTGCTGATAGGTACCTTACCAGTTACCTCTTAATTCTTATGTATAAATATTGTCTATGTATTGATTAGGGTTTAACATTTGATGCGCATTTTCCATGTCTAAATTAATTTCAGATATCTTTGATTCACCCAATTTCAAGGAAAAAACAATGCTTTTTGTTTGAATCCCCCTTCACCACACTTCAAGGCTCAACCGCTCAAGCAGGGGGCTTCGATTCGGTAACTAGAAAGTGAGTATTTTTCTAATTTTATCTGTAATGTGTCAATTTATTGCTTTCTGTTTTTACCTTCATTTATAGTAAATTAGCAGTGATTCATATGTTGGAAAATGAAATATAGGATGCAGAGATTTTCTTGTTTGTTCTATCATTTGTGTTGAAACATTAAGGCTCTGCCTCTATAGTATGTTCTATTGAAGGAAAAGCAAGGGGCCGAGCATGTTTTGCGTTTGATAAGATAAAAATGTTCTCATAAATTATAAATAAACAAGTTTTTAAAATAATTTCTCTTATTGATGAGAATTAGAAATAAGTAACTTATTTTACTGAAAGTACGACCAAAAATGACTTATCTAAACATATTTGGAAACTTTTTTTTATTAAGCTTAGCCAAGTATATTGCTAGTTATTTATATTGTACAAAATGGAGAGGTACCAATTATCAATATAATGCACCATGGGTATTAGTTACTAAAGCATTTCCCTCCCTCTTCATCTACTTATATTATCTGAATACGGAAATTATCAATTCTTCTTCCCTTACTTTGCTGACTATGATCCTCCAAATGAATGGAGTCTGAACAGCTAAATTGGCTAAAGATTTGGGTCATAATTATTACTAAGAACCCCCATGCCTCTATCATCTTTTATATAATTTTCCTATAGTAATTCTAGCTACTATTGTATGTAATGTAGGCTTAGCGGTTCTAGAATTATTTAATGTTTTTTATCTATGAATGATTTGTGAATGATTTAATTTCAGGCTTGTGACTTGTGAGAATTGAGATGCAATGCTGGAATAGGGCGTGATCCACAATTTTCGTCGATTTTCTACTTGTCAAGTAAGCAATGACTTGCTCTCACTTGATATTGAAAATGTTTGAAGCCTTGTCGGCCTGTATAATTGTGGCTTGATCGGCTTGTATGATATTAGATTGTAGCGTGTATGATCAATTGCACAGACTTGCGTAGTCACTGTATTGAATACTTTAATTGTGATGAGATGATTGAGATATTTCGTAATTGTCTTTTAGGCTAATTATTGGGTATTAGATATATACTCATACCTAAATATGAGTCTGGAGCTATGAAGAGAAAAAGGAAATGAAATGTCACAAGAAAGATTGAATGGATTGACTATGTTATCAATAGAGAAATATATGGTTGAACAGTTAAATTATTCAGATTTAATTAATGTTTTTGCCTTTAAAACAGCTAGATGAATAGTATTTAACTGATTGTTTGAACTCTTGTCAATTTTGTTACTTTATAATATAAATCTTTTATTCTTTATTGTTCTACTCTTTAGTGTTAAGTTAGCAATACGTTGCATAATGTACCGTTGGATTTTGCATTTACGATCTCAGGAGGGGGGAGGGCAATTTTGGGAGTTCGCTTTGGGTCCCTGAAATCACATGACCGGCCTTGGCTATATGTATATGTCATCACTTCAAGTTTGGCTTGTTTTTCATCTTCAACCTAAGAATATAGCTGCTTTAGCCATGGCTACATAGATGATACTATTGGAAATATTTTCTTCTAGCTATATTTTCATTGTACTAACTCTACCCATTTCATGTTACATGATAATAAAAAGATAAATCTTTTCTCTGAAGGCATACATGTTTCAGCTGGTTTTAGTGTAACAAGTTTTTATGGAATTTTCCACTGTGGCGCGGTGAAAAAATTACGAATTAAAAGTTGTGTGGACACATTATGAGAAGCGTGTAAACTTTTTGCGAGCCCATACTTTTGTCGTATACGGTTTTTATATATATTTTTTTTTTTCTAAGTTTTTGTTTCAGTTTAATGACGCACGATTTGCAACGTCCTAGGCCGTGGTTGCTTCATAAATGATTTTAAAAGATTTTTACTTCATTAGTAACTGTGTTGCGTTCATATTAATCATATTCATTGTACTAATAGTTGAATAAAAATAATATATAAGCACTTTCGATGACAATAAAAGTATAATTTAGTATATCGATAATTTTAAAAGTATAAGAAAAACACTAATTTATCTTTTTAACATCTTTTGTCGTCAATGTCAAGCACATGATTCTTTGAAGTGTATTGAGCTGTATTGAACCGTCGACTACATTATGCAGCCGTCTTGCTTTTTAAGTGTATATATATATAAAGGTTGAACCCCAACCTTGAGGGTCCCCCATCGCCCTGTCCCTAGAGCATCGTGGAGGAGGTAAATCGTAGGATGTGTCTCAACAGGCCAGAGTACAAGAGCTGTCATATTGATGCCCACAAAAAATCTAATTTCAAATCTTGTTAAAAGTAGGAATCGAACATTCACACTGCGGCTGCCAACTCAATCGAGAATACCTCACTCATGTCCTTCGCACCACTAAACTATGCCCCGAGTGGAAAAGTGTGTGTGTGTATATATATATATAATCCCGTTACCCAAAAAAATAAAGTGATTGTCCTATTTTTAACTCTTATACATGCATAATCAACACAATTTAAAAAGGAACTTCCATCACTGGAAATTATATCAATTTTCAAATATGTGTGTTAACAAGGATGGAATATTTATAATTTTCCTATATGGCTTGTGTTAGCTGAGCCAGCCGTACGAGAGCTGAGCCGTTTAGAGTTTCGAGACGAAATTGAATTTGTATTTGTGAAGGAAAAAAATGAATGGACGGCCAGCGTTTCACGCACTTTAGAGGATGGAGGGTTGTAATTTGAACGTGGGAGTGTGGATCCCACACGTCAGTTACGTTTCTTTTTGCCATTTAAACGGCTTGCGTTACGTTTTGCTTTTATCATTTATATGGCTTTATTCATGAATGTACAAAAGGGTGTTTTAGTCATCTCAGGTTGAATTTTGGACTTGCTCAAAACTACCAAACAATTACTATGAAAGTAAAATTACAATAACGGTCCGTTTGATTACAAAGACGGAATTTGGGTAGAAAAAAATGAATTTTAGGGAATTAAATTGTCTAGAATTTATTTTACTGAGAATTGTAATTAATTGTGTTTAATTGGTATAATTTTCCACTTGAAAAATGTTGAAAGATTGGTATCCGTTTGACTTTGTTTTTAATAGAAATTATCCGTTAAGCTAATATTTTTTTTACCATTGGGTCTAGAATTTGTTTCAATTGCCAAAAAAAGAAAAAAAAAGTTTTAAAAATTACAAATTTTTTTTACTATATCGAAAATCATTCGTTTTGCTTCGTTTTGCATAGAAATTGTCAATAAAAGTGATAAAAAATTTTACCAGTATATCTAAAAAAAAATTCCAATTGCAAAAAATAAAAATAAAAACTGAAAAACATTTTCCCACCACTTTGATGAAAAAGTGGGAAAATCATTTGCCTAAAAAAAAAAAAAAAAACTATCAAACACAAGAAAAGTGGGAAAATAGAAAAATCCCTCCCTATCAAACACACCCTAAATGAACTACTTTTCTTTTTTTCTTTTTGGAAAAATAATAAGTTTTTACTCTTACTCGAGACAATTTAAAAAATCTTTTGTAAAAACTAATTTTAATTTCTTCATTTTCTTCATTTTTTTTGTTCTTCAATTGACAATAAGGTAAGAGGTGCTCTAAAAAGTGTTTTTTATTATTGAAAAATAAGAACTAAGAAATGAAAAGTTACATAAAAATAAACTCACTTAGTCAAACTTGGTTTAAAAGGTGTCTGCTCATACCTAAATCCTCATCAATGAATCAGATATAAATGCCAATTAAATTTATTTTCGACCAGAACACATTTTTTTTTTTTTTTTGGCAGTGTTAAGAACTTGCCTGCCTGAATCAACATATGTTGTGCATGGTTATAGTTAGATAAATTTTGTTCAAAAGAATATTTAGGAACATTTTAACTTTTAGATTTTTGACTTAATTTAAATTCAGTAAATGTGGAAGAATATGAATTGAGGGATGCTACAATTCGGTTAATATCAAGTTCTAAGAGCATCTCCAATATATTTTTTAAATACTCTATATTTTAAAGAGTCAACATTTAAAATTATGTTTCAAGATACTCTTTAAATTAATATTTTAAAATAGAGAGAGAGAGAGAGAGTTTTCATCTTCAAATTTGGAGAGCCAAACCATTTTTCTATAATTAAATGCATTTAAAGTATTTCAGTTTTTAGTGCAGTTTTTAGTATCTTAAGTTATTAAATGCATTTAAAGTATTTCAGTTTTTAGTGCAGTTTTTAGTATTTGAAGTATCCTATGTGCTTAAGTTATTAAATGCATTTAAAGTATTTCAGTTTTTAGTACAGTTTTTAGTATATGAAGTATCCTATGTGCTTAAGTTATTAAATGTTAAGATAGTCACTGGCTAGAGAGAAGTGAATGCAGGGTGGGGGTACATTGGAGAGTTATGTGGATGTTATTTGATTGTAAATTGAAAGTACATCAAAATATGTTATTTAGAAAAAAATTGTATAGTTGATCCCCATCTCATTGCCTACTAGTAAGATGATCTTCAATCTCTAATAATAGTAAAGAAATTGTTCTTTGATCTTCAACATTTATTAATTATAATTGCACAATCAATCCTCACGACGAAACATATTTAATTCATTGTCTTGTGGTCTGATATGTCTGACTTTATGAAGTTAAATTTTGTTTTTCAACTTAAGCTATCGTCAAAAGTTTGAAGTGAGATGTGTTTCAATAGGGCCATGTGACAATTTAACAAAAATTAGAAAAAGTTTCACATTAAGGGTTGATGTGCTAAAAGAGTGGAGACTAATTTGCTCCTTGTCAAATATTGATGACCCATAGAACAATTTTCGTATTATTTATAGACAACGAAAGAACCTTGAGATACAACGTTGTTTGACTTACTTGATTCTACATAAAGATAAAAATATATTTCGTCCTCTATCTTTATTGATAATACATATTTTGTCATCATAATTAGGCGAGGTAGATAGAAGCTGAAATTCTACCTCGTCCTTTCCCGCCTCCCCTAACACCAACATATTATTCTAAAAAGTGTACGAATTTAAGTAATTATAATCGAGTGAAATTGAGAATTTAAGTCAAACGTAGGTTGGTGATTTTGGTTCGCGTTTAGCCGAACTTAAATTTACATTTTTTGAAACTAATAAAATTGCCAAGTTCAAACACGAAACGAAAGCAACCTAGTAATGTCTTGTACATCATGAAAATTTATTGGAAATTATTGTCACTACCAACAACCTTTTTATGGCCTCACATAAAGGGGTTTGGTATTTGTGAAAGATTGTTTGGGATTCATACTTAACTTTTTTGTCTGTTTCAAGGTTTCTTTATTTCAATTGGTTATGGTGACCTCTTTACCTCCAAATTTTCTGTTATTTTCTTGTCAAGTTTATAAATTGTTAGCTTTGAGGTGTATGCCCAGAATTAAAATGCACCAAATATTCGATACTTTGGGCATGCATACTAGAAATGATTGCACCAAAAGATTGATTTAATTTTCCTCTTTTTGGAGGAAATTCAATAAAATAAGGATGAATTTTGAATAATGATTAAATATGCTGAGTTGAACATAATCAAACAAAATTAAACAAAAAACGTGTGATAAATTACTCAAAACAGTTGTAGAGAAACTGGGATATCTCTTGCCTAGAAAAAAAGGGGGTTGGGGTGGGTTGGGGGGGGGGGGGGGCAGGAACCTTTTGCCCTTCAAAAGTAAACAAAAGAAAAGGCTATTTAATTGGACCACTATCAGAGAGAAAGTAAAGTGAGGAGAAGATGGTTAATTTTCGGCAAAAATTCGCATTTCCATCATTTAATTTTAAATTTTGATTAAAGTTTTCAGAATCAGGTCATAATTTTTATTTATTTTATTTTTAAAAAATAAGATAATAATGGATCTATGTGACCATCCGTGTACAAGAAAATTGTGGTTAGATTTCTCTCTCGTCTTTTATTGTGTCCAGTATAGAGAAATATGGAAATTAGTTGGCCTATGTTATGACCTCTAAATTTCTAATACAATCTAGTGAAATGACATGCTAGATTTTGCAATCGTTGGATTGTTATACCCTATGTTATTTATGACCTCTAATATATTTGTTCGCGTCCCTATTTGTTTAAATTATATTTGTGATATCAGGGTTGGTCCCGAGAATTTTGAGATCCTAGCGCTTAATGATTATGAGGTCCCAATACCATTTTTTACAAGTGACGTTATCTAACATCACTGATACTGCACCAAAGTTTAGGTAGCTCTATATTATAGTCTCAATGAAAGGTATATTTATGTTATAGTCTAAATAGTATTAATCCTTTTTCTATATATAAAATGTAGCAATACTTAAATATTTAAAATGACATTTTTATATTTTAAACGAATGCTTTGTACAATCCAAAAGATACAAAAGCGAAATAAATTATGAAAAAATGAAGTTAAAATTTTGTTTTAACTAATCCAATCAACGAATCCAAATTATTTGGTCAATTAACAATACAAACAACATTTTCAACTCTCAAGGTACTATGCATTTTGTTGGCCCGAAGGAATGCACTGGAATTAGGGCTATGCTATTTTGCTTGAAAAGGGGGCGCCCCCCTACTGTTAGGCCCCCCACCAATAGGGGGCTCCCCTTTTTTCGCGCAAAGGGGATTTGACCCTGGAATTAATGTATTGGGTTTGACCATTACGAGTCGTATCATACATTAAAAAAAAAAGGAAAATTTTCATAACTAAGAGGTTAAGCTTCACCTATTTCAAATTTAAGAAATAAGGTTTAAAATTTTAAATCTCAATTTTTTAAAAAAATCATTTATAAATAAATAAATTAAACATATATTTTATTAATTAAATATATTAAGGTCACAATTTCATATAATTTGGTCACAAATTTTACATGTAACAAATTATTTTACAGTCACAATTCAGAAATTTTATAGGTCACAATTTGTTCATCAGTCACAAATAAAAACACCGAAACGCCACAACTTATTCATCGATCACAAATCACAAACATTGTAAGTCACAACTTAGTAGACATTCACAAATTATCAAATTATCGATTACAAATTAACAATATTTTAGATTACAAATTATTTTTTGTTCACAATTTTTATTTTTCATTAGTTACATATTGTTTATCGGTTACAAGTTAATGAGTTTAATGGTCACAAACAACCAAGTAATTTGTGACCACTATCAATATTTACGACACCACCTCACCATTGCCTCAGCAACACCGTTGCCACCGTCGTCACCAGAACCACCACCACCACCAAAACATACCACATATTTGATTCACTTGCAGAACCACCACCTCACCACACATATTGTCACTGATCCCACCCCATTATAGCTAGCTCCAACTACCACTACCACATCAACCTTTACCTACAACAACCAACCACAACTGCACCACTACCGTCTGCACCAGCAGCCACCACCACCTATAACAGTAACCACCACCAACGCTTGCTAAAATCCACCAACTCTTCCACCTCTACCATACCATGCCACGCCCACTAACAAAATCCCCAAACCCCACCACCGCAATCTCCACTTTCAATACACTACAAATTAACGCCCAACTCCAACCACCACAAAATCAGAAAAAGAAAGAGAATCAAAAAACTTAATTTTTGCAACGATTGTGACGATCACTATCGACTAGAAGAATTGATAAGCAGCGGCATCTGGCGATGCCATCACCACCAACAGTCGGCTATTATCTCATCACCATATTATACGTAGCGTCATTAGAAAAGTAGATCGTCGTTAGCAAGACCATCATCTCAGTGTTTGCTGCAACGATACCATCGTCGGCCCATCGACTCTGTCGAATCACTAGATTGTGCGCGTGTGAGAGTGAGCGAGAGAGGATGGTGGTTGGTTGGGTATGAAGAATTGGGTGAGATTTTTCGGGTTTCAGGTTTGGGTGGGTTGATAGGAATGTAAAATATATATTTTTTCCTCTTTATTTTATGCGCTCGTATGTTTATTTTGTACCAAATGTACTCATTACGCTCATATTTTGATTTAGGTGGCAATTATGTGGATATGGTGTAATTTGGAAGAAATAGGTGAAAAGGGACCAAAGTGAAAGGAAATGAAAGTTTAGGGACTAAAGAGCAAATATTATAAACTTGTTTCTAACCTTGGGATGAAAATTCGAGAGTGTTAGAGGTCAATTGGATGAAGAAAGGAGTCAAATGGATAAAATATAGCCAAGACATTATCACATATCAACTTTCAAGCTGAAAAATCTTGCATTGATTTTCAACCTCATATTGATAGTGCATGAAGCAGAGTTGTAGCCCTTTAAGTTATCTTTCTAAGACATCTTAAATCACCTCAATCAACCATTGGAAGAGAAAGTTATAACAAAAATACTGAATGCTATTCGACTGCCGAAAATTAGGTGAGGCGTGCGCCCTCGCCTGCATGAGAAGCGCGCGCCCCAGACCTAAAAAGCCTCTCGCCTGAGGCTTGGCAAAAGGCTAAGGCTAAGGCTCGCGCCCTAGTTTCTACTAGATGCTCGCCTCAAGCCAAAACACGAATTTTTTCCTGTTTCCTTATTTGATTGAAACACGTATGGAAATCTAATTTTCCATGATATTTAAATCCTAGAACACAACCAGAACGGGGAGAATGCCTCCCAACTTTATTCTTCTATATTTTTCTCTTATATTCATGAATTGTAACTAAACTTTTACACTTGGTCGAAGGAGATTGAAGCCTCGGAACCACATATTGTGAGATCTAAATAGTTTTCTTAATTTAATTCATGTTCTTGAGTATTGAATATTCTTCTACACTTATTTCCATGATTATTATGTTTAATTGCTAGGAGGCCTACTGATTTATTATTCATTGAAATCTACCGCTAAGTTAAATATAAAATCCGTAATTATTTGATTCATTTAACTTGTGAAACACTAGGATTTAATGATTTTCTGCGATAAAGGTTATTAAACTTTAAGAATAATGTTTAAATAGATTGAATGCAACCGCTGGTGTTTGTGTTATCTAGTTCATCAACTTCTCTATTGTGCAAAACTATTATTAAATTGAATCTTGAGCACTGGTCTGGAGTTATTTAATAATTATGGTTAATTAGAGCGCTGGTTTCTAACTAACTAAAAAAAGGAGAGATAAGAAAATAATTCCAACGATGAATATTCAAAATATGAATTGAATTATCCTTACATCTATGATCAATTGTGGATTTTCGAAAGTGAATATTGACTTGGACCAAAGTTAGTCTTTTGATTGTTTTCGTTAATTTAATTTTCATTGTTATTTATTGCGTTACTTATAATTATTTGCATACAAAAACTCTCAATCATTGTACGAAGCATAAATTACTGAATTGCACACTTTTCGTGGGATCAACCCTTATTTCCACTACTACATTAGTTTTAGAGGTTTAAGGACTATTTTTGAGTGCCTACGACAGCACACCATGGGTGTACTTGTTAGTTAAGGAATTGATATGTAATTATATGTGTTTTAAAATTCAAAGTACTTGAACATTTTAAAAATAATAATTATGTTCTGATTTTTATATAAATAAACTTTAGATCTGATTTTTTAAATTGAATCTTAAAAATTTTGGTTGAGTGTAATTTCCACTAAAAAAATTTCAAGATGGATCTAACTATAATTAAATCAGACTCGTGTGCCTTATGTAGTACTAAGTTTTAATGTGACAATTTGAATCATACTGTCACTCTATGGACCCCTGAACCAAAGCATGCTATTAAATATATATTTGGGCCTTCTACACATTTTGAGGCCCTTAAAACGTGAGGCGCAAGGCCATTGCCTCGATGGCTTTGGTCTAGGGCAGGCTTACATGACATCGTTGTCTATACCTTTA
The DNA here is from genome assembly GCA_019097785.1 of Fraxinus excelsior. Classification (NCBI taxonomy): domain Eukaryota; kingdom Viridiplantae; phylum Streptophyta; class Magnoliopsida; order Lamiales; family Oleaceae; genus Fraxinus; species Fraxinus excelsior. The sequence continues at coordinate 11,951,222 of CM032629.1, forward strand.
TGTGATGAGACCTGTTTGTCATTGTGATTTCGTTTTTTTCTCTAAAATTGTGACAAATATGATAATAAATGGGTTACTTAACAAAGAAAAGAAAAACTACTACAAGCAAAGAAAGTTATTACGTTCTTTAAATGGGCTAAAAAAAAGAACAAAAGTGATGTGAGAAGATCCGAGTCAGATGATGTCAAGTTGTTTGACAGCTCGTTGATGGCGCATATGTATTTGAATTTTATTCATTCAATTCATAATTCTATATCATTTCTTTTGATTGTATTGCATTACATAAAAGTATGGTTCGATAGAGAGAGAATTCCATTAAGAGTTCATTTGTCTACGTAATTTGTAGTGCTCTTATTGCTAGATGTGGTCATTGTATCTTGAGAGATGATTGCTAGAAAATTATTAGCACGCACTTATGTAGTGCAAATTCATTTTAAAGACAAAGTGTCAAACACTTGCCTCGGCTAATTCCATCACCAACATTTCCGTGTTTCATTTTCTGATTTCTTTCAATTATATTTTGATTTTAAAAAAAAATGACCTTCTTTGGTTAATATTGAAAGGTTTGAATTAAAGAATGTAATAACTTTTATTTGAAGAATGGAAAGGATAGAATTAATTGTCAAGTATTTAAATTCGGTAATTATCATTTAGATTTCTCAAATCCAATTTTGGTAAATCAAATTATGTTTCGATTTTGCGTATATAAATGATACATTTTGAGAATATAATTCATGAACGTTATCAGTGTAATGTCCCTAACAAAAAATTCCGTTTCTCGCTGAAAGGCGACCTCACTAACAATTAAAAAGGGGGTTCAGACAATTGTATAAGGAACAGACATCTTGAGACAAAGTCTCAAAAAAATGTGTTTTATTGACGAAGATCTACAATTAGTGAGAAAACGAAATGCCTCCAAGGGGCGCAAGCACACAGAACACTTGAAAGTTAAATGCGATAAAAGTAAAGATAATGAAAATTACAGTCTCTGTTTGAGAATGTTTGATTCGGGGTCCTTTTATGCCTTCTCTTCTCTTTTTTTATACTCCTTAGACAGTTGTTGTAGAACTGCCGAAACTGCTGACCACCTGCAACTACCCACGTTTTTTATCATGACTGACTTGTCATGGAACTTCCGTTTTTAACTGTCGTCTTACCTCCACCATTGAACTACTGATAGTCGGGGCTTCTTGGATCGTGGGGCATGATGAGATTGCCCTTTAACTGCTTTGGTAACCGTTACTTGAAATAGCAACGTGTTCGAATTCTGGGCGTTCTGTAAACTTGACCGATAATAATGTTGTCGCCCTAAGTATCAATAAAATGATGCACTCGTCCAGAGCTTGGGCGTCTTGTAGACTTGAGCGATGATGGGTCTCCATTGCACAGCTCTGCCTTAAGTCTATCCATCGGATCTCCTATATGGGGCTTCTTTTCGTAGGCCATTTAATTGGGCCACATTTTTATGCATCAACAAATACATAGATGAGTTAACAAAAGTAATAATTAGTATGATATATAGAAAAATAGAACCTATTTGTTAACAAAAAAGATATATTGGAAAGTATCCGTTAAAAAGAGTTCTTACTTCCTCTCAAATAATTTGTTCACTAATTGGATTTGATGTCGACTCTTGAAATCTTTGTTCTTCAATCCTTGACGCCACCAATTGGAGAATAACGATGAAACTACGGAAAGAGAAAAAAAATTTGGCCCCATGTAAAAATCACATAAATAGAAAAAATAGCAAGATACCAGAACTTGATATTGAAGAATCTATTAACCTTGGATTGTTGTATGACAACAAATTATGTTGTTTGGAAATTCTTCTTGTGATATTGTGGAATGGGGCAAGCAGGGGCGAATCCAGGAATTTTTCGCGCACGGGCTAAAATTTAAAAGTCGATATAATAAATTCATATATAAATTAAAGTCAAATTCATTTAATTTGAAGTTGTTCCCGACAAGGTTTTGAAACATAAAATTCATCTACAACAAAATCTATATCTATCTTTTGAATAAGTTCTCATTCGATGAAGCGTGTCAAATGATATTGCTCTAACGAAAAGCAAAATATAATTTAGTAAGCCGGCAAGGCAACAAAAATAATTCATGATGCCGGCAAGGTAATAACAACAATCATTATACCGACAAGGCAACATTTCAACAAAACACCTTAGACAAGTAGGCGAAAATTTGTAAAGGTCTCTGATCTCCCATTAATTATCTTAATATACACGATTAACATGGAAACATAACATCAAATAGCTTACCATCCTTAAACCATCCAAACCCCAAAATAAAAACAGAAAATGACAATAAACTAACGACCATAAAAATAACTCATTTAGCGACATTACAAGCAAAAAATAAATGTAATGTCCAAAAATACACGACAACATGAGAAACTTAAGAATAAGTAATTAGTAATTACGGACCTCAAAACTTCAATTTCCTCAGAATTCAAGACCCACCATAAGAATTCGACAAAAGAGTAGAGGGAAGGGGAATCGACAAAAGAGTAGCAGTGAAAGTTACATCCCGGCCACCGGCGGCACATAAGGCAGCGGTGGAAGTGGCAACCACCGACACGACAAGAGAGAGAGAGAGAGAGAGAGAGAGAGAGAGAGGGAAAGTGAAGAATAGAAATTACAAATTAGGTTCGGTTTGGAATTCAATCTTAGATTTCAAGATTGATTTTGTGGGTTGGATTTGTTACATTGTCTTTGGACCAAAAATCGAAATGGACTCTTAAATATTTTTTTTTGTATGGACACAGATTGATCTTATTAATTTGTGGGCTAAACAAAAAAAAAGGGAGGGGGGGAGAACTGGATCTGGGCTTGGGCGAGGACGGGTTGTAGCCCGGACCAGTTAGGGCCTAAATCCGCCCCTAGGGGCAAGCGATTGACCGTGAATTGAAGATAATTTGGATTTCAGCGTAAGATCATCCATCATGTTAAGGTTCTATAATGCAGAATTTACAATTTTGATTCTCAACATTTGCAAAATATAACAAATTTATCGATAATAAAAATTTTCCTCCTATTTAAATAATCTAAAATAAAAGAAAGTAATAAAAAAAATTGTAAAAAAGAATTCCATAACTCTTTGAAAAGTACAAATAAATATCATTTTAAAATAATCAAATACTTAATAACACACCAAAAAAAATATTATAAAAAATAAACATTTCATATTTACTAGCTAAGCTCACCCAAAAAGGAGGAAATTTTGAAAGATGAGTTGTAATGAAGTTTTATTTTGGTTTGAGCTATCAAAATTCTGCTTGCGTGAGAATTTTGAGTGTTAAGCTATATGTATGTCGTCTTCTCAAGTTTGTATTTTGGCATATGGCTTGTTTTCATGTTTAACATAAATCTAGAGTTGCTTTAGCCATGGCTATACATGTTTGAGCTAATTTTAGCGTAAACAATTTATATGTAGATTTCGTTTTTCAACTATGGCCTTGGTGGAGAAGTTGTTGGGAAAATCCCCTAAGTTCAGTGATACAACTCATGGCATAAACTAAACAACACAAGCATAAATAAAAACATATAAACTTAAACTACTAGAAATCGAGCTCAACTTCCCTTTTTCAGGCTGAAAAATGGAGGCTCAGGAACAGCCTCTTCCACGCTTGCAAATCGCCATCCATAGAGAAAGAACAATAGAGAACACACACGTAATTTCTTTGGTCATTGATCAAGAATGATCTCCCAAAACTATGAAGTCTAGCTTCAAATTTTAGAGGAAAAATTGGACCGAATCCAGCCAATATTCCAGGCCTGGATATACCTAAGATTAACCTCTCAATTACTGGAAGAAAGAACCAGAAATCCCTCGAGAGAAAAGAGAAGATAGATTTTCTCTATGGAGTCAAACCGTAGAGGAGGAGAAGAAAATGGTGGTCTAACCAAGAGAGAGATAAAGAAAAGTATTGTCCCTTTTAAATTTTGAAAAGTGCCGTCCAAATCTTCCAAGGCAAGTCAAGTAAGAAAATATATCAATCAAGAAAGAATCCTATCTATCCAACATATCCAATGGCCTTAAACTAATCAAAGTAGCACAATCCGGGTCATAGCACTAGCCCAACAAGTTAGGAGAACCACAAAAGCCCACATTCTTCACCTTGGTTCTCATAACACACTCTCTCGATTGCAAATTTGCACATGGAATGATTGTTCATCATCATCGCCCATTACCTGCAAAAGAAATTTAACTCGTGTCAATATGTACAAAAGATAATCACAATTTAAATTTTCTTACAGGTAGAGTTTTTGTCCCCATATCAGAGGGATTCTTGTCAGTATGGATCTTAACAAGTTCGGCTTCGCCTTGAGACAATTTCTTACGAATAAAATGATACTTCACCTCAATATATTTTGATCTTTCATGATAAACAGGATTCTTACAAAGTAATAAAGTACTTTGACTATCAGTAAACATAATAGGTGTATCATGCATGAAGTTTAATTCTTTTAAGATCCCTTTTAACCAAATATATTCCTTAACAGCTTCGACTATGGCAACATATTCTGGTTCAGTACTAGACAAGGTAACAAGAGGCTGTAGCAGTGATTTCCATGTTATGCAGTTATCAACTAGGGTAAAAAAGTACGTTGTAGTCGATTTCCTACTGTCTTTACCACCAGCAAAGTCAGCATCAACGTAGCCCTTAAGAGTTAAGCTCTCAGATCTTTTCTCATACACTAAGTCAAGATTTAAAGTCCCAACCAAATATCTTAACAACCATTTCATTCCAGCCCAGTATGGCTTGCATGATTGGACATAAATCTACTTAGGAGGCTAATAGAAAATGCAAGATCATGTCTGGTAATGATCATAGAAAACATAACAGAACTTATGGCATTAGCATAAGGAACATTTTCCATTTCTTTCAATTCAGATTCCGATTTAGGAGAATGAGCATGGGAAAGATTCATATGACTAGCAAAAGGCACATTCACAATTTTACTGTCTTTCATACCAAATTTTGTTACCACTTTGTTCAAATATGCTTCTTGTGAAATAGTCAACCTATTTTAGCCAAGTTCCTTGTTATAACCATTCCTAGAATCTTTCTAGCATTTCCTAAATCCTTTATGTCGAATTCAAATTTTAAAAGATCTTTCAGTTCATTAATTTGAGACTTGCTAGGTTCAGCCAAAAGCATATCATCAACATAAAGCAGCAAGTAGACTTCACAACCACTCTTCATGTCATTAAAATACAAGCAAGCATCAAATTCACTTCTTTTAAACCATATCTTTAGCACATAAGCATCGAACCTCTTGTACTATTGTCTTGGGGGCTCTATTTCAGCATATACACTGGTTTTTCTAACTTGCAAATATAATCAGATTTGCCTTTAGCCATAAAGCCTTGTGGTTGACTCATGAAGATATCTTCTTCCAACTTCCCATGTAAAAATGCAGTTTTTACATCGAGTTGTTCAAATTCCCAATTGAATTGAACAATAAGAGCCAACATCAATCTAATTGTCTTGTACTTAATCACATGTGAAAATATTTTATTGTAGTCTATGCCCTCTCTTTGAGTATAACTTTAGCCACTAACCTCGCCTTAAACCTCATGGGATTATTAAGACTCAAACTTTATTTTAACTTGTAAATCCATTTACATGGAACCAATTTCTGATCTTTAGGTTTCTTAAAAAGTTTCCTGGTTTTGTTATAACTCAAAGATTTCATTTCTTCCTGCATAGCTATTAACAAATTTTCAGAACATTTTCCATAAACGGCTTCTTCATAAGTGGCAGGTTCTTTCTGTTCAAGGGCTTCACCTGAAACTAAGCTAAAATCAGTCAAGTTTAGGGATTCATATCTAGGATTAGGCCTCATTTGCCTTCTTGCCCTATCCCTAGTGAGCTGATAGTCTTGATTAGGTGGCTGCTCATTAAAATGTTCAAGTTCAATTGGTTCAATGTTATCTTGAAGTTCAGTTACCTCTTCGGGTTCAGTTCCAGTTTCAATTTCATGATGTGTAGGGCCATTATCGTCATTCCTAGGTATAGGTGAATCTAGCTTGGTCAGCTTCACCTCAGTCTGAACACTCCTCTCAGTTTCAGATTTGTTAGCTTCATCAGTTTTCTGTTTTAGACATGGCATCTCGGATTCATTAAAGACTACATTCTTGCTATTAATAATCTTAATGCTCTGGACTCCGAAAACCCATAACCTATAACCTTTTACACCCTCGAGATACCCTAACATCACACACTTGACAGCTCTAGGCTCAAGTTTTCCTTCGGACTGATGTGCATATGCAGCACATCCAAATAATCTTATGTGATTTAGATTTGGAGGCTCTCCTATCCAAAATTCCTGTGGAGTCTTAAAGTTTATACTACTGGATGGTGACCTATTAATCAGATAAGCTGCAATACTCAGCTTCAACCCAAAAACCTTTGGCAAGGCCAGAGCTAATCAACATGCACCTAACCTTGTTCATTATGGTCCTATTCATTCTCTCGACAACCACATTCTGTTCAGGTGTATACTTAACTGTTTTGTGTTTTGTTATCCTCTTTTGCTTACAAAAGTTGTCAAATTCAAAATTAGAGAATTCAAAGCCCATTATCAGTTCTCAATGTTTTAAGTTTCTTATCCAACTGGTTCTCAATAGACTTAAGCCAAAACTTGAATTTTTCAAAAGTTTCTGATTTAGCCTTTAAAGGATAAATCCAAACTTTCCTTGAGTAGTCATCCACTAAGGACAAGAAGTACTTACTTCCACCGAATGTGAAGTGCTTCTCCGGGTCCCATAGATCAGCATGGACATAGTCCAATGGTCAATTGGTTCTATGAGAGCTAGTTTCAAAGCTCACCTTATGTGACTTACCCAAAATACAAGTTTCGCAGAAGTCCAAAACTTTAATGTCATCCTTTCCAAGTAATTTCTGATTATTTAAAGATTTTAACCCTTTAAACCAAATGTGGCCCATTCTATTATGTTAAAGTTTGGTTTTGTCTTTACTAACTATAAGAAGACTAGAATCGGGTGGTGTTTTAGTTTTACCCTCCAAATAGTACAGTCCATTCCTCTAGGCCCTTTCATAACTACCAGAGTGCCCCTCATAATTTTTAGAATCTTATTTCCAGATTTAAAGGTATATCTCTCATCTTCAAGAGTACTTAAGGAAATAAGGTTCCTTTTCAAATTCGGGATATATCTTACATCTTTAAGTTGTCTGATAGCCCCATCATACATCCTAATGGCTATGTCACCAATCTCAATCACATTTTGAGAATTATTATCCCCCATGTAAACCTTCTTAGATTCAGTCTCTCTGTAGTTATAGAACCAAGACCTTTCGGGGCACATGTAAAAGGTGCACCCTGTGTCTAGGATCCAATTTTTGTCGAATTCTTCCTCAGACACATTTAGGACATGTAAACTATTGAATTCAGAAACAACGATAGCATTGTTTTGTTCATTGTTGTTCAAGTCTTTTTGTTTCTTTTTTCAATCAAAGCAGTCCCTTTTGAAATGCTATAAAAATGTCATAACTTTCCACAGTTATAGCATTTCTTACCACTTTTGTCTCTAGATTTGAATCTCATTTTAGATTTTCCCCTTCCTTTTTTGTTCTGGAAGTTAAATTCTTTCTTTTCGGGTCTTTCCTTAACAAATATGCTTTCTTTTTTCGAATTAGTTATGTTGTCTCTTTTCAATTTAAGTTCTCTTGATTTTAACGCATCTACAACAATAGCTTGTGAAAGAGCGTTCCTACCACATTTTATGGTATTTCTGATTTCTTTATAAGATTCAGACAATGAATTTAACAGTATGACAGCTACATCCTCATTGTCAAATTTCTTGTCATTGTGAGCCAGACTCTTAACAATTATGCCATAATAATTCAAATTTCCTTCCACATCCTTCCCTGGGTCCATCTTAAAACTAAACAACTTTTATAACAGATATATCTTATTAGGCAAAGTTTTAGTCAAGAACAAAGTATCTAAAGCAGTCCACAAAGTTCTAGCATCTTTAGCATTATCAACTTGTCTAACAACATTATTAGATAAATGCAAAATTATAGAACTATAGGCAATTTCATTCATTTCTTCAATTTCATTAGGTTTAGCTTTTAACTCATCAGAAAAATTAGTAGGATCATCAAGGGTTTTTGCAACCCCCCCCATTGTACCAAAATGACCCTCATTTTCTGTTTCCATATTGAGTAGTAGTGGTGGCAATGGGCCGAGCCGAGCCGGCTCGGCCCATGCCAAGACGAGCTCGGCTCGTTACCCACGAGCAGAGCTTAGGCTCGGCTCGTGGGTTTTTGGGCGAGCTCGGCTCGTGCCCGAGCTCGCCCAAACGAGCCGAGCGCTCGGCTCGGCTCGTTTATTTAATTTTTTTATTTTTTATTTTTTTTAAATAATAATACACATAACATACCGACACTAGTTTAATACTTTAATTGTAAAAGATATATATATACACATTTTGTGATTAATTTCTAAATATACATTTTCAAAAAAATTTATAATTTTTTTAAAAAATAAGAATAAAAATTATTTTGTTGAGTTACTAAGTTACTTGAGTAATAATGTAATATGTTTTTTGTTTACCATTTTATACTTAAACTTAAAAATAATATATATGTAAAGTATAAACACATTTTATAAACCATTTTTAAATATACATTTTTCAAAACATTTTTATTTTTTATAAATAAAAAAAATAAAGATAGACCCTCCTCCTTTATCCGGGCTTGAGACCGGCTACTTCAATTTTTAGTAGGCGGAGTTAAAAATTGTACACGAACAACTTGTTACGTGTACAATTTTTTTAAAAATATTATAAATGTATGAAAATTAAATTTTGTAATGATTATGGTGAAATTAAATATCACTTACTTGGTTACAGGCAATTTCGGCATATTTATCTTGAATTCGATAACTGGCGTCTTCCCAATCTTTCACGCACATTAACGCTTCCAAAATATCTTCTTTGAGTCGACTCCTGACCTTAGAGAGAACCCTCTTCCCTGCACTAAAAGCAGACTCCGAAGCTACAGTGCTAACAGGAGGTGTTAGTAGATCTTTTGCCATTGCAGAAACTACTGGCCATCGACGTTCATTATCTCGCCAAAATTTAATTACCTCTTCTGAATTTTTCTTAACTTCTTTGTTAGTAGGCAAAGTATGACGAAAGTAATCGATTAATTCAGATGGCAACACATTTGAACTATTACTCGAAGTTTGAGTACATGCAGTGGATGACAAACTACTACTACCACCACCAGATGAACCACATGCATATGCAAATGAATTAAATCTATATGAGTTCATGCTTTCGAAGAAATCTAAAATTACATCGTCGTCATCCGTTGGATTAGTGGGAGGAGTAGATGTAGGTACACGAGTAATATGTGTACCCATTCGTGAAGCATATAATTTGTACATTTCACGTAATGTTTCTTCCAAATTCCTATAAGTAATAGGTGTACTAAAAGTTAAAGAATTTGAAATTTTATCAATTACAGATTTAGTACTCGATAAATTAAATCGGGGGTCCATGACGCATGCTAAAGGAAATAACATAGGTAATTTTTCTCAAGATTTTCTAAATTTTAATCCCATGGAATATATAACTGCATGAAAATCGGGGTCATTTTGAAATCGACGAAAAGTCTTAGCAATTGCATAAAGACGTTCAAGAATCATACAACTTATAGGATAATAAACGCCAGACAATATATTTGTAGAATCATAAAATGTGGACAAAAAACATTTTATTTTAAGAACTATATTCCAATCAGTTTCATTCAAAATAGTTTCGTCTTCATCTCTAACATGCCCATTGTTATAAAATTCAGTAATTAAATGTTCGAAACCTTCACATGATTTTAATAATAAGTAAGTGGAATTCCATCTATGGCCTACGTCAGTAATAAATGTTTTTGTATTTGTCATTCCATTTTCTGAACAAAATTCTTCAAATGTTTGTTTTCGACTAGGTGTAATTGTGATATATATAAGTCACTCCTAATTCGGTCAATTTCATCCTTAACATGTTTTAAACCGTCTTGTACTACTAAATTAAAAATATGACATACACATCGAATATGAAATAAATAACCACCAAAATCGGGTTGAAGTACTCTATGCAATTTATCGAGAACAACTTTATTTACGGTAGCATTGTCGAAAGTAAAAGAATGAATTTTGCTCTCGCATTTATACTCTTTAACTATATTTATGATAGCATTAAATATAGTTTGGGCGTTGTGTGGGTACTCAACAATTTTAAAAGCAATAATTTTTTTATGCATAATCCAAAGTAGGTCTATATAGTGTGCAGTTGCAGCAATGTAACCTCTCTTATTAATCCCTTCCCACATATCAGAAGTTAAAGATATCACACCCCCATATTTCTCTAAATCATTTATCAATAGTTGTTTTGCATGAAGAAAATATTTAATTGTATCAGCACGGAGAGTATTTCGACTTACCACAACGTACCTCGGCTGAAGATATGTTTTGACGTAGTTCACGAAATGTTGGTTGTCCGCTATTGCTAGTGGCAACTCAGACGCGGCAACAAACTTCACCATTCCCGTTCGAGCTTCCTCCTCTGAATACATCCATGTAGAAAGTGGCGTAGTACCACTGGCGCCTGGAGAACCAAACTGTAGTTGAGTTTGACCAGCTGGAAGAAACCCATGTTTGGTCACACATGCTTTGTAGTGACGATTGAGGTAGGTAGTTCCAATGCCTCTTTGCCATGCCAGTCGTTGTTGGCAGTATTTACATACTGCTTTGGTTTCGGGAATTCCATCGACCAAACGACCGATTTGAACGAATTTAAAATGGTCCCAACATTTTATCTTGTCCTTCCCCTTTCTTTTCTCTCTTGCATCGAGAATATTTGACGTAGGCTCTTCATTTTGTTCCAAATCAATCGGAACACTAGGATCAACATCAACGTTATCCAAATCAATTGGACGACTACCTTCATCAACGTCGTAATCTTCAATATTTTCTGGAATTGGTAATTCATTGAGACCGGAGAATTCATTCCCAAATTGATTTTGGGCAGGTGTTTGTATTTCGTTCTCCATACCGAACAAGTTTTCAACAAATGATCGTGAATCCATTTGTTATGAATAATAGAAATTGAATATAGAAATGTAGAAGATGATTATAGAATGAATGAATGAATGATATATTGATATTGTTGATAAATAAATGGAGATTTGAGAATGTAAATTGTATAGAGTAGAGAATGAGAGAATATAGATTGATATTGGTGGAAAAAAAAGTTTGATTTAGGTGGGTATTTATAGAAAAAAAATAAAAAAAATATTGAGGACCAAAATGGTCACTGAATACCGTTCTGGTCAATAAATTCAGTGACCAAAACGGTCACTGAATAGTTTCATTCAGTGACCGTTCTGGTCACTGAATTTATTCAGTAACCGTTTTGGTCCTCAAGAATTTATTCAGTGACCAGAACGGTCACTGAATTTAATTTAATAGTTAAATTTTTTTTTTTTTAATATAATAAGCAGGCTCGGCTCGTCACCCGTTTGGGCGAGCTCGGCTCGTGCTCGGGCTTGTTTTTTTACGAGCCCGAGCGGCTCGTGGGCGTGAACAGTACGAGCCGAGCGGGCGAGCCGACGAGCCGCTCGGCTCAATTGCCACCTCTATTGAGTAGTCCCCATTTTCATCGAATTGTGATAATTCGACCCTCGAACCCATTCTTAATTCTGTAAAAGAGTGGCCCGTACTCAAGGATATAACAGAAAAGGTTTTGAAACAATCTTTTCCAAATGATCAATATAAAGTAGAAAGCATAGAGTAACCAATGTCCAGAAATGAAGCACATCAATGAATCAATTCGATCATGAAACCTCAATGTAATGTGTGTGCAAGTGTGATCCCAACTCAGGCAATGTACATGTATAAAATGCAGGTAAGTATGCTTTCATGTTCCAAATCAATCACAAGAATTCAAGCAACAGAATTCACAGACAAGTAACCAAGCAATCATGCATTAATCAGAGTAAAATACCAAACCTATCCTAAGGAAGAGTTTAGAACAATCTTACCAACCAATTGTTGACAAATAGTAACTATACCATCAACTCCTCAATTGAGCAAGCCAACCAAGGTCACCAAATCACCCACTCCAGCCAACACATACACAATAAATAAGCAAATAAATCAGTATCGAATTAGAGGACTAAAATGCCAAATAGTGATGTTCTCTGTTTAGACCTTTGAAGATCTATACAGATATACCACTGAACCAGACACGAAAAACTCAAACCAATGAAGGACAATCAAGCCTTAGACCGAATCTAGACTCTGATGCCAGTTTTGTATTTACAGTGATATTCAACAGCCATAATACATATCAACATATTCTTAAAGCATAACAAAAGCAACTACCGAAATCACAGATCAAATAATTAGAGGAAAAATCGAGAGTTACTTCCCTTTTTACGTTCTGAATGTAGACTTAGGAACAACCCCTTCCACGCTTGCAAATCACCGTCCAGAGAGAGTTAGAGAACCGGCCAGAATCATTCAATATGTAGCTTAGATCATCGATCAAGAGATCTACCATAAGCAGCCAACATTCAAGCCCTAGATTGAGTCTATCCCTTGCGAGAAACCAACTTCAACTTAGCTACTATTTCAACCCTAAAATGTTGCACACGGTTCTCTCAACAAGAACCTAAGGATGAGTGAAAAATGAACTCAACAGAGAAGGAAGAGAGCTAAAGTCTCAAGGAAGGAAGTCACGAGAATAAAGCCCAAAAGTCAAGCCAAGGGAAATATCTCATTCAAGAATAAACCCCAACCATAGATCACATCCAAGAGCTATAAATGATTCCAAAGTAGCACACAATCCGGGTCACTACTAATGCCACCAATAAGTGAGTGTCACTTAAGCAACAATAGTAGATAATAGATAATAATGGAAATGACACAAATAACACTAGCCCATAAGTAATAGAACTACAAAAGCCCACAGTTATGATTTACAGTTACGTGTAAAAATTATGAATAGCATATAATCTTTTCAAAAATACTACTTGTACAGTCATTAGAGGGATGTAAATTTTACATCCCTCACTAGAGAGGGATGTAAAATTTACATCCCTCTAATGCTGTAAGTGTAGCAACCCTAGCAACCCTCTAAACTTTTTGCCCGCCCATACTAACATGTTTGTCGTATACAGCATTTTTTGGCAAAATGTTATATTAGTTGTGCTTGATATGCTTGTCGTCGTATGATTTGCCACATTCTAAGCTGGGATTGGCTCATAAAAAATTAGTAGTGACTTTTATGATGTATACTTTGATCTTTTTGTGAGATTTGCGTATGCATATTTGATTTTTGTTTAAAAAGGGTTATTTTTTTGTAAATACATGATGCATCATATTATAAAATGTCCCATGTTAGATAATTATTGTACTAATAATATACATCTAAACGTCTTAGAAGACGTAATTTTTTGTCGTCTTTTTTCCCTAACTTTAAGACGTGATTCTTTAAAAATGAAAACAAATTATTAAGAGTAACGAGCCGCCAACGAGAATATATAACCGTTATGCCGCATGCTTTCAAGAGTATGTCTAATCACTTCAAAAAAATTAGATTCAAGTGTATGTCTAATCACTTCAAAAAATCAGCACCAACAAAAATATCTGAATGTAACGATGTGTATTTCTAAGTGTATATCTCTTATCACTCCAAACAAATAAAACATAAAACATAATTGTGGGATTTTAAATCTTTTGACTCTTTTCCGTATACTCAATACATAATAAAAAGGAACTTCCATCACTTGAAATTATATCAAGTTTTCGTACATGTTTTTACCCAATAATGGAATATGAGTAAAAAATGGCCTATTGAATTATTTTATTTTCGTATATGGCTTGGATTAGCTGAGCCAGCCGCATGAGAGTTGAGCCGTTTAGAATGTCGTGAAGAAATTAGATTTGTATAATGAAGACAAAAAATGAACTGACGGCCAACGTTTCACGTACTTTATAAGATGGAGGGCTGTAATTTGAACGTGATGTATGAGGGTCCCACACGTCGGTTAAGTATTTTTTTTTTTTTTTTTTTTGTTTGCCATTTAAACGGCTTGTCTTTTGCTTTATAAGTCATAGTCATGAATGCCCTAAAGGGCGTTTTGGTCAGTCGGATTCTATTTTGGAGTCACTCCAAACTACCTACACACAATTACAACGAAAAATAAAATATTGAGTTTTAAAAAAAAATGTATACTAATAAATGTAATAAGTTTTGACTCCATTAAAAAATATATAAATTTCCTGTTATGACACTTTTAAAGTGATAAAATCAAATCCATCATTTTTCGATTGGTAAATAATCTCTTCGAATTTCTCTTTTTTTTCACACAAGGTTTGAACGATCTAGACATTTTTCATCAAATTAGGCAAAGTTAACACGGACTCTCTCTCTCTCTCTCTCTCTCTCTCATTATACGAATGTTGAACTATCTAGATATTCTTGTCAAATTAGAAAAAGTGACGATCGACGAGAGTTTCTAGTCCATTTAGACATTTTAAAGTTTATTCTTCCTCGTCGCTATGTAATGATGGCAAAAAAAAAAAAAAAAAACCTGCCCCGCCTTGAATGGGGCGAAAAAAACGTCCCGACGGGTAGGCAGGACGGGGCGAGGTGGGGTGGGGCGGGGCAATGATTGCCGTCCTGCCTTCCGTCACGGGGTGGGACGGGACGTGGCAAGGGTGCCCCGCCCCATGAATAATAAAAAATAATAATTAATGACAAATTAAAAAAAAAATTAGTTAATTGAAATTTTTCAAAAAAAAAAAATATTAATAATAAACGGGGCAAGCCTGTGCCCCACACCCGCCGAGCCCCGCCCCGCGCGGGACAAGATGGGGGAGTGGCGTGGCGGGGTGGCGAGGGTGCGCCTCCCCGTTACCATCTCCACGCGATGCCTAAATTAGGTAAATGAAATTTTAGCAAAAGAGCGCTGAAATTATTTTGCAAGGGAAAAACTTCATTTTAGTATACAAAATTTAATAATTAGAAATTATTTCCAAACATATATGATAATAGTCAATAATTAGATTGTTTAGTAAATTTAGTAATCAACCTAATGAAGTAACATAATGGATCATAGAACGGATCGACCTCTTATTAATTAGGATTTTTGTCCATTTTTATACGCATGCATATGTACAAATTAGTGACAAAACAAGGTTAAATTTCACTTCCAATTCATGAAGAATTCGATAACATTTTACTAAATTACATAAATATAAGACTCTAAATCAAGAAACTGCAGAAAACATACTTTATATGTAACACTGAATACGTAAATATAATAACAATAAGATTATTATTTTCCTTACTTAGGCCCTATTTGGTACATATTAAAATTAGATTTTAGTTTAAGTCAAAGTCAAAGTCAAAGTCAAACAATCAATATTAATCACATTTTTCATGGATTCCACAGCTTTTCAACCACACATTTTAAAATTTTCTATCACAATCTACTAAAAATCTAATTTTAATCTCCATCAAACACCCTCTTAATATTGTTTGGAAAATTATAAACTACCTTTCCAAAGAAGAGATTGATTAGTAATTTCGTACTTGAGACAAGTTCACAAATTTTTATTTTTATTTTTTGGAAAAGTTCAATAACAATTTTCATCAGTAAAATCTTACCTGCATCACACTTAAAAAGTATCAAATGAATGACCAAATACCCGAGAATCTTAAGACACTTGATGAATGTTAAGGGATAAAATTTCATATCGAATAAAGATAAAAATATAGACCAATTTATAAAAGTTTGAGTTACTCCTTTAATAAAGTTGACCTATTAAGATGTAATCTTAGCATGATATTAGAGTCCGTTAAGTTTCAACGAGCAATTCGATTCGATTAAGACTCAAAAAAATTGAGCACACGAATTTCAAGATTGACATGCTCAAACGAGCCAACATCTCGTAAGGGCATATTAAGAGATAAAATTTCACATCGAATAAAGATAAAAATATAGACAGATTTATAAGGATTTGACTATTCCTTTTAATAATGTTGACCTATTAAGATATAATCCTAAATCTTAACAATAAATACCAAAAAGGAAAAAAAAATTAGTGCCATTGGATTCTTAGAACACCTCCCATATTAATGTTAATTCTACTAAAAAAGATTGTCACTTGAGCTAAAATAAGATATTATATAAAATTTCTTCACAAATGCAACATTACTACGACTATGTCTGATGTGGCCCAAAAAAAAAAAATAGATTTTGTCAAAACGACCATTAAGATATAGAGATTCTTCTAGATTGAGTGAGTCGCCATTATTTAATATTTCTCTCTTTTTGTCTCTCGTGTTTATTATTTTGTTCTAACTCCTATTAACTTCACATCAGAGATAAAATTTGAGTTACCGGAAGATATTCATTAGAGATGAAATTTGAACAATTATGTCCATCTATTAGACTTTAATATCACGTAAATTGAAAGTCTTTGTATTTAGAAGGTACCTAAAATGCAATCCAGAGAGTACATTGGAGATGCTTTTGCTTAGTGTATCCATATATCATTAATCCAAACATTTAAAAGCATGTTCAGGAAACTAAATGATAAATCAGTGGATAGTACTTATGGATACCTCAAAATGAGTGAATAAAAAGTAAATTGAGTATTTTAAATAGTTTATACATATGGGACAAACATAAGCTAAGACTTGTTGAAGATATTAAGACCACGTTTGGCGAAGATTAAAAGGTTTACATGAAAGTAAATAAGTATGTATATAATAAATAACTTTCTTATCTGTCCAAGTTAAAAGTAAGTAAAATCAAGTAAGCCCTTGTTTGGTACACATTAAAATTTTCATTCTAATTTGTCTACTCATTTTCAACCACACATTTTTTAATAAAATAATATTTTTCATCACATCAATAATTTTTTTTCAACCATACATTCTCCATCAATCTACTATTCCAAAATACATTATTCCAAGATAATGTCGCTCAAACACACCCTAAGACAGACTTTGAAGAGATAAAAAGTAGTTCAGGCCTACTATCAAATAAGACACTTTTTAAAATACAGTATTATTTTTGGGGCTTGGGTATGGAAATGATAATTTAAAAACACTTATATTAAGTAAAAAATGAATACTTTTGAGTTTGAGTCTGTCCTTGTATTAGACACGTCAATATTTTATTTTTTTCCCTTTTAAATATGGTCACTTTTACATTGAAGACACGTTTGAACCTCATTTTTGTATAAAATGCATTTTGAAATAGTATTTTTGTGAAAACATGTGTGGTTAAAAATAAGAAAAAAGACTTGAATTTGCACGTAATATTATTTTATTGAATAATGTATAATTGAAAATAAGAGAGAAAAATGTATTTTGAAAATAATGAGAACCAAACAAGTGCTAAATGTGATAGCGTTGGTATTTAAAATAAATAAAACGTCATACGTTAAACATGTCTATTAAGACTTACTATTTCCATCAATAAAGAAAATATATAGTTCACTAGAAACATTACCACACTAAGTAGCTAGTGTGGTTCCATAATTAAAATAAAATTAAGTTTTCTGTCACATTTCGACAGTGAACTTCTTAATTTCAACCTATCATTATAAGTCAATTATTATGCTATCACTTTCTCCTCAACATGTCAACCCATAATTATTTTTGCATACTTTATAGAATAACTATATGACTGTATATGTGTAAAATGATATCAATAGTATCACAAAATGGTGTCACTTGCTGCTGATTGCTAGGTTCATTTGGTTCCTAGTTTGTTCCTCTGTGGGCTTGTCCATGATTGTGACTAGTTACGTCTGCAATCTCCACCGTTGATGAGTTCTGCATGTGATCTCGTGAATTCCAGTCTCCGTTAGTTGATAGATCATGCAGCTTATTTTCTGGTAGAATGTTTTCCTTTTTGTTGTTCCTGTAGATGAAATATAAAATAATCTGCGCGATTCCGAATAAAAATCCCATAACATTTGGAGCCTGTGTTTTAAAAAAAAAATATTAGGGTTTTAAAAAAGAGAATGTAAAATATATGAATTTGAAGTCTTATAATGCACTCACAGCTATGTAGAAATCCTTGATGAAAAGACCATAGAAGAACCATACGACAGCACATAGTGTGAGGAAAAATGATAGATTGAGTGGCATGTATTCAACACTCTTTGTCTTTATCACTCGCCTCTGCATTAAACAAAAATAATTATTGAAACTTTCGCTAAATATTTTGTAAACTTTAATAATTTTAAATATTAAGGGACAATCAAAATTAATTACCATAATACTAAGAGGAGCAGCAAAAACACATAGAGAAAAAACCGAACATATCCATCCAACAATTGTCACTCTCTGACGCCCTTTTGATAGACCATATGTGCATCCAATGATCAATCCCAGTGCTAGTATGTTGAATATGAAGAGAATCTTTGTGGTGTAAATCTGCAAAAAAAGAAAGGAAAAAAAAAAATATTAGTTTGAGTGAAACGAGGACTATTCGTGTCTAGACTCTTAATTTGTTACGAATAAGACCTAGTTTGTGATTCTATGAAGTGAAAGAGCAAAAATATGATCAATTCTCATTTTAATGTATTGGAAGGGTTCATGTCTAGGGCTCCAAATGTATTGACAATAGGTTTTTGTTTGTAGTGATTGAAAGAGCAAAAGTTGTTAAGAGATAAAATCTCACATCGAATAAAAATGAAAATATAGATCAATTTATAAGAGTTTGAGTTACTCCTCTTAATAAAGTTATCAAAGCACATTAAGTTCCAACGAGCAATCCAATCCGATTAAGCCTCAAAAAATTCAAAAAAAAAAAAATTTGAGCACACGAATTTCAAGATTGATCTGATCAAACGAGCCACCATCTTGCAGGGACATATTAAGAGATAAAATCTCATATCGAATAAAGATGAAAAGTTTGTGTTTACTCTTCTTAATAAGATTAACCGTTTAAGATGGAATCTCAAATCTTAATCTTAAGAGGCATCAAAGTGCAATTGTATGAATTTGATGAAGAGGTTATTATCATGAATGAGTTGGGCGGAGTTCCCTAAATGGATTCACGTGCCACTCCAAATTTATTGTATGAAAGAGGAAAAAAAAAGTACAAGTCGAAAGTTTGAGAAAATTAAGGATAAGAATAACCTTTGATTCATGGGTTGCATATACCATGAAGATGGTCAGAAAACCTAATTCCATGACACATCCAAAACTGTTTATGGTTATAAGCAAAATCACATTCTTCTTCAGATAAGCATAATACAAATACAACATGGCACTAAATAAGGCAACTGAATAAGGAATTGACTGAAATCCTTCTGACGATTTTCTCTTATAAATCTTGTAAAATGTAGGCCTGAAATCCAAGAAAAAACACGTAAACTGTATGCCAGAAAATCGTCCACTGATGGGTTTTCATTGTTGCAGGTGCATTTTTTTGGTAGTGTCGAAATTAACAAGAAATAATGAGAAATCAAGCTCTTACACTGGTGCCATGTACACCATGAACGACACCACGTTTCCTGCAAAAAATAAAAAAAAAAAAAAATTCAAATTAATTACCACAAGATTAGCTCAAACGGGTACGGATCTAACATAGAAGAATTTAGAGCATTGCTAGTGGTACATCGGGGTGTACATCACGGTGTACACCCCCCTCACATGGGTGAGGGGCCCACTCGAATATTTTATTCGAATATTTTTTTCAAGAATTTATTATTAAGATACCAAGAATGCCAAAGGTGAAAGCCATGTGAGCAGCTGTTATAAGTGCCATTCTTGATTCTTCAAGTGAACTTCTTGGTAATTCAAGATTTTAAGCTGCTTATAACTATGAGAAGTGATTGATTCATTTTCGTGAGCAGATTATATATAGGCACAAAAAGTAAGGACTTCTGGAAATTGAGCATTAATAGAGTTTGACATTTTGCTTTGAGCTGGCAAAATTCTACTTCCATGGGAATTTTGAGGGTTAAGCTAGATACGACGTCACTTCAAGTTTCTATGTGCTTATATAGGGTTTGGCATGAGGCTTCGATTTTATGCAGCGCCCTCCAATAGGGGGGGCGCCAAGTGGTGCCCACTGTTTTTACTTGGTCACTAAGCCTGGCTCAGTGGCTTTTCCCTTTATATTTTACCTAAAATAATAGATGCTTTAATTAGCCATGCAAATATATGAGCCTAATATATGTACGAAAAGTCATGTGCTAAGCACGATGACATGATACATCAACTAATTCATTGATAATTTTATCGTGTGTCTCAATAATATTGTATTAAATTATTGTATATTAATAAATTGACATGTCATATCATCAACACTTAGAAGAAGTTAAACATCGATACATGAGAAATCATTTCTCGCATATGTATTGTGTGATTGAAATGTAGACACAATATGGGAAGTGTGAGCCCATACTAATGAGTGTCGTTTATATTTCTCTTTTTTTTTTTTTTTTTTTTTTTTTTTAACTTACGATTTGTAGCATCCTAAGCTGTGGTGGTTTCATAAATGATTAGTATGAAATTTGCTATGTACTTTATTTTTGTTTTAAAGAAAATGGTTTTAATTTTTATTATGTAAATGTGTTGCGTCACATTAATCATATTAAAATGTTGTGCATCAAATAATCATTTCACTAATAATGAATAAAAACCCTTAGAAATAATATCAACACATTAAAAAGTAATTTCTATCTAATGAATTAAACCAAATTTTCATTATTAGTTAACCTAATAATGGAATATTTATAATTTGAGTAAAAATGATTTCCTTTTTCTATGTAGCTTTGGATTAGCTAAGATAGCAGTATGAGAGTTGAGTCGTATTGAGTTTTGATCGTGAAGGAATTAAATTTGTGCAACGTTATAAAACAGACGAGGTGTGGCGAAACAAGGAGATCAAGCTTTAAGTCTCACAAGTTTAAATGTCTCAAAACAAAACCTATTTTGTAATAGCACATCTCCATGTTTCTAATATTATCTTAATTATTTTAAGACCATTAAAAATTATTTTATAAGAATATTATTTAATTATTTTAGATTAATTTAATACGAACACCAATAATTATTTATTTTATTTAGTTAGTTTATGTAATCCTATAAAATAAGACAGCTCCACACAAAAAGATTAAAAAAATAAATAAAGAGGTGCAATCTTTTGGCACCTAGGCCCACATTAGAAAAAAAAAACCCAGTGGAATGGTCTATATGCTTACGTGGTATGCCTATTCACTCAAAGGACGGCACATATATTTTATTTCAATTTTAATTTTACTTGATTTTTTTCTTATGTTTTACGAATTTAGAAGGTGTTTGGTGGGGATTAAAATTAAATTTTTAGTAGATTGTGATATAAGTTTTTGAAATGTGTGGTTGAAAAGTTGTGGGACCCATAAAAGATGTAGTTAATATTGATTGTTTGACTTTAACTTAGATTAAAATCTGATTTTAATCTGTACCAAATAGAACCTTAATTTTTAATCCTCATTTCTCTTATTTTTAACGATCATTATCTCAAAAACTCGTAATTCTTTGTTCTTTATCTCTCCCACCTTATCTCCTATCTTTATTCTTCTCTTTTATCTATTTTCCTTCTACTCATGAAAATCGTTAGTGTTTAATTAGAAAAAAAAAAAAAAAAGTGGATATTTTCTTAAATAATAAACAAACATGGCATAAACTATATCCTTGCTTAATTAGATGTTTTAGTGCCAAAGTTTGAAGTATTTATTTCTTCGATTGCGACATTATAATTTAGCAATTCTAGTTTTGTGGAAATTTTCCTCTCGGGCTGTGCCTAGTAGCTTTTTAATATGACACCAGCACTGAATTGATGCTATTGATACACAAAATTTAGTCATAAATCATTAGAATATTTTTCGGCTAGCTAGATACTAATAATTTTATTGAGTAAGAGGAAGAAGTGGGGTGGGGGGGGGGGGGGGGAGAGAGAGAGGATACATGCTGTCATTTAAGTAAAGGACCATGCTACTCGTACAAAGTAACTTGACAAATTGGGTTTACAAAGTGATATAAAAGATTTAAAAGTCATTCCTCTATTCTTTAGTTAGATCAAGATTTTCTATTCCCAATATAAGATAATTTTGATTTATTTCTCCTAATAAATAGAAAAGTCAATTATGCTCGTATTTATCTATATATTTTTTATCAAAACAATCATTTAGTGTTTTAATATTATTTTCTAATTTATTTATTTCTTTATTTATTCTGACTATATTTTCTTTTATAGACACAAGTATATCTCTATTATTTTTCAGAAAATGATCAAGTACGATATAATATGGTTTATTTTTTTCTCTTTTTCGTTCCCAATTAATTTCTAATTTCCGAATGCAATTAACTAAAACGTAATAAATAGCAGACGTGCAAATATTAATACGAGTATTTAACATAAATAAAAAAGATCTTACAGTAATGAAGCTGATACCAATTATGGGGGGTTAAAAGCGGAAAATAACAATAAGGATATAATGGTCAATAGCGAAAAACATAAAAATAAGGAAATAATAAAATAATAGACAACTCAATCTTATTCGTCTACTAAATTCATCTAAACCATACACCTTACTTTGTCAACAAGCTTTGTACGTTTAGCTTATTTCTTAAGTAAATGGCATACCATGTAAGTATATATGATCATCCTAGCAAAGCTTTTTCTCTAGAAATAGAATTAAACCGCTTTTTTTTTTTTGGCGCGTCTTTCTCATACACAAGGTCATTTCCTTAAGCAATCCCCGTGCAAATTCTTTGAACCCTCCATGAATCTTTTTCTATTTATCCATGTATGATAAATAAAAATTAATTTAAAAATAAATATGATCGAACGGGACAATAACTCGCACGTCGATGTGAAGGACCCACACATTATTTATGTTTCTCTATGTCATTTAGACGAGAAAATGATGCACATAGTATTCAAATTATAGTCCTCTGTGCAATGGTCCTTGACCTTCAAATTTTGGTGAGAAACTTCACCAACCTATCACTTAGCTCTCACAAGTGGTCCCTTTGGAAGGTTTTCATCAAAGCCTACAATTAATGATTATCTATCCGCATGCATATCGTAAGGTCAAAATTAGACGGGTAAAAACGTCCAAACACTTTAATTATTCTCATTTAACACAACACAAAACTAAACTAAAAGAAAAGAAAAGAAAAGAATAAAATAATTAGAAAAGCATCAAAATTGTATCTTCTTCTCTTCCAATAACTCCACCTGACCCTACCGCACCCCGGCCACCCCCTCCTCCCCTTCGCCAACATTGCCAGCGCCATAGATTATGGGGAAGGATTTCGAAGAAAAATCCATGGCCAACATCTCCACCCTATCTCACCAAACAACGGAGGCAGCAAACTCTAGTCCCAACCGCTGGCTTAACCGCCGTGTATGGTGGTGCAATGCAGTCCCTTCGCATGTTGGTCTTAGCGAAAAACACCAATTTCTTTTTTCTCCCCAAGTCCATACTCAGCCACCATTACACACACAATTTTTGATGAAACGATTTTGATGTTTTCTAAGTAATTTTATTCTTTTCTTTATAGTTTTTCATTTTTTTTTTAGTTTAAACGGAAAAAATAAATAAAGGGAAATTATATTCACACCACAACTTATACACATATGTGCTAACGGTTGAAATAGCGTATACAACTTATTTTCCTATCATATTAGAAAAAAAAAAAAAAAAGTGCGAAAAAATATTTTCATCCAATTTCAAAATATGAAAATAAAATATTTTGATATAAATCATCATCGAGGACGGGACATACAAATTAATGGAATGTTGAAGATAAGAATTCGATGAAAAAAAAGGTTAAGGAAATAATTGTTACAATGAGCAAAATTTGAAGAGTTAATTGCAATTAAAATGTGATATATCAAATAAAATTTGTGATGATAATATAATCAACCATAGATAAATAGTGTTTTTGTTTTTTCTACCCTTCTTTTTTTTGTCATAAAAATATGCACTCGAAGAGTTAGCAATAGGCTTGGATGGAAACCGATAGATTAGAGAGTTTTCAACCTCAATTTGAAGGTTATGGACCAAATGCGTAGGGACCTTTAGGTTAGGTTTTCCCTTTCAACAGCTAGCCTTTTGTATTATAATATATGGCTTTATTAATGAATGTACCAAAGGGTGTATTGGTCATTTCGAATTGTATTTTGGACTTACTCGTACCTCGAAACAATAAGGACGAAAAATAAAATAAACCGTTATGTAATAAATTTTAACTCTATACGAAAACATATACAGGAATTTTCCTCTTTTGACACTTTCAAAGTGGTAATGAATTTTATCCACTGCCTTTGGATTTGTAAATAATGTTCACTTTTTGGGAAAAAAAAAAATAGAACATATTTCGAATTATTTAGACATTCTTATCAAATAAGAAAAAATTATGCGAATTTCTAATATGTGTACTCTCTCTCTATCTCTCTCTCAGCGAGCCCAGTTTTGGGCCGAGCCCCCCCCCCCCCCCCTTTTTAGCCCAACGGGCCAAGCTGGAGGCCTCTCAATTTTGCCCTTTTTTTTTTTAATTAATCTAAACTAAAGTCTAAACAAGTAAACATCACGGATTGAATTTCGTCATTTCAACCCTTCTGGCTTCAGTCAACCTTCTTCTTCCCTCTCGCTCTCAACTCTCACTCTCAAGTCTCAACTGTCCAAAAATCCATCAAATACCGAGGACCCCCATGCCCCTATGATCTTTTATATAATTTTCCTATAGTAATTCTAGCTACTATTGTATGTAATGTAGGCTTAGCAGTTCTAGAATTATTTAATGTTGTTTATCTATGAATGATTTGTGAATGATTCAGTTTCAGGCTTGTGACTTGTGAGAATTGAGAACCGAGATGCAACGCTGGAATAGGGCGTTATTCCACAATTTTCGTCAATTTTCTACTTCTCAAGTAAGCAATGGTTGCTCTAACTTGATATTGAAAATGTTTGAAGTCTTGTCGGCTTATATAATTGTAGCCTGGTCGGCTTACATCATAATTATTAGATATATACTCATACCTAAATATGAGTTTGGAGCTATGAAGAGAAAAAAGAAACGAAATGTCATAAGAAAGATTGAATGGATTGGCTATATTATCAATAGAGAAAGATATGGTTGAACAGTTAAATTATTCAGATTTGATCAATAGAAAAAGATATGGATTGGCTATGTTATCAATTAAGTTTGTTTTTACTTTGGTGAAGTTGTTTATGATCGTTTGTTTGTTTACAATTATCTTTGATTATATTGTCGATGTTTGAATATTTTTGTCTCATTTTTGTCTTGCGCAATAAAGTATCTCGCACGTCCATAAACACCACCCTTCTCCATTTGGATCTCCGATCAAATTGTGTTGAAATTTGCTTACGCGGACACGATTGAACCCAACATCTGTGGTCTACGTAACCATCACGAATAACGGGGCCAACAACATATATGTAAATAAGTGAGCTTCAAAATAAATAACTTTTTTATTGATCAAAATTTAAAAAAAAATTAATAATAATAATAAGTCACTTATTTAATAGTATGGTAAGAGCACTTTAAAAAAAAGTAATTTTTTTTTATTATTATTTCAAAGACAGAAAAGGTAAATGGCCAAAACATATTTCTAAATAAAAGTTACGTATACTTGTTTGGAAGGGTTAAGTTAAAATTTAAGTAACAGGTGCCACAGAATATGTAAATAAAAGGTGAATAATAAGTTATGAGTTCAACGAATATATGAATAAAAAGTATGTTTAAATTATAATTTAAACTTTACAAAAACGTGCACTAATTTCCAATGTTAGAACTTGCCTGCCTAAATCATCACATGTTGGGCATGGCTATTGTTGGATTTATATTGTTTAAAAGAATATCTAGACATATATTTTTAGGGTTTTGACTTTTAAGAAGATAACTAATGTCATGATTTACAAATAAATTCTTAAAATTTGAATTATGGGATTTCTTTAAAGCCACGTGATCAAGTTTGGCAGGATATTATATTAGCTTCATCAATTAAATTAAAGTTGATGTTAATTTTTGCTAATTATAAATGTAAGTTACCTATAAAAGAGGTCAGCTATTCCTTAGAGGGCATTTCTATATGTGTGTGTATATATATATATACTATGTATTAAATGTTTTCTGTTGTATCGCTGACTTTATATATTCATTGATTTTGTTTTGTTGTATACTATTTATTGATTTTTCTCTGTTGTACCGTTGACTTTATTTATTAATTGAATATGTGAGAAACATTTTTTTATTAAATACCGTCGTTTAGTTTATTTTAAGCAAAAGTGACATTATACATAAATTAATGGGTTAATTTCACAAACGATCACTAAACTTATCTAAAAATTATAAAACGGTCGCTGAAGTTTAAAATTTACAGAAACGGTCATTGAAATTTCACGCGCTTTCACAAACGGTCACCGAAATTTTAATTTGTTTCACAAACGGCCACTGAAGGACCGTTATAATTTTAATTCAAACTTAAAGGACCAAAATATACTATATTTTTATGTGAACTAAAATAAATAAAAGTGCATTAAAATTTAGAAAATCTACGCACGATCACACAAAAATATAAAAAAATATTTATACCTCATATCTAAATTTATGATCTTGTATGTATATAGGTGAAACAAGAATTAAAATATCAATTTTACAATTTCGATCCAATTTACTCCAAACGTGACACTTATTAGTAAGGAATTTGCATTTGAGGTGGTCAAGCTTCTATGTCCACGTGTTTGGTCCTTTAAGTTTGAATTAAAATCATAACGATCTTTTAGTGACCGTTTGTGAAACAAATTAAAATTTCAGTGACCATTTGTGGAAGCGCATGAAACTTCAGTAACCGTTTTTGCAAGTTTTAAATTTTAGTGATTGTTTTGTAATTTTTAGATAAGTTCAGTGACCGTTTGTGAAATTAACCCATAAATTAATTTATGAAAAGTTTATGGTGGGTGTCATGAATTAAATTAGATTTATTGAATTATGGTATGTTTGAGACACATTATTTTGAAAGAATGTATTCTGGAATAGTAGATTGATAGAGAATGAGTGATTGAAAAAGAAAGAAAAATTATTGATATGATGGAAAATATTATTTTATTGAAAATGTATGATTGAAAATGAGTAAAACACTACAACAAAAATAGTCATTTGCAATACTAAAAATGCAATATTTGTGGATAAATGTTGCTAAAATGATCTTTTGACAACATTTTAGTAAGTAAATGTTGTCATTGGTTAATATAAATGAGTTTTGACAACGTTTTATAGAAAAATATTGTGATAAACCCATTTTTACAACGTTTATTGAGTGTTGCGAAAAGTTTTATTTTTCACAACGTTTATTAAACGTTGCAAAAGATTTTTCTTTTGCAACGTTTAATAAACGTTGCGAAAAGTGAGATGTTATATTTTTTGCAACATTTAAATGTCGTCAAAACTTAGAAATCCAAATTAACCCAAACTTAAAACCCTACTCTGCTTCCATATCTCACTCAACGAAATCTCTAGCGATCTCTCTTCCTTTCATTTTGCTCTCCAACTCAAATTCATTTTGCTGACAATCTACAAGCAATGAATCTCTGATTTCTAGTTCTATTACTGCACTAATTTCTCCGATTTCTCACTGAAAGATGTTCGCGTTCCACCAAACTTGGCGAACTTGGAAGAGGCGCGGAAGTGGGTTTTCGAATTCTTCAAGACGGTGTGCATATCCATCCCTAGCATCATGGAAATCTACATCATCGACGACGTCGCCAAACCCTCCGAGCTTCGCTCCACCGTCGCCTCTGAGATCTACAAGAACGCTCATGTTACTGACCCCAAGGTCCCCTCCATCTTTCCTTCCTATTTACGTCTAATATGCATATTAAATTTACTTTTTATTTTCGGTGTTTTTAATGCTCAATTGAGGCGTTACAAATAAGTTTGAAAATAATTCATACAGGTTAACTTGCAAGTTTTTTTCTTTCTAGATATTGTGCAATATAGTTGATTTAAGTTGATTTTTAGTTATGGAATCCTGAAATTAGCAGTGGGCGTTCTTATGTTGTTACACAATATGAAGGTTTCAAAATAGTCTACCGTAACGTTTAAAAAAACGTTGCAAAAGAGTCCACCGCAACATTTAAAAAACATTGCAAAAGATTTTTTTCCCAACGGTGAATAAACGCTGCAAAAAATCTTCCCTTAACGGCAACACCGACCCTACAACACTTAGAAAAATGCTGCAAAAGGTCTTTTGGGACTTTTTTGGCCACTGCAAAAACTCTTTTTTGGTGTAGTGAAAGAATGAAAATGAAAATTTTAATGTTTATCAAACACAGGCTTAATGTGTCATGTTATCGTTGGTAGTATAAACTAAGCAATGGTGAATAGGTGTCCCTTTTGAAGCCAAAATTGATATCAAGAATTCATGCACTTCTCTTTACTCCATCTCCGAAAAGGAGGGGAGAAATTGTGTGCTCTCATTCAGTTCATGTGAAGAATGTGTAAGAAGTGATGTTGGTGAGTAATGCTAATATATTTAGTCCTACACCGAAATTATTTAATAAAATTATTTCACCGAGTTCCCAACTCATTGTCTCACTTAGTAAGATGATATTTTCACCTTTATAAAAGAAGAAGTTAAATCACAAGCATTTCATTATAATTGTATGAAGAGTTCCCATGATAAAAACTATTCAATATCCCGTCAACGTGTGGCCTTATATGTCTAATTTTACGAGGTTAGGTTCCGTTTTCAACTAGACTCGTCGTCTAAAATTTACAACTGAAACTTGTTTTTATGAAGGTGAGGTGACCACTTAATGGAAATAAGTAAATTTTAAATATTTTTTTACTGATCAAATTGAAAATAAGTCACTTGTTTGATGTTCATATATATCTAATCTAACTATAGTGTATTCATGCTTTTGAGAAGTATGCTTTTGTGGGAAATTTAAAAAGTATGTATGAAGTTCTTAAATTTTCAAGATATGCGTAAATATTATTTATTAATTTAAAATAATTAAAATAATATTAAAAATATGACAATTGTAATGTAAAAATTTAGATTTGTGAGTAATATTATTTTATTTGATAAATGTGTGGTTGAAATAAAGAGAGAAAAAATTAATGTAATATAATGAAAAAAAATGGAGGTAAAACGGGGGTCCAAAAATATGAAGATAGGCTACGTAGCTGTAGTTTCTGTCAACATTCCAAATCTTGGATTGGTACATTCGTTAAGCATCGAAATCGAGACATCTCTCCAACAATATATCATCCTAATATGTATTTGAACTTCAATTATTTTAATCGAGTTTGAACAGCCTTTTCGACTTCGTGAATTTGAGTCAAACTTCAAGGCGATGAATTTTGATTTACATTTTATTTGATTTTAAAAGTTTTACGAGTATAACTGTATCATATGAAGAAAGTTAATTTCTTTTTGTTTTGTTTTGAGTATAACCAGGATTAATATTAATTTCAATTCGATGTAGCGTTTGTACTACCATGTACAAACCTTTTTTTTTTTTATCGCAATAAATGGTATCTTAAGATTCAAGGTTCTTGGTGTGAAAATGCTTATAATTTTTAAGACACGATATACAAAAAATTGCAAATGCTTTAGTTCAGGTGGTGAGAATTTACAAAAGCATAAACAAAAAATTATAAAAATTACGTGCAATTGTGTGTGAAAAAATGCAATAGATGTTCACATACTAAGGGAATTAATACATTGTGAAATTGATACTTAATTATTTGTGTTTTTTATTATGCTAGGGAAAAACTCAAGATCGGATCGAAAATTGATCAAGAAGGATAAACTTGGAGAATATTTTGCAATTTTGGGATAAATTTCTATACTTTGGAAATCCAAGGGACTAATTTGTGTCATTTGAAAGAATTGAGCACTTGAAGACAAAATTAATTTGACCTTGGACTAATTAAAATGGGAGTCAACTGTTTGATGAGGATTTTTCTTAAAAAGCGGAGAATTGGAATCCTTTGAGAAGGATAAAAAAATAAAGAATCATGTTAGAATTACATTCTTGGTTCACAGTTTTTTTCACAATCCCTTCATATGGGGGGTAAGGCTTGCGATTGTGGGCCCCACCCCCATGTGAGGAGATTGTAAACCAAAGTTGTACATTCTGCTTTATCCAAAAATAAAAAACATGCAGTGGAGGAAATAAAAGGAAGAACAAGCAAAAGAGGAGAAAGGAGAGTAGGCAAAAGGCAAAAAGTAGGGGCGGAGCCCATTTAGGTCCAATGCAGGCACATGCTTGCATTGAACTTTTGGGCCCAATCCAAATACCCACTATTTTTTTATTTCTTTTGTATAAGCCTAGCCGAGTCTAAAATGAAGAAACTCAAATATAATCCAAGGCAATACCATTCAAGTGAAAATTACCAAAAATCAGGCCTTTAGTTTGAGTTTTTAAAAAATCAGGTTTTCACTTTATTGTGGGGGGATTTCTGTGCAGGCGGTTTGGGTGGTGGTTGTTGTTGGTGTTATTGTTATTGTTGGTGGTGTTGTTCAGGCGACGGTGGTGGTGGTTTGGGTGGTGGTTGTTGGTGGGTGTTTTAGGGATTAGGGTCGGATGTTGGTGGTGCGGGTGTTTTTCTTGGTGTGGTAGTGCGGACGGCGATTGAATGGTTGTTTTTGTTATTATTACGACGGTGATTGTGGTGGTGTTGTGTCTGACAATGGTGGTGTTGTACAAGCAGCGACGATGTCTGTGACCAATAATTGATGTGACGAATTGTCTGTGACCAACTATTTGGTCGTTCTGTGACCTGTAACCAAGTGTATTGAGATTGGGGAACAGGTGCAACGGATGGGACGAAGTGGCTGTGACCATCTATTTGGCTATTTGGTTGATCTGTGACCTATGACCAATTATTGGTGATGTGCTGTGATTGGGGGACGTGTTTGGGTGTATGTGACCATCTATATGGTAACTGTGACTTTAAAATTTATTAATCTATGACTCAATATATAATCTGTGACCAACAAATTTTCTTCATTTGTGTGATCAATTAAAAATCTGTGACCTATAATTTTTTTCAATTGTGACCTCAAAATAATCACAGCCAATTAATTTGATATGTTGTGATCGAAAATTAAATTTTCAACTATTGAATAAGATATCTGTGACTTCGGGGTCGGAGCAGTTACCGGAATTCAATGGCGGCAAAACGGTCATCGGAATAATCGTCGGAATTAAGCGATGCCGGAGAACAGTCGTCGGAATTGTCGCTTGTCACCGGAATAGTCGCCGGAGCAATGGAGGTGGGGTGAGTCAATTATATTATATTACAATTAAATATTAAATTTAATATATTAATTGTAAAATATAATTAATTAATTAATTCATAGAAAAACCTGAATTTTGTAAATTTAAATATTGGGACCTGATTTTTGATTTTATGAAAGATAATACCTGACCCGTGAATTTTTCCCTACCATTCAACTCTCACCGATACCCAATCCTTCCTTAGCTCCACCATTCCAATCGAACTTCTTCTCAACCTCTCACAAGACATAGACAGACTTTTCAATATCCGCCATTCGACTTCTCAATCTCTTCTCAACCTCTCACAGCTCTCACCCAGCGTCGCATTCCTCCAATCTCGGAATCTCTTGCGATTCATTTTTGAGCCCTAAACGCCAGTTAGGAGATGCCTTCGATTCCAACAACGATTAAACAGACGGCAACATGGCAGAAGAAGAAGGTGAAGCCCCCAAAGCCATCCCGTTTCTCTTTTTAGCCAAACATGGTATAACTGGTGTATGATTATACCTAAATCCTCATCGATAAATCATATATAAGTATCAATTTAATTTATTTACCACTCTATTCTTTGTTTTAACGTTTCAATTTTTTCCAGTATTGTTCTATGCCTCAGTGCCTCTGTGAATTTTTATGTGAATTGCTTCCAGTATTTTCTCTTTAAAATGCTTCCAGTTGACAGGGGCGGACCCAAGGGGGTCATGGTGGCATCCCCCCCCCCCCCAACTTTTGATAATTTGTTTTATAAAATCATGTTTGATATCGATTGAAATCTAAATTTTACTATAAATTAAAGTCAACAATTAATTTTAATAGGGAACAATACATAAATCGTACATATTAAAATTACATTTCAAAACTAAGAAACTTGTTAAATTAATTTAAAATTCAAATGTTAATTCCAATTATATATATATATATATCCCAACTTCACCCCACATGGCCACCCCCTATCACCCCCAACCCATACCAAAAAATTCTAGAAATTCAAATTTGAAAATCAAGCAACCCCGGACCCACCCCACCAAAAATTCTCTGAAATTCAAATCTGAAAATCACACCACCCCATGGACCCACCCCCACCAAAAATTTCCAGAAATTAAAATCTGAAAGTCACCCCGCCCCACCTTCCAACAAATTTTCAGATATTAAAAATTGGAAATCACACCCCCAATCCATGGATCCACCTATCCTACCCCTATCTTGCAAGAAATTTCCAAAAATTTAAAATATCAAGTCGCTGACGTCCATGACTAATTGTGATCAAATTTGTATTTAGTGTGACTGTTTATGACCAAATCAATCTTAATTGTGACATGGTATGTGATCAAGTCACAACCAGTCACAATTAATACAAAATTGGTCACAACCGATCACAATTAAGCACGTTGACACGACCTGTGTGTCTTCGTTAACAACCGGTCACAATAAACACAGAATTGGTCATAACCAGTCACAATAAACACAGAATTGTTATTTTAAAATTGATAGAGTGCTTTAACTTAATTGTGATTATTTTATATTATACTCCATTAATGCTATTTAAGAAAAAAAAAATTAGAACTTTCCAATATATAACATTCTACAATATATTAATTGAAATATTACCAACGTGAATACAAGTACAGAAAAACCAAAACAAGCAAGTTATTTACTGTCAAATAAATAATTTATTTACTCAGTTCAAAGTAGGGAAAGGAAGTAAGGAATTTATTTGTTTTAATGTCTAGTCTATTCAATTCTGTGTATCAAAAGGCATTAAACAAGAGTAACCTCGTCCTCAAAAAACATGTCTATTATTACAATCATCAAGATCCGGCTCCAAAAACTACTATATAATTCAAGTTACAAACGATTTGTCCAATCGAAAAAAGCCTTCAATTTGCGAAGAGAAATAGGTAGGCTAAACAAAAGTGTTAAAAACTCATCCAGCTGAAGCTTGTGATTTTTCAGACGTGAGGGATGTCGAATGATAATTTAGTTACCGTTAACTAACCTCTATTCTACTAGAAGACACGAAAACAAGTCTTCAGTACGTCTGTTTCCTCACAACCACCTTTCTAACGTCTTTCTTTGCAGTCGAGGATGACCCTAAAATGGACCCCGTCGCAGCTTGGTATAAATCCTTCAATCTACAAATGTGAAGTTCATATGAGTTTAGTCAGTGCTAAAAATGTAAAAAGAAATAACAACATTCGTGATTAAAAAGCAGACGGAGACCATCTCAGTTACCTTGGCATACAAATAAAGAGGGTGATCACTGAAACTCCAACAACGAGAGGATATACAGAAGCCGGTGTCAATTCCTGAAGGCCACGAAAGAGTATAAACATATTATTGCTGTTACACATATATCAAATGTTAGATATTTATACAATAAACATAATATGTGAAAAAAATAATTAATTAAGATGAAGTGTCCAACTGGTGAAAAATGTGAAATTTGTGTGGGACGTCAATAGTTCGAGTTTTATGCCTATATAAACACAAATCTGGACACTAGAAAAATACTACAAGAAACGAAATTCTATCTTCCTATTAAAATATATTTTCTGGAGTACACTTGAGAGTTCTGAAAACCATTTTGTGATTGCTGCACAATTGGTTTATTTGATCGTTGTATCCTGGAGGTGTTTGTCCACCGAGGTCGCAACAGTTATCGATGAGAAATTTCACTTTAGGACATCGTGTTGTCACGAGACTCGATCAGTCGATAAGTTTTATTTCTGCACTTTACTATATTGCAACTAGTTATAATTCTAACATCAAATTTGATGTTCCACCACAGAAACTACCAGAGTTAAATATTGCCAAATAGACGACCAAAAGTTTTTTGTGATGAAGGTGTAAAGAAATTCTTGGAAAAATCAAGTGTATAAACCAAAAATACAGACTTCTGCTGGTAGAGATAATAAGTCACTTGCATCAAGGTTGCAAGTGCTTCTTTGAAAGAAACTTTCATTGCTGAACAACTAAAGATTACCTGTTTGTGGATGTCCTCTTCGATTCTGTAGCTTAATGGACCAACATTAACTTGAGGATACCTCTCTAAGTTGATCTCAATAACTTGAGATTCAAATTTATGAACACTGGACGGCATAGCAGACTTGAGCTGCAGAAGGTGCTTACTCTTCAACAAGCCCTTCGCCTGAAAGAAATTTGACAATGGCAAGGGAGATGGACTCAATCTTTGACGGATCACTAGTCGACCTGATTTCCACCCAAATATGCGAATTCAGCTCCTTGATCTTTTCCCCTCAACATGGCCACTTAAAATAGTGGTTTCTGATACAGCTTTCGCGTCTAAAAAACCTCCAAGTTCTCGATCTATATAACAATAATATGACTGTAGGAATTTACAGTCCCAAAATATACCAAAACTAGCAACAGAAACAAATAGAACACAAAGATTTTTCGCCCGAAGGCCCGGATGTTCACCCAAAAAGGCTACTCACCCGTTGAGCATTCACCTTAGTGAATAACGCTCCAATCCACTAGTAAGGAACCAAAGTTCATCAAGTTACAAACATCAGAGACCCAAAAGTATCACTCGACAAAATGGCCCTCAGACTCTCACTCTCTAAACTCTCCAGATTATACCAAGTAACCAATAATACTTCTGTTCACCAAGAATCAGAAGAAACACAACAGAACTCGTAATCTATACTAGAAATCACCAAGATAACCTAGCCTGAAGATTTACAGCGTCGAAAACCAAAGGTTTTCTGTAGAGAGAAGAATACTCTTGAAGAAGGAGAGAAAACCCTAGAATAGAGAGAGTGAATGAATCGATCAGAATGGAACAGTCTAGAGAGTTATAGGACAAGATAGCATCCAATGGTCATGCCTTCACCACGTGTCACCATCTCAGCCGTTTCCCATATATAAAAAAAAGCGTGTTTCAGTAAAATGCGAGAGTCAACAGTGATGGGCTACCCGGTTGCAACTTATCCATTTGGGCTGGATCACATTGTACTGGACCAGATGTAAAGCACATTTCAACAATCTCCACCTTGCTTGACATCATCGGGCCTCTTAGTGGATTAAAGAATATCACTTCAGTTTCATTTGCTCAGGTACCTGAAAAATATTTTAGTTAGTAATAATATTTAGGAGATTTAAACAATCCCTAAATTATACAAATGAAGTATTTTTGTACCCATATCTGCAGGATTACACTTAGTAGAAACCTTATCTAGTTTTATAATTCCTTTTTCTATGATATCCCTTATAAAATGAAATTTAACATCTATGTGTTTTGTCCTATCATGAAAAACTGGATTTCTACTAAGATGTATGGCAAATTGGCTGTCTGAAAAGACAGTAACATTATTTTCAGAGAAACCAATTTCATCTAATAAATTTTTCAACCAAATACCTTCCTTTACAGTATCAGTAGCAGCAATATACTCAGCCTCAGTAGAGGATAGAGCAACTATCTTTTACAGTTGTGATTTCCAACTCATACATGTATTATTTACAGTAAAAACATATGCAGGGGTAGATTTTCTATTGTCACAATTACCAGCAAAATCAGAATCAACAAAACATTTAAACTGTATTCCAGTTTTACTGTTACAGAACATTAGACCAAGATTAACAGTACCTTTCAAGTATCTCAGCAACCATTTTAAGGCTTCCCAGTGGTATTCACCAGGATTACTCATATACCTATTCAATGTACTTATAGCAAAAGCAAGGTCATGTCTAGTACATATCATAACATACATAACAGAACCAATAGCATTAGCATAAGTAATCTTATCCATTTTATTTCTTTCAAATTCAGATTTAGGGCACTGATCCATAGAAAATTTAAAATGATTGCCAAGGGGTAGGGTGACATCTTTTGCCTTATTCATAGAAAATCTAGTCAAAATTTTCAGAATGTAAGCCTGTTGTGTAAGGAACAGAGTATGGTCAAATCTTTGTCTACTAATTTTCATTCCTAGAATTCTTTTAGCATTACCCAGGTCTTTCATTTCAAATTCCTGTTTCAGTCTTTGCTTAATGTTATTAATTTCAGTTACATCACAACCAGCAAGTAACATATCATCAACATATAGTAAGAGATAATAAGAGTTAGGACCTCCTTTACCTTTATAGTAGAAACATGGATCATATTCACTTCTATTAAAATCAAGACCTTTTATAAAAGTATCAAATTTGATATACCATTGTCTAGGTGCTTGTTTTAAACCATAAAGTGATTTTTTCATAATACACACAAAGTTTTCTTTCCCTTTTTGTTCAAAACCTCTTGGCTGATTCATATAGATTTTTTCATCTAAATTACCATACAAGAAGGCAGTTTTCACATCCAATTGTTCTAATTCAAAATCATATTGTGAAACAATGGACAACAATATTTTTATGGAGGTGTATTTGACTACAGGGAAAAAAAATCTCATTGTAGTCAATTCCCCCCCTTTGGTTAAATCCCTTAGCTACTAATCTGGCCTTGAATCTCACATTCCCATCCTTAGGATCGCCTTCCTTAATCTTATAGATCCATTTGCAATCAATAACTTTTGCTCCTTTAGGTTTATTAACTAGGTCCCAAGTTTTATTTTTCTCCAAGAACATCATTTCATCTTTCATGGCTTCAACCCATAAATTTGCATTTTTCCCTTCTATAGCCTCCTCATAAGTGTTAGGCTCAAAATCTAGAAAATTTTGAATGTTAAGAGCTGTGACAAAATCAGGTTCACTGTATCTTAAAGGTGGTCTTATTTCCCTTCTGGTTCTATCTCTAGCCAATTGATAGTCATCTAAGGGATTCATTTGTTGGTCAGGTTCTGTCTCAATATTAAGGTCAGCATTTTCCTGTTCAGGTTCTATGGTATGCTCCACCTCAAACTGATCTTCATTTCCAGCATTGAAATCAGCTGAAATGATTTCTATTTGAAGATTATTTTTGTTTGAATCAGTTTCAGTGGTGGCAAGCATTTTAACCTTAAAACGGGGCAGGTCTATCTCATTGAAGACCACATTTTTGCTTATGGTAACCTTATAGCCTCCATGATCCCTTAGCCAAATTCTATAACCTTTGACTCTTTCCACATACCCCAGAAAAATGCCTTTCATAGACCTAGGCTCTAACTTCCCATCATTTTGATGAACATAGGCTGCACAACCAAAAAAATTTAGTTTAGAGTAGTCTGCAGGTTAACCATTCCAAACCTGGTCAGGGGTTTCATAATTCAGAGACTTAGTGGGACATTTATTTATAAGGTATGATGCAGTCTTGACAGCTTCCCCCCAAAAGAGTTTTGGAAGGCCTGAACTGATAAGCATGCACCTAACTCTCTCCAATATGGTTCTATTCATCCTCT
This sequence comes from Fraxinus excelsior, assembly GCA_019097785.1. Lineage (NCBI taxonomy): Eukaryota > Viridiplantae > Streptophyta > Magnoliopsida > Lamiales > Oleaceae > Fraxinus > Fraxinus excelsior. The sequence continues at coordinate 11,988,942 of CM032629.1, forward strand.
CAGCTAGGCCATTCTGTTGTGGGGTATAGGCGACAGTCCTATGTCTAAGAATCTCATTTTCTTTGCAAAAATTGTCAAACTCCTCATTGCAAAACTTAAGGCCATTATCAGTTCTAAGGGCTTTAACCTTTTCGTTTACTTGATTTTCAACAAGGTTTTTCCAAGTGACAAAGTTTTGAAAAGTGTCTGACTTATTTTTCAAAAGGATAACCCAATTTTTTCTAGACAAATCATCAACAATTAAGAGATAATATTTTAAACCAGAGTAACTATTCACAGTGGCTAGTCCCCACAGATCAGCATGAAGATAATCAAGTATGGATATTGATTTATGAATACCAGAGGCAAAAGGTAATTTCTTTTGCTTACCATATATGCAATGTTCACAGAAAGATACTTTTTCAATCTTATCACTTCTTAAAAAACCCATTTTCTTAAGAATATGCAGATTCTTATCACTAATATGTCCTAGTCTCTTGTGCCATATTTCAGATTTATCAGACTGTGTGCCAACTGCAGCATTGGACTGAAAACTTAGATGTGAAGTTTTCAAAATGTAAATGCCATTTGATTTTTCAACTTGAACAACTTTTGAAAAATTCTTTTGAAGTATCAAGGAACCTTTATTGATGGTTGTGAAAAACCCTTCATCATCAAGAGTACCTAAAGAGATTAAGTTTCTCTTCAGGCTGGGAATGTACATGATCTTATTTAAGGTCAGTACATTTCCATTTTCAAGTTTCAAAACAATTTTACCAATTCCTTTAATTTTGCAAGAGAAGTCATTTCCCATTATTACTTGTCCTCCATTTATTTCTATGAATTCAGTGAAGTATTTTTTACATGGTGTCATGTGAAAAGTACAACCTGAATCTAAGATCCATTCATCTTTTTCAGATGAGTGGCAAGTCACATAGACTTGACCATTTGAGGCTGCAGCTTCTTCATAAGCTAGGGCAGCTCCACCTTCAATTTTATTGGAGTTTTTTAGTTCATCCATTCTCTTGCTACAATCTTTTATATAGTGATCCATTTTTCCACAAAAATAATCCATTCATCTTTTTCAGATGAGTGGCAAGTCACATAGACTTGATCATTTGAGGCTACAACTTCTTCATAAGCTAGGACAGCTCCACCTTCAATTTTATTGGAGTTTTTCAGTTCATCCATTCTCTTGATACAATCTTTTATATAGTGACCCATTTTTCCACAAAAATAACATTTCTTTCCTTTAGCCTTACTGTCAAACTTATTGAACTTAGTTTTGCCTTTAGAAAAGTTTCCAGAATACTCTTTAGGTTTTCCAAAGGTTTTATTTTGAAAAGGATTGTTGTTGTTCTTGTAGGAATAGTTCCCTTTTATGTGATAACCAACTCCAGTAATGGAGGTTTTTGTTTCACTTTGAAATTCTAGTTCTTTATTCATTAAAGAGGCAACAATGTCATCAACAGTGTAGAAGTCCTACCATATTCTAGGGCATTCTTAAGTTCCTTATACTTATCAGGTAAGGATGACAGTAAGGCTATAGATTTTTGGTCACTAGATAGGGTCTCACCACTATTGGTGAGGTCTTGAGATAGTTTGTTAAATCTGTCAAGATTTGTTTCAAGATCAGAATTGGATTCAAATTTAAAACTGAAAAACTGTTTCCACAAGTAACATTTATTGGGAAGTGTTTTGGTTTTGTACAAAGATTCAAGTTTAGACCAAATTCAATTGCAGTAGTGGTGTCACCTACTTCTCTAATCACATTGTCAGATAAATGCAGGAATATGGTGCTCCAAGCAGTTTCAGTTTGATCAGTTCTCCTAATTTGGGTAACATCATCACCCCAAGATTCATCTAAGGCTCTTGCACATTTTTGTTGCATTAATAATGCCTTCATCTTTTTACTCCAAAGATTAAAATCACCTTTAGCATTCCACACTTCAACATCAACTTTAGTACTTGCCATAGATTTCATACAGAAAAGGTGTGCAAAAAATTAACAAGTAAGGTAAGCATGTGCAGGAATGTATGCAAACTGAGATCACTTCAGATATTAACGTGCAGATAATGTTTACACAGAATTACATGTGCACTCAATTCAACAAGGATCAAATTATATCAGGTAACACAATAGTAATAACTGACAGAAAATTCGAATAACAGAAGCCAGTGTTTTTTCTCAAAGAAACCGTTAAACCTGTCCCCTCAGATTCTAGGGTTCTCTTATGAAACCCTAGACAAAGGAAGATTAAGGTGGGTTTCAACCAAGAAAAACATAAAAACTGAGTAACTCAAAAAATAGCAGCCAATAAGGGTTTAAAACTCGTTACCAGATGTGTCTCAGTGCAAGATGTAAAATAGTGAAAACCAGACTATTTTACTTTTACTCCAAAAACGAGGGTCGGTCTCTAATATTGCAGATCTATAAAGATCAACAGCAAGATCGTCAAGAAACCAAGAGTAAAACCAGATCAAAGGCCTCCAATAACCAGATCGAACGCTCTGATACCACTGTAGGAATTTACAGTCTCAAAATATACCAAAACTAGCAACAGAAACAAATAGAACACAAAGATTTTTCGCCCGAAGGCTCGGATGTTCACCCAAAAAGGCTACTCACCCGTTGAGCATTCACCTTAGTGAATAACGCTCCAATCCACTAGTAAGGAACCAAAGTTCATCAAGTTACAAACATCAGAGACCCAAAAGTATCACTTGACAAAATGGCCATCAGACTTTCACTCTCTAAACTCTCTAGATTACACCAAGTAACCAATAATACTTCTGTTCACCAAGAATCAGAAGAAACACAACAGAACTCGTAATCTATACTAGAAATCACCAAGATAACCTAGCCTGAAGATTTACAGCGTCGAAAACCAAAGGTTTTTGTAGAGAGAAGAATACTCTCGAAGAATGAGAGAAAACCCTAGAATAGAGAGAGTGAATGAATCGATCAGAATGGAACCGTCTAGAGAGTTATAGGACAGGATAGCATACAATGGTCATGCCTTCACCACGTGTCACCATCTCAGCCGTTTCCCACATATAAAGAAAAGCGTGTTTCAGTAAAATGCGAGAGTCAACAGTGATGGGCTACCCGGTTGCAACTTATCCATTTGGGCTGGATCACACTGGACTGGACCAGATGTAAAGCACATTTCAACAATGACGAACGGCATCATCACAGCGGCGAACGACGAACGCGGCTATGACGACGAGGATTAGGAACGAGGAGGAAAAAAGATAAGCAGTCGGTGCAGCCACCATCATCCCGACCAAACACACATCACAAGATCGGCACCACCGCCACTACCCCTCTACGCCGCCATCACCAGAGAAAGCAGAAAGAGAATGAGAGAGAAAGAGTGGGCGGAGAGATTGCAGTAGCCGGTAAGGGAGAGAGAAAAGATACAGATAGAAAGAAAGAGGGCTTTCTGGGTTTGGGAATGAATGGGGGTGGGGGTAGGGTAAGGAAATATATAGATTTAAAATTTTATTAATTACAATTAATAAGCCTATTTACTATTCGATTTTTGAATTGTAAACATTATCCCTTTATTTTTGAATTGTAATTTTAAAAAGAAGGGGTTTAGGTAATTTTCTCATTTTAATAACATATTTCATGGAATCCATAATTGTTTAACTTTTATCAAAATTTACTAAAAACATGATTTTAATCTCCACCAAATAGGGACAAAATCACAATAAATTGAATTTCAATAACATGCTAATTTTAAAAATTATTCGACTATCGTACGCTAATCGAATCTATAAATTGTTTATGTCATCTCAATACTTATTTCAAGAACTACATTATGGGCATATTGAATAGTCTAAACAGATATCGAAAATAGTTAAACGCGAATCTTAAAAAAAGACGTCTAATTTGCATTTTTCTAAAAAAATCAATTATTTCATTAACATTTATTATTTTTGCGATACAAATTTCTCAATGTAATTTTCATCATTTTATTAGGAAATTTTATGTGGAATATGACATCAAATTTTTTTGAAATTTTACTTCCGAAAAAGTCATATCCTATGTAAATTTCCGAATGCAAAACTTATTTCGAGAACTACATTATGAGTATAATTTTTTTGGACGTAAATGTTTTATTATAAAATTTATCCCAACTTCTTTGTAACTCTGATTATGTCCCCCTAATTTTAAAGTTCTGCGTCCACCCCTGAGTATTGCTTTGTGAGTTGCTAAGGAGATGAGATTAAATCATTAAAGATTGGTGAACTTAATTGAGAGTATTTGGCTTAATTTTACTTGATACTTGATTTGGGCGTAACTTGAATTATATTATCGTTTATATCCTTGTCATATTTATTAGTTTTAAGTTTTGGCATATTTCAATTGTTGTTGGGAACTGAGGTATAATTGGACTAGTTTTTTTTTTTTTTAATAATTATTAGAAATTTCAATTCTAATGATTTATGTTTCTCTTTTGCTTCTTCATCCTCACATTTCAGTATATGTTTCCATTAAAATCATACCTTCTCCATTTTCATCTCCAAATTCCTCCTTTTAAACTCATAATAGTCACTTTATTTTTTTCAACACTGAATCACTATCACAGATCTACAACAGAACCAAATACCTTCGTTTTATCTCCAAGTTTCTAGCACATACAACTTGATTTCCTTAGGGATGGAAATGGGGCGGGACGGCCCCACCTCACCCTCGACCTGCCAAGAAATTCCCCGTCTCCATCGCCACCATGTTACCCGTTTAAGGCGGGACGGGGCGGAGCCCTTGCCCATTTTAATTTTTTTTTTAAGTTTTTGATAATTTATATTATTTCCTCCATTCATTAGATTGAGACAAATAATTTTAGTTCTCATTTTCTATTAAAATTAATAAAAATTTTCATTTAAAGTATTGAATTCTAAAAATAAATAAAAAAAAATTAAACGGGGTAGGGCACCTATTACCCGTTCCCGCCTCGTCCCCGCCCCGAATACATGATTAAGCAGGTAATCCCCACCCCGTTCGGGGCGGGGCCACGCGGGTATCGGGTTTGTCGAGTTTTTTTTTTTTGCCATCCCTAGATTTCTTAATAGATCTTCCAACTTTTTTGCTCCACTAGAGCTCTCTGCAAACTTCAGAGGTTTTCTATTCAGGATTAATAGATAAAATTATCCCCCACTTTAATATTGTTTTATATTTTTATTTTCATTAAATTCATGAACAAAAATTCAAAGTTCGGTATCGATTAAAATGTACATGCACTAAACAAATTTTCTGGCTCCACCCTTGGCACAAACGAAAGAGAGTAATAAAATTCCAATTTCTTTTTGTACAAACATCAATCAAGAAGTTGTGCAATAATTGTGGAATTAATCAACGTTTCGTCACCGAGTAACTGGGATATTTACACTACACAAGAAAGGAAACAAAGAAAATGGTTGGAATTCATGTAGCGTAGATCAAAAATAGCTCAGAATAATTTAATCTCGTTGATCGTAATTAAACATGGTGATGTCTTCCAACCTTTATTTGTTTAATTCCGACATAATGAGTGGCTAAAATACGTTTCATGTTGGGATGAAGATATAGTTTAAGGTTTTTAATGTTTATTTAATTTCAAGATTTCATACCACTTTAATATGTGTTCAATAATTATTGTGTGTTTAATATTTCAATTGACTACGCAACAATTGATTGATTTAAGGATAGTACGAAAACTAAGAGCTAATGTATGATTTTAGCTCGTGTAATAAATAACATATGTATTATAATATATTGAGAGATAATTATAAGATATGCAATCAATATTGAAGTCCCATAGTTTAATGCTTTCATATGTGTGTGAATGTATATAGAGATATAGTAAATCTGAGCGTATGAATATGATTAGTGTTGTTCGAGAGAGATCACTGATACATTATGTTAGTTCGATCATTGGCACGTATGAAAATGGGCTAAATGAATTGGTATTAGTTGAATGCTAAACAACTTAAGTGAAATCGAAAATTCTAATTATATAATCTCGTAATCTTCTCAATCGTGTTAATTTGATTTCGCTATTTAGTTTAGTAGATTTTAGTTACAACCTACAATTTGATGTGATAATTGGTTACCGTTTTACTTAAATATAAGCTAGGTTTGTTTAAAAATTGATAATATATAGTAGTCTCTGTGGAAAAATATTTTTAACTTGATAAATTCACTTTATTACTTATTATAATCCGTGCACATGCAGGATCACACAAACGAAGAGCATTGTAACGGACACTAAAGATACAATTAAACAAATATGTAAAATAAGAAAAGCTTTGTAAACAGCTAAACTCACATCACATTCCTCGTCAATTATGTAAAAGTACGAAAAACAAGGACTGACAAAAAAGGGAAAAAATTAGTATGTTTGAATTGCAAGTTACAAAGAAGAAATTATTTCTACTGAGAAAAGGATAGGTCCTAATTTCTTTCTTTTAACTTATTGTTTTGATTGTAACAGCTAATCAAGTCTTTTAAGTCTATTAGGGTTCGTTTGATTGCAAGAGTGGAATTTTGGTGAAAAGAAAATGAATTTTAGGGAATTGAATTGCTTAAAATTGTTTTATTGGAAATTGTCAATTAATTGTATTTCATTGGTATAATTTTTCACCTGAAAAATATTGAAATTTTGGATCTTTTAATATTCGTTTGACTTTATTTTTCATTGAAATTATCCATTAAAAGGAAAATCTTTTTCTTCAATTTGTGGGTAGAATTTGTTTCCATTGCAAAAATAATAATAATAATAATAATAAAAATGGAAAACCATTTCCCACTAAGGGTTCATTTGATTCCTAGAAATTGTTTTGTTAGGAATTGTAATTAATTGTGTTTGATTGATATAATTTTCCATGCAAAATATTGAAAGTTTGGTGTCTGTTTGACTTCATTTTTTATGAAAATTGTCCATTAAAGTGATAATGTTTTCTACCATTGGATCTAGAATTTGTTCCAATTGCCAAAAAAAAAAAAAAACAAAAAAAAATTGAAAAAAAATAATCATACTGAATATCATTCGTTTGGCTTTATTTTACATGAAAATTGTCAATAAAAGTGAATTTTTTTTTACCATTGTATCTAGAATTTTTTCCAATTGCAAAAAAAAAAAAAATTGAAAAGTTGGAAAATATTTTCTCACCAAAACATCAAGAATTTATTTTCCTCAAAAAGGTGGAAAATTTAAAAAGTTGGAAAAAGGAAAAGATTTTCCTACTTCCCTAAAACGTTTTGCCAATCAAACGGGGCCTAAAGGTCCAAAATCGTGGGAAAATGAATTCCTAAAAAACCAAGAATTGTGCACGTATGGGCCAAAATGTGGAAATTCAATAGGAACAATACATTTCTAAGGTATTTACTTTACATCATTTCAAAAATACAAAAATAAGTTTCAAATTTCACAAATCAGGTTTTTTAATTTTTTATTTATGAAATAATGAATTATTAAATCAATTTATTATTAAATATTTAATTCTAATATAAGATAATTAACCAACCCTACCTCCACCACCCCTACCGACTGTTCCGGTCACCCCTCTTCTCCGACGAATGTTCCGGCGACCGTTCTGATTCCGACAATTATTCCAGCAACTATTCCGATGACCGTTCCAGCTTTAAAATTTAGTCACAGATTCACAATTTAGTTAGTCACATATTAATTTTCGGTCACAAATTATTTTATGATCAAATTTCAAAAAATTTGTAGGTCGCAATTTGTTCATTAGTCACAAATTAAAAGGTCACATATTTTCTTTGGTCACAAATCACGAATTTTATAGATCACAATTTTTTTTATCGATCACAAATCAATAGTTTTATAAGTCACATATTATTTTATTGGTCACGGATCCAAAAAATACGGGTCACAATTATCTATCAGTCATATAATTTCAAATGTATTGGTCACTTATTATTTTTTAGTCACAATTAGATTTTTTGTGTGACCACCACCCACTTTTGTGAACACCCTGCCACCAGCAGCATCACCATTGCTGCCTACACCACCATCGCCAACAACCACACAAATCATTCACGACCAGATCATAATTACTACAGATTGCCACCAAATTCGCCAACAGCGCCAGATCTACCGCAAAACCACCTCACCACCGCCAACATCCACCACCAACATCAGCAAATCCACCGCACCACCACCACCAACAAAAAAAACCCTCAAAACCACCTCTACCACCAACTACAAACCCACAGATCCATAATCACCAACCACAAAATCACATATCCACAATCAGTGTAAAACCCCAAAACACGAAACAACAACAAAAACGTCGCTAGATCTGCCAAAACCGTCGCCATATTCGCCATAGCAAACTCAAAAACAAAAACAAAAAATTAATTACAAATCTTCGACGTACCAGATCGCGATACAAAGAAGGAGACCTCCGCCAACCGCCCAAATCCATCGTGGAAAACTCATATCTCTGCCTCTAATATATCATATTCTTATATCAAATCTGGTTGACCACTAAAAAAAACAACAGATTCGACCCACCTCAGACCATGGACTCTGTAAGGGCGCCGTCACAACGCGGCTGTGCCTGCTATTTCGTCGGATCGAAGAGAGAAGTGTGAGAGAGCAAGAAGAACGATGGTCGCCGGAGTGGGAGAAGAGAGAATACGGCGACGGACGACAGGAGGAATGCAGAGGTGGGAGAAGAAGAGACGGCGGGGAGAGAGATGAGTTTAGGTTTTTGATTTTGGGATGAAATTATTAATTGGGATGAAAATTTATAATTAGTATTTAATTAGATATAAAAAACCTGATTTTTGAAAAATTAAACTAGTGATCTGATTTGTGAAATTAATTCCAGGTGTATGTGTAATTTCCTCAAATTCAATTTCCAAGAATTGTTGGCCAATCAAACATGTCATTTGTGTGAAAATGGAATTTTTTTTCCATTTTCCATGGAAAACTACCTCAATCAAACGGGGCCCTAGATTTTGAAAACAGTAAAAAGAGGGAAGATAAAACTTCTCCTACTGGTTTAGGGCTTTGTTTAATAAAATTATTCATTAGTAAAAAGATGGAGAGAGAAGGTATAGTTATGTATATTTCAAAATTTTGGGGGCCTTATAAGAAATACAGGATCTTAGGCAACCGTCCAAGTGGCCTTACACTCAAGGCGACTCTATAAACATGCATATTATAGGTATGCTAGTCTGTGTTCAATTTAATTTTCATAAATTCTGTCATCTCGGAACTTCAACATAACTATTTTACTCTCATGAAGAAGACCCTAGTAAGGCAATTTGAAATGACTGTGCCATGCCGATCAAAAGAGACACTGAATGGAATGAAAGATAAGTTGAAATGTGTTGTCCTTTCACTAAATTGTTGAAACATAAGATTACGGATGAGGATTATGATGGTTTGGTAGATACCTTGGAATCAAATAATTCGAAAATCATTACTTGGATTAACAATTCTGTTGAGCATTCTATAGGCAGAGAGTTGGCGAAATATGAGACAACAAAGGAGGTTTGGGATCATCTGCAAATGTTATTCACTCAGTCAAATTTTGCAAAACAGTATCAATTGGAGAATGACATACGAGCTCTTCAATAAAAAAATATGAGTATTCAGGAGTTTTATTCTGCTATGACAGATCTTTGGGATCAATTGGCTCTTACAGAATCGGACGAATTAAAGGCATGTGCACCATATATTGCTCGTAGAGAGTAGCAACGGTTGGTGCAGTTTTTAACTGCACTTCGCAATGATTTTGAGGGACTTGGAGGTTCAATTTTGCATCGTTCTCCACTTCCTTCTGTTGACTCAGTTGTTAGTGAGCTATTAGCTGAAGAAATACATCTCAAGTCTTATTCTGAAAAGGGAATCATTTCTGCTTCTAATCCTTCTGTGTTAGCAGTGCCTTCTAAATCACTCTCTCATAATCAGAATAAGTTTTACGGAAGGGTTGCCCCCGATGAGTGCAGTTTCTGTAAGCATAAAGGTCATTGGAGGGCTCAGTGTCCTAAGTTGAGACAGCAGAATCAATCGCAGTCACAATTTCAAGCTTGGAAGCCTGCAACCAGTCACAATCGAATGCTCATAGACTACCTCATGGCTATAAACCACCACAGTCTAATACTGCAGCAGCAGGTCTCTTCACCGATCCTAGTACTTTGGCTCAGCAATTTCAGAAGTTTCTTTCCTTACAGCCACAAGCTATGTCTGTTTCTTCTCCTTCCATAGATCAGTTGCCTCATGGTTCTTCAGGTATGTCACATTCTGTATGGGTCTTGGATTTTGGTGCTTCACATCATATGTCTCCAGATTCTTCATCTTTTGCTTCTGTGTCTCCTTCGTCTTCTATTCCTGTCATGACTGCTGATGGCACTCCTATGCTTTTAGCAGGTGTTGGTTCTGTTGTCATACCTCACTTGTCTCTCCCTAATGTTTATCATATACCGAAACTCACATTAAATCTTACTTCTATTGGTCAATTATGTGATTCTGGTAATTTAATCACATTTTCCTCTTTTTCTTGTTATGTGCAGGACCTGCAATCTCATAAACTGATTGGGACAGGCCGTAGGAAGGGTGGACTATATATTTTGGATGAGCTAAAAGTGTCAGTTGCTGCTTCTACTACTAGTGTTGATTTGTCTTCCTTTCGTTTGAGTCATTCTTCTTCTAGTTTTTATTTATGACATTCTCGTTTAGGTCATATTTCGTCTTCTCGTTTAAGATTTTTGTCTTCCACTAGAGCGTTAGGAAATTTGCAACATTGTGATATTTCTGATTGTAGTGGATGTAAACTGGCAAAATTTAATCGAAGTATTTATGTTTCTTCTTCTCATTTTGATTTGATTCATTCTGATGTATGGGGACCTTCTCCTGTTGCCACAAAAGGAGGGTCTCAATATTATATTTCTTTTATTGATGATCATACTCGTTATTGTTGGGTTTATTTAATAAAACATCGTTCTGAATTCTTTGAGATATACTCAGCATTTCGTTCTCTTGTCAAAACTCAACATTCTGCTGTTATCAAATGTTTTAGGTGTGATTTGGGTGGGGAATACACTTCTAATAGATTTTGTGAGCTTCTTGCCTTAGATGGAACCATTCACCAAACTTTGTGTACAAATACTCCTGAGCAAAATGGTATTGCTGAAAGAAAACATAGGCATTGTTGAAACTGCTCGCTCTCTCTTGTTGTCTTCTTCTGTTCCTAGTGTGTTTTATGATGAAGTTGTTCTTACTGCTGTAGGTCTGATTAATACAATTCCATCTTCTCATATTTCAAGTCTTTCTCCTTTCGAAAAGTTGTATGGGTATGCCCCTGATTATTCTTTCTTTAAAGTTTTTGGTTGTACTTGTTTCGTTCTTCGTCCTCATGTAAAATATAGCAAGTTGTCATCTCGATCTGCTATTTGTGTCTTTTTTGGTTATGGAAAAGGTAAAAAGGGATATCGTTGTTTTGATCCAACAACTCAGAAACTTTATGTGTCTCGTCATGTTGTTTTTCTCAAACATATACCTTTCTTTTCTATTCCATCCACTACTCATAATTTGACTAGATCTGATCTTATTCGTATAGATCCATTTTCTGACGATTCTGATAGTTTGTCATCTCAGGTTCCTAGTACCTCAAATACCTTTTCTCATGTTCTTACCCTGTTATCTTTACAACCAACTCGTACTAATCATTCTGCAGGTACTGAAACTACTCTCCGGTACACCTGGAGGTCCCTCGAGCTCCGTCTGAGATTGTGGATCCACCTCTACGTCAATCCACACGCATTCGTAAATCTACAAAGTTACCCGATTTTACTTATTCTTGTTATTCTTCATCTTTTACTTCATTTTTAGCTTCTATTCATTATCTCTCTGAGCCATCTTCCTATAAAAAGGCAATTCTGATCCTCTTTGGCAGCAAGCTATGGATGAGGAACTTTCTGCTTTGCATAAGACTGGTACTTGGGATTTGGTTCCTCTACCTCCTGATAAGAGTGTTGTGGGTTGTCGTTGGGTGTATAAGATCAAGACTAATTCTGATGGATCAATTAAGCGATACAAAGCTCAGTTGGTTGCAAAAGGGTACTCTCAACAGTATGGTATAGATTATGAGGAAATATTTGCTCATGTTGCAAAAATGACTACTATTCGTACTCTTATTGCAGTAGCTTCCATTCGTCAGTGGCGTATCTCTCAACTTGATGTTAAAAATGCCTTCTTAAATGGAGATTTTCAAGAAGAAGTTTATATGGCACCCCCTTCTGGTGTTTCACATGATTCTGGGTATGTTTGCAAGTTAAAGAAAGCGTTATATGGTCTCAAACAAGCACCTCGTGCTTGGTTTGAGAAATTTTCTGTTGTGATCTCTTTCCTTGGATTTACTTCTAGTAGCCATGATTCTGCTCTTTTTGTTAAGTGTACTTATGCAGGTCGTATCCTTCTATCTTTATATGTTGATGACATAATTATTACTGGTGATGATATTGATGGTATTTCAGTTTTGAAAACAGAGTTAGCTAGACAGTTTGAAATGAAGGATTTGGGTTCTCTACGATATTTCTTGGGTATTGAGGTGCCTGCTCACCCAGAGGTTATCTTCTTTCTCAGTCAAAATATGTTGCAGATATTCTTGAGCGGGCTAGACTTACTGATAATAAGACTGTTGATACTCCCATTGAGGTTAATGCAAAGTATTCTTCTTCTGATGGTTTACCTTTGTCGGATCCTATTTTATATCGTATTATTGTTGGGAGCTTGGTATATCTCACTATTATTCGTCCAGATATTGCATATGATGTTCATGTTGTTAGTCAGTTCGTTGCTTCTCCTACTACAGTTCATTGGGCAGCTGTTCTTCGTATTTTGCGGTATCTTCGGGGTACAATCTTTCAGAGTCTTTTACTTCCATCCACATCTTCCTTGGAGCTGCGTGCATACTCTGATGCTGATCATGGCAGTGATCCCACAGATCGCAAGTTTGTTACTAGTTTCTGTATTTTTTTTTGTGATTCTCTTATTTCTTGGAAGAGCAAGAAACAATCTATTGTTTTTCAATCTTCAATCGAATCAGAATATCGTGCTATGACATCTACTACCAAAGAGATTGTTTGGCTACGTTGGTTACTTGCAGATATGAGAGTTTTTCTTTCTCATCCTACTCCTATGTATTGCGACAACCAGAATTCTATTCAAATTACATACAACTCGATTTTTCATGAATGGACTAAGTACATTGAGGTCACATTATTCGTCATCATCTCAAACATGGCACAATTACTTTGCCATTTGTTTCTTCTTCTTTGTAGCTTGCAGATTTCTTTACTAAGTCGCATTCTATTTCTCGTTTTCGTTTTCTAGTTGGCAAACTCTCGATACTTGTAGCTGCCGCATCATGAGTTTGAGGGGAGATGTTAAGAAATATAGTATTATTTTATTGTTTATTAAGGGTAGAATGGTCTTTTTAATTTTCCTTATTTTAGACTATATATAGTCTCTCTATATTTAGGTTTTGTATTCACTTTTTCATTATGCATTATTAATGAAACCCTAGCCTCCCTTTTTCCTTTCTTTTCTTTAAATTGTTTAACAGGAATATCAAAAAGGCTTCCAGTTCACAGAATTTTCTCTCTTTCGTACAAACAGATTATTTCAAATGCAACAAACAACTATTTTCCTAGGCCCATTTCAATCTTATCTAACTTTGTTAACTCTCCCTTGTCAACCCTTATCTTGTTTGTTCTAAAAACACATCTTCCTATTCCATCTTTTCTCGAGTCTCCTTTAAAGAAGAAATAGAATCTCGAGAAGGAATACTGAAATTTGAAACTTAGTCCGCTCTTGCAATTCCGCCACTAAATTAAAGATGTTAAATGTCTAATTATAAATACATTACATGCATCACACGTGCGAACATTCAGGAGCAATGCTAGGTGTAAAACAAAAGATTTCAAAGATTTTTTACAGGTTAATACTCGGCAAATTTTCATTCATCCTTGTCAAAAAATACCAAAAAAAAAAAAAGCACCATACAAGTGCTGCGTTGTTGCCCGTGTACAAGGGGAATGGTTCGACATTTAGTTCAATAGTTGGGCGTCTTGCCAAACTCTTCAATACAACTCTGTTGGGCCAGCCCAATGTGAGCTAAGGACATTGATACAAAAACTACCAATTGGAGAAGCAAATGATTAGCACTCATTTTTTTATTTTTTTTTTTTGTGTAGAATTTCGCTTTTCGATTTGTAGCATGTTTTACATATGCATAAAAATATGACAAATAACATTAATCTTATTTTGAGCTAATCTAATAATCTAAGTTTAAAATCACTATCTCCACATTCAAACACTTACACACCCCCAATATAGATTTTAATAGATCTAAAATGTTACATTATGTTAAGGGTTAAGATTATTTATCAAATTTATTTGTCAAATTCATTGATAAAATGAACAACATATATGTGTGTGCGAATGATGTATTGAGTATCGATACTCATCTTATATTAAATTTATGGTGGACTTCAACATATATGTGTGTGTATAACTACATCGGATTTGATTTTGACTTCGTCCCTTGTATTAGACGTGTCAAAAAATTTTCTTGGTCAAGTTTTACTCGACTGAAATCTTGTGTTGGTATTGAAAGATGTGAATGTCTTACACATTTATTTATAGTATTTAAAATAAATTACGATGCAATTTCACTTAGAACTTGACATCAGCCTATGTAATTTGGTGTAGTACAAAATCGAAACTAGTCCACACTAAATATGTAGTTGGGGTTCATAATTAACCAAATAAATGAAATTACATTAAGTTTTTCATCACATATTAACGGCAAACTTCTGGATGTTATTTAAATAATTATGCTACACTTCCTCTCAGACGTGATCATCACACAATAGAGTCATTTGCTTCAACATATTCTGTGATGCTCTCTTCATTTTGATCCAAGTCCGCTCCTGTGCGGGCTTGTCCATCATTTTGATCAATTACTTCTGAAATCTCCATCTTTGATGAATTCTGCATCTGATCATGTGACTTCAGGTTCTTGATAGTTGATGATAAATCATGCAGCTTAGTTTCTGGTAGAATTATCTTTTGACTTCTGTTCTTGTACATGGCATATAAAACCATCTGCGCTATTCCGAGTAAAAATCCAATAACGTTTGGACCCTTTTTATGTGTATATGAAAAAAAAAAAAAATCAAAGATTAATGTTGGGAACAAACCCGGAAATTATGGTTTTAATTGATCGAAAAAGAGAATACAAAATATACGAACTTGAAGAGTCTTATAATGCACTCACAGCTATGTATAAATCCTTGATGAAAAGACCATAGAAGAACCATACTATAGCACATAGTGTGAGAAATAATGAGAGAGGAATTGGCATGAATTCGACACTCTTTGTCTTTATCACTCGCCTCTGCATTAAATTTTAAAAAAAAAAATATTAATGAAATTTTTGCTAAATATTTTGTAAAATTTAGTAATTTTCAATTAAGGGATAGTAAAAATTAATTACCATAATGCTAAGAGGAGCAGCAAAAACACAGAGAGAAAAGGCCGAACAGATCGATCCAACAATTTTCACTCTCCTATGCCCCTCGGATAGAAAATATGTGCATCCGATGATCAATCCAAGTGTTCCTATATTAAATAGGATGAGAAGCTTTGTCGTAAAAATCTGCAAATTATTGTAAAGATAAAAATTTTGGTTAGCACAAATAGAATGGAGTGTCTAACTTCAAACGTATTGAAAATCAGGAAAAGTTTATCGCCGTTGAATGATTCGAAAGAGCAAAACTAGCATCAAATATTTCAATTCGTGAATCAAACAGAGTATCGAAAAACTACTCCAAATTTATCGAATTAAAGAGAAAAAAATATATAGCATCAAAGTATGAGACAAAAGTTTGAGGATTAAAACAACCTTTGATTTCTTGGTTGCATATACCATGAAGATGGTCAGGAAAACAACTTCGAAAACACATCCGACACTGTTGATGGTTATAAGCATGACCACATTTTTCTTCAGAAAGGCATAATACAAATATAACATTGCACTGAATAAGGCAACTGAATAAGGAATTGACTGAAAATCTTCTGTCGATTTTCTCTTACAAATCCTGTAAAATGTAGGCCTGAAATCCAAGAAAAGAACTTGTAAATTGTTGGTGTATTTTTTCGAATTGTTAAAATTAACAAGAATTAATAAGAAATCAAAATCTTACACCGGTGCCAAGTACACCAAGAAGGACACGATATTTCCTGCAAAAAAAAAAAAAATTAATTCAAAAACATACGCAGATCTAACACAGAAGAATTGATTATATATATAAAGTTACCAAGAATGCCGAAAAGGCAAGCCATGTGATCAGCTGTTACAAGAGACATTCTCGAAGTTAATTCTTGGTACTTCAAGATTATAAGCTGCTTATAAATATGAGAAGTGATTATTTTGATGAGCAAATTATATAGGCATCAAAAAGTAAGAAATTCTGGAAGAAGGGTTATAATGGAATTTGATATTTTTTTTCTTTGATTTGTCTAGTTTCTGCTTGCATGAGAATTTTGAGTGTTAAGCTAAATAAGTCATCACTTCAATTTTGTATGTATATAGGGTTGGCATATGGCTTGTTTTTATGTTTAACCTAAAACTCGTAGCTGCCTTAGCCATGGATTTCTATATTATTTATAAATCCATTTTGAAAAATTGCGCTAGCTGTAGGTCTCAATCCATTGTCCTCAGAGCAAGTTGGTTATCACCAGTCGTTAGAGTTGTATATTGAGTACTCGATTATATAAACCGTCCAAATCATTCTTATATATATTGTCACGTGGTCGTCACATTTCAATTTTATGAAGTTAGGATCTCCCTTCCCGTCTCGGATCCATGCTCACGAGACATATTTTCACTCGTTATGAGTTGATTAGAAATGTAATAAATTCTTTAAAATTGTTAATATGTAAAGTAATGTCACACGTGCGCACAATAAGAAGCATGTAAACTTCTTGCATGTCCATGCTTACGTGGTTTGTCGTTTATGTATTTTTTTTGTTGCCATTGAATCGTCATCTCGGTTGTGCACCGTACGCATGTCAAATGACGAAGATTTGCAACATCCAAAGTTGCAATTGGTTCATAAATGATTTGTATGACGTGTTTTGACCTTTGTATAAGATTCTTTACATACACCTTCTATTTTTATTTTTAAAAAACCTTTTGACTTAAGATTCTCCAAATACGTGTTCCGTCACACTAATCGTCTTTCGTGTTTTGTAGTTTGTACGTCGAATAATAATTTTAATAACGAATAAAAATTATATTCCACCGTTTTTACTACTTTTGATACCAACAAAAGTACCTATTGTCTTGTTGATGAATATAAAGCAACAAAACGATCATGTAGTAATAATAATATCGCTTAGAACTGGTGTAGGTGACCGTAGGTACTCAACTTTAACTGTCCATTATTATTCTTGATTTTATGGGAAATAATTTTCCTATATGGCTTGAATATGTAGCCGAGCTAGCGGCTACAAGTCGAGCCGTTTACAGTTTCGTGAAGCAACGTGATTTGTATAATGAAGACAGAATGAACGGACGGCCAATGTTTTACACAAATTAGATGACGGAGGGCTGTTATTTACATGTGAGATGTGAGGGTCCCACACACCGGTTACGTTTCTTTATGCCATATAAACAGGTACCTTTTTGCTTTATACGGCTTTATTCAAGAATGTTATAAAGGGTGTTTTGGTCATTTAGGATTGAAGTTTGGACTTACTCAAACGGTGAAAATTACACCAGTGATCCTCAAACTATTTCTATGATATAAAGTTAGTCACCAAAAACTTAACAGGTCTTGAACACTTCTTTATAGTTGTTGGAATTTGGTTTTAAAAAAAAAAAAATATATATCGGTTAAGTATAACACTTTAAAAAGTGATTTTGTGTCAACTTCAATTATATATACGGATTTGATCCGATAGTCAAGTTACGAAAGTAAATAGATTAATTTGTTCTATTCGTCGAGTAGATTATCGTAGTATATTTGGAATCTAAAAAGTCAATTCCATTTGAATAAGAAATTGTGGTCTAAAGTTTGAAGGAAAAATCGAAATTCAATATGTGAGGTCACTGCTCGAACGACAGGCCAACGTCGACGAGCAATAGCTCACTGCATTGTGCCCTCGAACACCACATGGGCGGTAGGCGAACGGTGGAACGAGTTGCGTCCCTGTATGAAAAAAGTTGAGTTTTGGGGTGTGTCTCTCCAACCACAACCCTTTACCTTCTATATAGAAGACTCTTATGACGTTTATTATTCATTCCATTCCATTTGTGCACTTTGTTTTTGCTTAAAAATACTTTGTAGAAGTGATTCCTTTTTGCGTCAAAGTCATGGTTATGGTAGAGAGGAAACTCTATTTGAGTTCATTGATCTATATAATTTGAAGTGCTCCTATTGCAAGATGTGGTCGTTGTATCTTGGAAGATGATTATCGAAAAACCGTTAGCACCGATGCATGCAAATTCATCTTAAGAAAATAGGGTTTCACTTGCCTCGACCAATCTTACACTTGCATCCCCTCTTTCTTCTTTCTTTATATTGTATTTAAATACTAACTTTAGTATTGCTATGTGAAAGTTATAAATTGAAGAACGAATGGCTTTTATCGAAGTAACGAAAGGCACGAATTCATCTACATATATATAGTCGATTCCATATTCAATTACATGATTATATGGAACATATGTTGAATAATATGTATGCGCATATTATATAAATGTATGTATATATGCACGTATAATCGGTGTAAAATCCTCAACAATAGTTGGGCAAGCAAATCTCAACGACACAATCTGCCCAAATATTCATTAAATTGCATCATGACTGTAATGGAAAGTTGACTCGGTTCAAATTTTTTGACATCACTCTGACTTAGAAAAAAATATATAACTTCTTAAAATTGAACATGCGAAAATTAGGGCTGGACATGTGTCGGTTTGGTTCGATTCGATTTTGATTTGACATCACTCTGACTTAGAAAAAAAATATATAACTTCATAAAATTAAACGCGCAAAGATTAGGGCTGGAACTGTCGGGTCCAAATATAATTATGGAACCGTTTGGGTTCTGTTCTTTTCGATTCCGTACCATAATTAATTTTTTTAACATTTACAATAAGTCATCAACACTACATAAATACAACTAATAAATTGTTCATTCGTGACTTTTACAAATTAACGTAACCCAAATGAAATTGAAATGGAAAGGGAAATGATAAAACTCAAATGTTGGGCTAACAAAAAATTAATTTGGATGGACTTAGCTGATTTATTTAATTACTAATTTTCTATAAAAAATTAAAATAATTTAATTAATTTAATTAATTTAATATAAAAAATTAAAAAAATTATTTAGATTCGATTCTTCAATTCTTGGTCTAGAACCGAGAACCGACTCAAACTCATCGATTCTCGATTTAGCTACTCATTCGGATATTTAACTTATGAAGAACCACTCAATTCAATTTGGTTTGGGTTCGATTCGAGAGTTTTGTCTAACCCTAACGAAAATCAATATGACAATTTAGTAGAGCTTTGAACAATTTCCATCATTAGGACTTACTATCCAACATATTCAAATAATGATTGATCAACAATTTACATGTACTAGTAAAACCTTAGAACATAAGACCACTTAAAAGTACTCTTAGTATGAAGTCAATAAGGTTTTTTAGGTATTTGATGTAATTTGCAAATATGTGAACAAAAAGGACTAAAATTAATATGTTGTAAAAGTCAATGAGTTGGTTGCAATTAGTTGAATTTGTGTTATATTAGGTCTAGGGTTCAAGAATGGAAAAGAAGGAAAAATGGCGCTGAAATTTCGCTAGCTTATCATTAAGGTTTGGCTCGAACGTTAGAAACGGAAACCGTGTCGACCGCCTGTTGTCTTTCCGTCGTTCAAGCGACAACCTGTTGCTCGATTGTTGCCCAACCTTCGCTCAAGCGATGGTGTCATCCGAAAAATTTTAATTCGCATTTTTAAGGCTTTTTGTCCAGCTCATTCAATCTCAAAACCTAAATTATAAATATCAAACGCCACAAAACGTTTTTTCTAGGGTTGATCATTGTGCAAACACATAGTTCTCATATTCTCTTCATCGATTATCTTTTAACCTTCATTCTTTGATTGATTCTTGGCGGTGAAAACATCATATCCAAAATCTAAATACCAAATTGCTGCTTCCTACATATCTGTCAGAGTTCTGAAGATCAATGGAAGTTAACTGGAGTTCCAGTTGTTGAAGAGTGGAGTTCTTCGTTGATCCACAAGAGATGGACGAATTGATAAAGTCGGGAGTAACTGCAGATCACACATTCTAGGAGGGCTTTGAACACTATAGTTGGGAATTGGTACAGAAGCACATAATTCAGGAGAGCTGTAATAATTGCGGTCAGGAGGTCAGAAAGTTCGTATCGTCATCTTGTCTAATTGAATGTAAGTTCAATCATTTATAGTGAATTTTGACTGGTAAAGTGCCCGGAGTTTTTACCCAGTTAGGATTTCTCCGTGATCATACCGCGCATTATTTACTGTTTTTATATTCTGCGGTATTCAAATATAGAATAATTGAATTAATTGCATAACCATTTATCGAAAATTAATTAGTGACTTGTTGATTAATTACATTTTTTAATTTCCGTATTTACACATATTCACCCCCTCTAGGTGTAATTTGGGTCAAATCTCGTTATTTCAATTTTAAATGTCTTTTTTCTCTACAAACCACCTTACCAAACAAGATAGGCTCGTTGAGACTTTTTATGGAAAAAAAAAATTTTTAAAAAAAAATGCATATCTTCATTCTGTGAGCTTCTTGAAGTGATTGTTATCCATTTGGATTGTTGTTTCAAATTAACGGCCAAACACCATGAATCTTAGAACACATATCATGTAATTTCAAGACAAATAATTTGTGATGACTATGAAATAATTAATCCAATAATATCAGGTTCTAATTAATTGCTACCTGCCATTTAATTAGTGGGATTTAATTCTTAACTTAGTTTTGCTGCAGCCTGCTGTTATCATACAAGTCATTTAAGACATTTTCGAGATATTAAGGTTGTTGAATGCTTATGCCTAAATTACATTAAGTAAAACAATTCCATCTTAAAAAGTTAATGTATCTTAGACGAATAACGCAAACTCTGATGTGTTGCTTATGATTTTTCATTTTAATGATGTGAAATTTTTAATATGCCTCCACAAGGTGATGTCTTGTTTCACACTACAAGTCATGAATATTAGACTGTCCGTTTAAGTTTTAAACGGATTGAATATTGATTGTTCAATTTTATTGTCTCTGATACCATACTTACACAAGTAAGCCAAAACCTTATCCGTGAATTATTTTTATATTGAAATGATCAAAGTGATATTTTACCACAAGTCCATACGAATCATTAAAACCCAATAATCTAAGACATTTTGAAGATATTAAGGTTTTTTCGGCTGCTCATACCTAAATTCTAGTCAATAAATTAGATATAAGTATCGATCGATTCAAATTTTTCACCACCAGAAAACTGCCGTTTTCCAGTGTTACAACTTGACTGCCTGCATGAACATATATATGGTGTGAATGGCTATATATAGTTGGATTAATTATGTTCACAAGCATTATTAGGAATATTTCTATTTTTAGGGCTTTGATTTTAAGAAGATGTCATGCCATGATCAATTGACTATATATGGAAGAATTTAAATTAATTAAGGAAAAATACTAAGACAGCCCGATTGATTTCGAGTTCAAAGCCACTTTAAGTTCGGCTTGATTTTATATTAGCCGTGTTGATGTCTTCATCAACAAAATTGAGAGCATTTTCCAATACATTCTATGAATTGGAGTGTATGCTATAGATAAATAGAAAGAAGAGTCCATGTGACATTGATGTCTAATTGTTGATATCCGACCTCAGAGGTCGTTAAGTACAATTTATTGTATGCATTAGGCTCATGCCAATGTGAGATCGGATATTTGAGATCAGCTCGTATTAGCTATTGTTGAGGTCTGAAGGGACATAATAATTGAAAATTCTTTACACATTGTGCAAACATTCAATCAACAAGTGACATTTGGAAGGTCTTACATCTGAGCCACCAATTCCATCGATCACATACTTTAGCTTCATTCCCTAAATAATGCATTAATTGTTGGGAACCACATGTAAGGTTAATTCATAGTGACCTGACAAGCCGAGCTCACTAATCAATCCAAACGTGTCAATGATATACTTTATCAACTTGGTACTGTAGTTGATAAGAGAAGGAAATGAAGAATACGTGTGGACCTTTCCCTATAAAAGGAAGGATGAGGACCTTAGAGAAAAGGGGAACACTTCATCTTTCTAATTTCTCCTTGGAGAAAAGAAAGAGCAAACATTAGTAGTTATAATTATAATTTGCAAATCACTATTAATAAAGTTCTTATTTACATTTTAAGTTAAAATTCAAACAATTTTGACGTCAACATTAATTAATAGACGTTCAAGTTAAAATTTCATTTCCAGTAACTTCTGTCTATAACTCAAATTTAGATGACAGCAGAGGAAAAAAAAAAGTAGGATAGAGAGTTTAATTTTCGCAAACTCGCTTTGTCTAACTAAATATTTGATCTAAACAAGCATTTTCACAATTTTATTTTTTTTCTTGCTACTTTAGCTTGAGAGAGTCCCCCTTAGATTGCATTTGAGAAGAATTTTTATAGACATTATCTATTTTTCCTTATATGTAATATTTTTTTTTTATACAGTTCGAATTAACACTGGAAATGCTTTAATATTGTATCGTTAAATATATTTTTTTATTGTCAGAAGTTACGTGCAAAGAAATTCCTTCGAGAACAGTCCCTCGTATTTACATTGGTAGATGATCACCATGTGTAAAAGTTATGCTTGTTTGGTGATCATTCGTTGTAACATAAATGCTTTAACCTTTCAAAAATTAAAGGTAAGTTTAGTTTTAAATTTTTGTTTCAATACAAATTTAAAAGGTCATAATTTTTAAATTGCAACTTATATTTTAATGAATTAAATTTTATTATTGTGAGGGTTGGATTTCACCCTATAAAAGGGAGGGAATAATTCATTGTTTAGACAACTTGGAAAAAATATTGGAGATTAAAATATAGAGCAATATAGTGGAGACTAAAGCCACAAAAAGAGGAGAAAATTAAAACATCAAAAATTAAATTAGAGTTTAAGAAGAAATTATTTTTCTTAATAAATCTTATTCGATCCATAAGTGAGTTGTGCTAGGGCCTGTAATTTAATTATTATAATGCTTAAATTATTCTACTCTTAAAACGAACTAACATGGAAATACTAATTAGATACATAACTATATAGTATCAAGAAATTGCAATCCACACATTGAATTCGCTCTATTTAAATAAAAAATTACATTTGAAAAAAGAATCACTAACTCAAGATAACCAAAAAGGTACACCACACTCCAAGATATGAATATATTAAGGTCAATTGCAGCGCGTTATAAAAGAATTAAAAAACCACTTAAGTTTGTAAATAATGCAAGGAAAAAAAAAACTCGAATTCGAAGAATGGGTGATCTGATTCGTTGAATTTTTTTGATTCATAGAAAATCCAAATTGCAAAGATTAATATGTACTAACCTCTTAAATGCAACATATGATGTGGGCCAAAAAAAAAAAAAAAAGGAAAAAATATTAATTTTTTAAGGTTAGAGTCTAGAGTTTTAGATAAACTACTATATGAATTAGGGTTTATAGGTTTTGTATTTTTTTATCCCAACCTATAAATTGTAAGTAAAAAAGTATATAAAAAATCGATTCCATTTGGATACTCATGGTTGTAGTTTTAGAATCAATAATCAATTCGGACCCAGTCGATTTTTGGTTTTGGTTCCTACTTTATTTATTTTCTGAAATCGATCTGAAACCTCCAATTTGAATTCGATTTCGGATCGAGACATTTGATTCCGGTTAAAATGTCTTGACTTATGTGTATGATAGTACCTCCAATAATATCCTCACACTGCACTTCTGAGGAAATAAATAAATAAATAAAATCTTTTGGAGTTATTTTTACACTTTACGGCACTTGAGAGAGTCTTTTTCGGTTATTTCTTTCATAGTCTCTGAAAGATCTCTTGCATATTGTGGATGCCAATGTCTGGTATATAGGATAGGAATGGCTCTTGCACGTGTGCATTGTAATAATGTTCTTTTTGCTTAGCCTTGTTCAATGAATTTTTTCTTCAAAACTCTTTTTTCTGCGTACTCATTTCCAATCACATATTCATACAATAAAATATTCTACAAGTAAATCTAAACATTTTTCTATTTTTAATTTCACATTCTCCAAAAATCCATTATTAAAAATATTGTTTTCCTAAATAATGGCCACAAAAAAAGGGCTACTCTTGCCTGTGGGTGGAGGTTGGAATGGGCTGATTTCAGCTCCCTATCCAAGGCCGAAGACAATGTTGACAACTAAAATGTCAATAAATTTGGGATCGGTTAAATGAATCCTCTTTGCCCTCCATTTTGTTCATTATTAGGATTATTAGGCTATTCTCTAGATTCTTCTTACAAGAATCAAGATAAGAACAAATAATCATTAAAAGCGTTACTGCTATAAATTGAGCCTAAATCGATATTCAATGTGGTGCCATTGAAATTTTGGTTAAAGAGACATAATTCAAGGTTTAGTCAATTATGACTCATCAAATGAAAATTGTCATCACTAAGTTAAGTTCAAGTTCAAAAAACACACACTTATTACACAATATAATGTTGTCACTATATATATATATATATATAGAAAGTAAATTATGCAAATAAATTTGAAGGTTAAAAAACACTTCAAAGTAATTTTACTTTTTTAAGCTGAACCAAACATGTTCAAAGAAGTGAATATGGGGGATGTTGGAGCATAATGTTATTTGGTCATTCTTGAAATAATAGAAGAACATGTAATTATTCATTTGAAATTTCATTTAAAAATGTTAACTTTGTTAAAAAGGGCTGCATAAGCCCTTATATATTAAATTAAATCTTTTATTTTATATTTAAGTGGTGTGAGACTTAACCCTAAAAATTCGTAGGTAAACAAATTCTTTACGATAAATTCATGAATGAATTCGAGTTGAATATATTTTATAAGATGTAAATGGTTCGATTTGAACGGCTTTTCACACATTTTCATATTAAACTATTTACTATCATTTAATCCCAACATAAATCGAACCATTCAATCACCCAAACCTAACATTATTTGTGGTTTAGTTTGGTTTTGAACTACGGTTTTCTTGTATACTTTTTTCCCTTTTCACTAGCTTAATTAATTAATAAATTATAAAATGTCCTTCTAGTTTATTGACAACAAACAATTTAAATGTTTAGAAAATGAGGTGGAAACTTAATATTTTACTACACTACTATGAATTTAAACCATAAATCTAAATAAAATGCCAACGTAGTCACTATAAAAACTACAACAAAGTGTTCGATTCAAACGATACTATAAAAACCACAACAAGGCGTTCGATTTAAACATTTATCCAATACTTTTACGTTAACTTAAAAAATTGCATAGAGTAAGGGTATATTATACTTTACAAAATTAAATTACGTCCTTGTTTGGTCCTATTTTTGAAAGTTTATTTATTTATTTTTTTTTCAAACTTTTTCCAATCACGTTGATCTTTCAATAAAATAATTTTACACGTAAATCCATAACTTTTCCTCCACTTTTAAGTTACCAGTGTTTTCAAAGTATATAATCAAAAAGTATGGAATATATATTTGGACTTTGTAGACGATAATATTATATCTAATATAATAGGGTATCCCCAATGAAAAATCATGAGTCTTTGTAAACATGAGATCTAAGGTTCGAAACTGTACATTCTCCTTTTCGTGAATTTTCAAAAAACCTGTTGAAATTTTGCTAAAGAGAGAACTCAGTTGGAGGCATATTCCCCTAATGATGTGCTTTTCGATTATCTATAGGATCCACCAAGCCGTGGATTTTGAATTTAAACAAAATAAATAAACATGACATCTTCTATTTAAGGAAAATGGAGTGTGTTGGGTATGGAGGCCCAAAACATAGCCTAGGACATCTATGTGCAAAGCATGGAAAATAATAGTAAGAAAAAGATAATTCCTTCTATAATGTCTTTGTAAAATTTCCAATATCACCAAATCAAAACTGCTGACAGCCCTAATCTATAGAGACTATTCTCTCTTTCAGGTTAAGTCTTATTCCCTATTACAAATCAGAAAGAATTGAACAGCACATTCTCCATCAACTAACATTACCCCCCCACGCCCACAAATAAAATTGAAAATAATAAATAAAAAAGTTCCATTTGTTCAACAATTGCTGAAGAGGCCAACTACAGTGCATCAGGCATGCTACAAATATCTTCAAGAATAATTTCCAGACAATCAATGGGAAAATTTTCCTGTGAAGTATAATAATGTAACCCAAATTATAACCTAAATGGTAGAAAGAATGATTATTTACGCCCAAAGAAGTCCATCATAGCCAAATTCTGAATCTAAAATGGCACGGTCAACGGACTCGTGTTGATTTATAGTTTCAACGTGTCCTATAGAATCCACATATAGTTCAGAAAGATCAAACGATCTTTCGGATGGAATCCCGTAGTATTTAAGGATGCAACCTGATGCAGCCAATGCTGCTACCCTTTCCAAAACGACCAAAAAATTGTCTTCAAATTCGAAGATCAAATATTTGTCCTTGCAAGCTGATCAAATGCAGAATTGTGAGTGCAAGAGAAATTGGATAATCATGGAAAGGGAAATTTGCAGTCGTCCCCAATTTGCTTAATGTAGCACCCAGGTCTTGAATCAATTATTTTTCTGGTTCAAAATCCCAACCTTTCAATTTAGGAGCTTTTAACTCCCCACTGGATGGAAACTGTCACTTCTTCTATTAGGCATCACAAGACTTGCACGTGACCTCCTTTGTTTAAGGGTTGTATTCTTCGTTCTTAAAAAAAAAAAGAGTTTAGAAGGGAAAAGAAATGGGAAAAAACAAAAAATAGGGTAAAAGAACAATGTTGACCGAAAATAACCCTCTAATATGATCATGGAGTTAATTTAATATGGTCACTGAACTTTGCTATAGGTTTCTACTTGTTCATCGAAATTTAAAAAGTTGTCCTTTGTTCATTGAACTTTACTATAGGTTACTACTTGCTCACCGAAATTTAAAAAGTTACTCATTGCTCACTCAAATTTGAATAAAATTACCCATCAATCACCCATATCATTTCCATCAGTGTTACCGATAGCAAGGTTCAGTGAGCAACGAGTAACTTTATTCAAATTTAGGTGTGCAACGAGTAACTTTTAAAATTTCGATAAGCTAGTAACCTATAGCAAAGTTCGGTGAATAAGAAGTAACTTTTTAAAGATCGATAAGTAATATATTAACCTATAGCAAAGTTCAGTAACCATTGATTAAATTATCTCTATGATCATGTGCAAGCCGGGTGACTCTTTGACAATTTCCATACGGTGCGGACCATGTCCATAGAAAATGTAAGTTTTAGACTTTGAACACCAAAAAAATTCAAATGGGAACCAGGTGCTACATTAGGCAAAATTTGAAGACCGTGACTACATATTTCCTTTAGGAATAATGACATAAGATGCTAGCACTTACAATCCACCAGATGTGCTAGGTGGTGAATGTTTCTGATCCAAGTTCCATTTAACTTCAGAACCTGTAATTGAGTTTGTCTTAGGTTTCACGTCTACAACTGACACATGCACGTACACGTGCACAAGCATGCAGACACGTACACACCAGCATTTCTTACTAGGCTATTTTTAACTTGCCTGTTCATTGCTCAGATCTTCATACCCAATATTCACTTCATTAGCTAAGACCTGCAAGAATACATCTAGTTAGCAAGTGAAAAATTCCATGCATGTAGCCATGTACTAAGAAATATTATTTTCCCCCAATTTTTAGATGGGATGACATTCACTTATGGAAAACTTGCACTTAGTGCTGTATGGGAAGTGTTTATAAACTTTTGAAATTATAAATAGATAGAAACGAGTGGTGGATAATACTTGTGGGTCCTCGAAATGTGTAGATAAAAAATGAATTTTTATAAACAATTCATAAACTGTAGAAATTCAGAGTAGAGAATTATTTATCTTATCTCACTATTGTATGGAAGGTTACACCCGTATATAAAAGAATTCCTAGCAACTAGAAATAATCAGTTTCTTAAAAGTTTTAGGAAATTTAAAAACAAGAATATCCTGACTAATTCAACCCCCTAACTAACAGCTAACAATTCCTATATACATGGAAAACAATATTTGAATAATCAAATAATCTAATCCTAACTTTCAACATAAACATGAGCCAAACAAAGTCTAAGACAACCTAGCAAGACCTAAGCAGCAATTCATGCAGAAGATCAGTTCAGATAAGGGTTATGTGAATATATAATTTAAACCCTATTCTAATATTAGAGTACTATGTATGTTTTTGCCCTTTCATGTTATAGTAATTGCAAATCGAAAATGTTCAGCCAAACAAATATGTGGTGCTCTATATGTACTACCAGTGTCAAGATGACAAAAGCATGATACGATGATATGGGATTGGAAGGACACAGGTTGAAGTCTTTTTTGGAGCTATTTTGGAATGTCAAGTGAGAATCCAATGGTCGGGTGCACACTTTGAAAAGTAATAAACCCTGCCATGTATCCTCGTGTGAGAGGTTCATAATGGTAACGACAGTTTTGGGGTCAAAGGTTAAAATTAAGTAGAGAGACCACATATTGTGCATGGCATAACCAGAGAAACAACAAAGAGATGTGACACTATAGAACCTCATTACAGGAGAATATTGGGCATTAGTATCTTGTATTAGGTTGCCTTAGTTTCCCATGTTATATGAAGGAAACCGAGGGTGCTATTTCTCTGCAAGACAGAGGTGTGAGAAAAAAAACATTGTAACCATTCTCCTCCTTTATTATAGTGAATAATTTGCAGCAGTCAATGTAGCTCTAACGTTGAGGTGAACTACTGTATATCTAAGTGTTTACGAGTGTGTTTCTGTTTTTGGATTTGCTAAGTATTGCTCTTTGGATTGAGATTAGGACTTAATCGCTAACACTTTTGGGTGAGAAGCTGCTTGGGAAGTATTAGCACACATACCTGTGATAGGATCACAATCTGTTCCCCTTTGAACCTAGCCAATGAGTACCGTGCCTTTGTCAACAGCTTCAACTGAACAGAAGACAAAAGCTACTAATCAACCACAGAACTTAAGCGACATATAGTATTAATGTGTCATTAGAAATAAAAGAAAAAACTACCCCAATGGTATCTTCACATTCTTCCCTGTCAGAACAAGTACAAATTAGTTTTAGTAGCAATATGAACCCCATGCTAAAATTTATTTGAAATTTTGGCAAACAATAGATATAAGGCAAAATAGTCAAATAAACAAACAAATCTCATGCATACTCAATCAAAGGTTCTGATAGAGGAGTAAACACCATTCCAGCAACTATCAAATATGAAGGCTGACCTCCTTCAATATGATATGGAACCTTGAGGAAATTTTTATAGAAATTCATCAATATCAAAATGTCTAATCATATTATCCCAAAGGAAAGTTTAATCAAAGATCTAAACATTTCTCTACTTACTAAATGCACATGTGGATTCGTGATGGCTTGAACTTTCATAAATTGTCCTCCTCTAATAACGCCAAGCTCTGCTACATCGCCTGCAAATCTGAAATTGAGTGGTTCTTTGTATTAGAATTAAAGACAAGTGTCAGCTTAATAGAAAGCTAATTGTAGTGGTAGATCCATAATTCAGACTATGGAAGGAACGGTCTTTTTAAAAGGATAGGAAAATGAATAGGAGCATGCAATATAAGAGAGAGTGAATATAAAATTGTGGAATTCTAAATAATGGCAAAATAGAAAAAAAAAAAAATATTGCATGAGCACACTGAGTTTAGAGACCTAATTCCTCGTGTAAAGACTGTCAAGATAAAAGAGATGTTATCGAACTAACATTGGAAAAGAACATATTTAAATACAAGGACTGACTAAGATTGATGCATAAAGCAATATGATCTCCTCTTCCTCTTAACAGTTCAACAATTAAACTGAATTACATCAGTACGGAAGACATCATGCTACTGACATCCACACAACTTATCGAGAATAACATTATAAAGCACAAGCATTAAACTAGCAGTCTTTTAGCTATTGATGAACAATAGTGTACAATTTAACGTGCTAAAAATGTCAAGGTTACTTAGTAGTTACTGATAAAATGCAGTGTTTGTAATGGCTGTAAGGCAGGTTAAACATAAAATTCAACTTTGTTGCCAAAGTAAAGAATTTTACTTTTGACTAATGAGAAAGCGAAATGCAATGCGTTCAGTTGTTTGGAATGGCACTGTCCCTTCACAACCAACACGAACACCATCAAAACTTACAATGACATCCCCCTGGAAGACAAAGAGAGAGCTCGTGTTATTCGATTTCTAACACCAAATTTTTTTCAGTATACGCTACTGAAATAACAGTAGCCCTAGATATTTATTCTGATGCTTGAAAAAACACAAAAATCGAAAATTATAAAGACAATAATAACAACACAACAGTGAGCTACTATCGAGTTGCCTCTTTTTCACTAACTCGCCAAGTTTTCATGGATCAATTTTGAATACAGACAACCAAATTCATCGGTACCATTCAGATGTATGTAATTAAACTTTATATGAACTATGCAGTGATGGCATGACAACATTATTTGACCCAGAAAAATTAAGAATTTCTGCCAAAAAATTATTCTGTTTTGGAAATATAGAATTCCTGAACCAGCTAAACAATGAATGACAGAAATTTCTGCAACTAATTACAATCTTGGATGGATGAAAAAGTTGACACACATATGATACACACCTTACTGCAGATACTTATTCGAATAGCTTTCTATAATAGTTAAGTTGTCCAGTATTTTCCACTATACCTTTTTCAAATTAAAAAAAAAATTATATATATATATATAAAATTCCAGGAACCAGACAATGTAGCATAACAATAACCACATCCAGAAACAGCTAGGATGATGTGACTAACAATAAGATATTTGTTGCAAGGGTAACCTGTCTATAATAAAAACCTCTGTAGCACGGACACTTCAATTAGGGTAGCGTGTCCGTGTCCGACACGTGTCGGACACGAGTCGATACCGACACTTCTAGGACACTCTACCGTAATCATTTTTCTTTTTATATTAGAAATATTATATATTGTTAATTCAAAGTTATTAGCAAGTAACAAATATGTACTCATGTTTAAAAGATTTTAACAAGAAAAATTAATAACAAGTATAAAACTAAATTTATATTATATAAATGAAGAATTTTTAAAAATTTAATCAACGTGTCGATAACGTGTCGTGTTTGTACTTTTTTTAAAAATCGCGTGTCGGCGTATCCGACACGTATCGTGTCGGACACACGTGTCCGTGTCGGTGCATCATAGATAAAAACCGTACTCATCAGGATGGCGCAAGATACTGTAGTATGAAAAAAAATGCAAGAAACTGCAAGTCATCATGTGATGCAAGAACATATTGGTGGTGAGAAACAAAAGAGATTGCTCCAATATGAAAGATGGTATACCTTCTTCAATACATTACTGGCATCAGAAGTTGGCTCAACATTCCGTACAAGTACACCCTGCAGAATAAAATAATATGGGAAATATATTAGGTGACTGTTACATAGATTTTGCGAAGCATGGACACTCATAGGGTGAGCATTTATATCCGATATATATTGGACACTGATGTGCATTGGATACTAGGCGAATATGCCAAATGGCATTTTCTATTTTTGATATACCTTTTTAAATTGTTGGTGTCTCCGACACATGTCCGACAGGCATGTGGTGTGTCTCTTTCATACTTTTTCAATTTGTAAGACAATAGAGATTGCGAAAACATATGAGAGAGAGGACAAAACGCACTTTGTGGAATATAAATTTTACAGCACACACTGCTTAAAAACATCATGCAATCTTGATGTTAAACGAGCCAAAATCCCAGGTGGCATCCAGAGAACTTTCAAGAACTCAGTTGCGCAGTCTACAGTAAGTATTAAATCATATTGTTGTAGCATTATAAGCATTTAGACAGTAAAAATATGTGGATCTTCTAGTCTAGTTTGATGAAAGAGTAGACCTCATTTAAGGGAACATTTAAGAAGGCCCTCAAAGCTGGATTCTCCAATTTCTGCAACAACACCCCAAGTGAAGGAAAACCTGAGAATTTTGCTAAGATGTTTATTTGATATGCTTCATGGACAGCAGAAAAAAATTACTTTCATGTTATTACATGACCTTAAAGAGTAACAAAAAACTAAATTGTAAATTATCTACTAAGATACATGCAATGAATTCTCCACTGCATGAATGATTTCGGCAGAAGTTCATATTCTTGACAAGAAACCTATTCTCAATTGTCACTCTATCAATGGCAGGTCCAAAGAGAGTTGTTGGGGTTTCCACTAACCTTTAAATCATCTGACAGAACTCAAATTTCTCTCAAAAAGCCTCAGTTTTGCCCCATATGGTAGAAAGGAAAGAATGTAGAGTACTCTGACCCATGTGTGACAGGTTGATAACGAAAACCCATGTAGAGTACTCTGACCCATGTGTGACAGGTTGATAACGAAAACCCAATTTCTCCGCCAGTGAAAAATAATGAAAATATGACAAGAATGAAAAAAATTAGGGTCCGTTTGATTGCAAGGGTGGAAAATGAGTGAAAAGAAAATGAATTCCAGGGAAAATAATTGTCTAGAACTTGTTTACCAGGAAATTATTAATTAAGTGTGTTTAATTGGTATAATTTTCCACCATGAAAATTTTTAAATTTTTTATCTTTTTGTGTTCGTGTGGCTTTGTTTTACATGAAAATTGTCCATTAAAGTGATAATTTTTTCCACAATTGATTATAAAATTTGTTTCAATTTCCAAAAAGAAAAAAATAATTTCCTAAAAAATAATTTTTTTAATCAAAGTTTAGTATTCGTTTGACTTTGTTTTAGATGGAAATTATCCATTAAAGTGAAATTTTTTTTACAATTGATTATGAAATTTGTTTCCATTGCTAAAAAAAAAATTAATAAAATAAAATAAAAATAAAAAACCTGGAATCTGATTTCCCACCAAAAAGGTGGGAAATCCAATTCCACAAAACTGGTGAAAACGGGCGCGTGAGGTTGGCACCCGGAAAAAAATGGCCATCAAACAAGCCAAATGGGTGGAAATGGAAAATCCATTTTCCATGAAAAATAATAAGCCTCAATTCTCTGGATCAGCTTACTGTAATATAATTGTATGAAGTTTGTACGAACCTATTAATCCTTACATACTAACATGACTTGCAAATGTATTAATGGTTAAAGGCACACAACCAAAATGCGTTGGCTATTACAATTATCAGAAGTGACTTTTAAGCATGGCATTGCATTCTAATTACAAGGGTGCAGGAAGCCTCACCAGTGTATTTCCCATTCCTCTCATAGTCCTCCAGAAAATGAGATACAACAGTAGTTGGAATCACGTAACCAATATTCTCAGCCTCATCAGATCTGTAAACCTAAAAGAAATTTCTCATGAAAACGTACAACTGAAATGAAATTTGCTATCAACTGTCAGGGAACCCATCAGCCTGGAAGCTAGGAGATCAAAATACTTGATATAAACATATGGCGACTTTTCAAAGGTGTTGTAGGCCAAAAGATTCTTCCTAAAGCGAAGAGGTAAATAACAAAGCTAGAATCTAAAACCTAACATATTTTGCTATTGAAATTTGACTAGATAAAACCTACCTGAAACGCCACTCCAATACAGTCTCCCTGGTCGTTGAATGCAGGGCCACCACTATTACCTATTATATAGTTCACATAAGCAATGATGCATGAAAGGTAAAAAATACAATATATTTTACTCGTATGGCTATAAGAATGCACTACACATGGCAATTTGAACAAGAAACCCAAGCCACGTGGTGCACCGCCCTGCTGCTCCTATCCCAGCCTATTAGAATCCCACATTGCTTGGGAAAATATAAATAATCCACTTAATAAGGTGAGGGCAATTCTCCCCTAATAAGCCGGTTTTATTAGGTGGAGTTAGGCCCAATATTCCTAACATGGTATCATAGCTAGGCCCAATTATGAAATGTTGGGTGCCACCCAATATTGATTTGTTCACAGTTGTTTGGCATTGTCCACGCTGTGCGTGAGGGGGCGTATTAGAATCCCACGTTTTGGAGTTAGCTTATTTCGTTTAAGAGAGTGCAAAAAGGAATAAGTACTCCAATTTCGCTCACAACACGATGAAGAAGATGGTTGCCCCAATAATTTCAAGGCATAACTTTGAAGCATAGGTGTGCAAGCACCATAAATAACCCACCAAGTCTTTGGGTCCAAGCGGTAACGATCATGGATAGATTCAAAATCACCAAAGTCATCTTCCATAGTTGAGAATTTGGCATATTCCTTGTTCACCATATTACGCTCTTCATTTGATAAGTACCTCTTAAAGCATTTTATTCTCTCTCTTGAAATCTCTACATCTCTATGTGGAGCAAGGCGAGTGGGATCATCATTAAGCCATTCCTCGCTATAGTACCTAAACGAGCAAAAAATAAATAAAAATAAAGAAATGACAATTAATTCAATAACTAAAAATATTAAATATTATGAAATGTAAATAAATAATAATTGTATGAATGAATTTAAAAATTACCTTGGATTTAGAGAATGAGACAAGCAATGAAGTGGAGTATTATTTTTGTTCCAACGATCTACAAGTATCCGATGAACAACATTGTAGAATGATGATTCCTCTTCTTGAACCTTTTTCTCATGTCTATAGATTATTCCTCTCACTTTCTCAATCATTGTATCCCACATGTCGTAAACCAAGTGAAGACAAGGTTTATCCGTATCACAAAATCTAGGCATGTCATAAATGGGAGACGTGAATGAAAGAACATAACTTATAGAGTCCCACCAAAGATCATCAAGCACTTTCAATTTTACAAAACTTGCCTTCGTCATGTCATCTTCTCGATAAAGTGACCATTTTTCACTAATAACCAATGCTTGAAGACCACGTTGGATAAGCTTAAATCTTTTTAACATGACAATAATAGAAGCAAATCGTGTCTCCGCTACGGAAAGCAACTTCAAAGGCACAAATTCATTAAACATTGCTAGTCTCATGGAATGGTTCATGATAAAAAAATTTATAATCATTACGTCATCATGAAGATTAGTAATCCAATTGCATTCCTCATATGTGATCAAATTGTTTTCAACATTCTTTGCGGCACAAATGTTCTTCAAAGCAAGATTTAGTGTGTACAACACATGGTGTCCAAAAAATATGAGGATACTCCAATTCAATTATTTGCCCGGCACCTTTGCAATTTGGAGCATTATCGGTTATTACTTGAACCACTTTTTCATGACCAATTTCGTTTATAACCTCCTTCATCAAGTTAGCAATAAAATATTTATCTTTTGTTTCACCGGAACAATCAACCGCTTTTAAAAACATTGGTCCACTCTCGGTCACCGCCATAAAATTAATTAGTGGCCTTCTTTGTGGATCACTCCATCCATCGCTTACAATGGTAACTCCTTTTTCCGTCCATGTGCCCTTAATTGGATTTAATAACCTTTCCACATTTTTTCTCTCTTTTTGAAGAAGAGTAGTTCTCAACTTGTTATAACCGGGAGGCAAATACCCCGAAATTCGACTATTGGAAGCAAGAGTATAAGAACTAATGTAATAAGGATTTCTTGCAAGATTAAAAGGCAAACCACTTGAATAAAACATTCTAGCAATTTCGGAATCCAATTGGTCACGTGTTGTCAAATTAAAAGCATTTTCTATTGCACTATTCTTTCTTTTCCTTTCCTCCAAAACATAACAATCCTTAGAACACATATTATCCGACGGCAATGGCACTCTTTTCCCCAATTTAGTTTGCATTCTCAACTTGGCTTCATCTTCAATCTTTTGCATTTTACATATATCTTTCATAGTTACTTTTCCACAAGCCCCAATTCCACATCCTTGTAATTTTAACAAATGTGCTCTCACTCTTGTGTATGAACTTGTCTTAGTTGCATTACAAAAATTGCATTGCCAAAGAATATTACCACCCTTTTCATTAGATTTATCAAGTTTTGTAACATATTTCCAAAGAGGTTTAGACAAATCATCATCCATAGCATTACCACTCATAACTTCAAAAGAAAAATAATTTCAAATACTTAAATAAGATAGGAGTGATATTACCCGAAATTTGACAAAAATATCTTCTTCTTGATCTTGCAAATGATTCTTCAAATGAATTTTTTTTTCTGAAATTTTATGAAGATTTTCGGCCATTAACATTGATGAAGAATAATGAGTTTTTATACAAGTTTTATTGTTTGTTGAAGGGTAAAATTGTACAAATTAATTCAAACAAAATATCAATTTTATAAAAAAAAATACAGCTATTGACGTCAAACTTTTCAATTTTGAAAGAAGGAAAAGACTGAATGACTTCTTTGACCTACCATTTTGAATTTTTTATTAATAAAATGAAGAGACTTTTCATAATTTTAGGCTACTCCTCTGCCATTTGTCATAAAATTTTCAGCTCCTCAGTCATTCACATTTCCCAGACACGGCAGCAACAGGACCACGCCTCCTTCGTCTTTCTCTTTTCTCTCTCTTTCAATATCTTTCCTTCTTTCTCATTTCTCTGGCCATTGCTCAACTATTCAGGCACTGGTGGAGCTTCAAAAGTCGAAAAAGAGCTGAAATCATGTCAAAACAAAAAGGTATGTTTAGTTCCAGATTTCAGTTTCCCTACGCAAATAACTCGAAAAGGAAAAACATGAATCAACCCACCGAAGCCTCCGACACGCTGCAGCATCTCCGACACGCGTCGGCGACGTGTCGGAGGCGTATCGGTGTCCGATACGTATCGGACACCGATACGCTGTCACCGGCAGCGTGTCGGTGCTTCTGAGGTCATAATTATCTGGTTCTAAGTAACATCCAAGTGATTTACCACCCAATTGACAAATGGATTGAATGCCTCCTCTGTGAGGATTTCCTCCCCATTATATAGGTACAGATGTGCGATATACAATACTAGAATCAAGCCTAAGTTACAGCTATTACCTATTCTGACTATACAAAAGGTAACTATATATGAACCGGTGAAACTAAATAAGGAAACAAAGAACGTATTATGTTGACATCCCCCATCAAATTGATGTTGGTCGGTCAAGAAGCATCAATTTGCCCACAAGAAACTGATGACGTTGTGTCATGGCTTTCGTAAGCACATATGCGATCTAGAGGTCAGTAGAAACATATGGAAGAGAAATGATACGAATGTCCAATACTTCTCGGATGGAATAACAGTCCACCTCAATGTGTTTGGTACGCTCATAAAAACAGGATTGGCAGCAATCTGAATGGCACTAGTGTTATCCGCATGTAGAGTAGGATCGGACTGAACACAACCAATATCAGCAAGGAGACCACGAAGCTAGAGAATCTCAGAACAAGCAGCAGACATCGCACGGTATTCGGATTCGGTGGAAGATTTGGAGACGTGGTCTTGTTTCTTACTCTTCCAAGATATCAAAGAGTTACCGAGAAACATGCACCAACCTATAATAGATCGCCGCGTATCAGGACATCCTGCCCAATCAGCATCACTATAAGCCACAAGCCAAATAGGAGTCTCAGTAGGGAAGAACAAGCCATGACTAGGAGAACCTCGAATATATCGAATGATGCGACGAACAGCAGCTAAGGGTAGATGACGTGGAGTCTGCATAAACTGACTAACCTGTTGTACTACAAATGAAATATCAGGTCGAGTAGTGGTCAAATAGTTCAAACTTCCCACTAATTGTCTATACATAGTGGGGTCGAAAAAGGAGATCACCCTCTTCCCGACAATACTTCGTGTTTTCTTCCATAGGAGTATCCACAGAAGGAGTATCCTGAAGACCAGCTAATGCAATCAGATCTTGAGCATATTTATACTTATTCAAGAAAATGCCAAAGGAATCAGTATGAACTTCCAAGCCTAAGAAGTATGTAAGAGGACCAAGGTCCTTCATATGAAATGAAGCTTAAAGATGCTGTTGCAGTCGGGTGATCAAGGTAGAGTCCGTCCTAGAGCCCAAATTATAATTTCAAAGCCCAAATAAATTTACTATAACCAGCCGAAATGAAGACTTCAGAAAGCCCAATAAGAAATCACACAGAAGGTCCGATTTGTACCTTCACGAGATCGACAATGATTTAAGAATCCGCTACCTGCTCTTGCCACCATTGATACCGATCCACTCAACCGTCGGCCACTATGGAAGTGCCGACCTGAAAACAACAGAAAATCTGTTGTCGCAGTGATTCAGGATAAAGTCCGATTGTCCCAAGATTGCGACCAATTTTCCGGCCTCCAAGGATGACAATCAGGATACCCAAGAAGACTGTAGAAATAGTCTGAAATTATTGAATCCTAAATCAGAAACCGAGCTCTGATATAGTGATACCATGACAAATGGATTGAATGCCTCCTCTGTGAGGATTTCCTCCCATTATATAGGTACAAATGTGCGATATACAATACCAGAATCAAGCCTAAGTTACAGCAATTACCTATTCTGACTATACAAAAGGAAACTATATATGTACAACTGGTGAAACTAAATAAGGAAACAAGGAGTGTATTATGTTGACATCAATTTCCCATCAAACTCTGGCTCAGAAGCACAGACACGCTGTCGGCGACAACATACCGGTGTCCAACACGTATCGGACACCGGTACGCCTCCGACACGTCGCCGACGCGTGTCAGAGGCGAGAAAATACAGATGACTTGAAGAAATCAGTAAGAGAAATTGATGGGAGGGAAGAAATGCTAGCTTGAACGGAACAAATGCTTCTGAAACAAACCAATTATTAGATGGGAGGGAAGAAATGTTAGCTTGAACGGAAGAAACCATGTAGGCAAGAAGTCGTCGACTGTTCTGGTTAGTAGTGGGCAAAACCCAAACCAAACCGACCAAACCGACAGGTTTGGGTCGTTTTTTTCAATTTTTGGGGCGGGTTGTAGGTTGGGTAATCGGGTCGGGTCGGGTCACGGGTTAGCAACCCAAACCCGATAGGACCCGACCCGAAACCCATAAATTAAAAAAAAAACACCAAAAACAATTT
This sequence comes from Fraxinus excelsior, assembly GCA_019097785.1. Lineage (NCBI taxonomy): Eukaryota > Viridiplantae > Streptophyta > Magnoliopsida > Lamiales > Oleaceae > Fraxinus > Fraxinus excelsior. The sequence goes on from CM032629.1 coordinate 12,028,329, forward strand.
TAATTTTTGAACAAAACCCTAAAGCTCCAGCGCAACCACATCCCAGTCCCACAGACAGAAGCTCCTCTGGCTCTGAGTCCTCTCTCCGTCTTTCGCTCTCGCTCCAGTGCAGCCACATCCCAACGTAGCTAGCTATCTGCTCTCTCAGGCTACCGCCTTCAGGCAAGTGTTTGTTGTGTTTAAGGCAGTTTTAACTTCGAGTAGATAGGGGTGTGTTTTGGGTTCCTCGAATTTTTGATCTTTTAGATGATGAAGGTCTTAATCTTTGATAAATTCCTTGGGATTAGTTCTATAACTTTGGTTTGTTCTCATTAATTCTCTTATCTAGAAATCATATGGTTGAACCGTGAACGAAACTTTGAAAATACTAACTTTCCTTTTGCCATGTTATTACCAAATAAATTAAATAATTGTGATACAGAGGCCGGTGGAGATGATTCAAAAACTGGTAGAGATTGATTCAAAAGCTAGCAAATTTGTCATGTTTTTTGTATTTTTCATACATGTGCATCTGTGAAGGATTACCTAAGGAAGAGAGGTATTGGAATTGATTGGCTATTGCACCATGATCTTTTAAACCGTCGCGTTCCATTTCTTTAAATTTGATTCCACCAAAATGCTTTTGGTCTGCCTTTATTTACCTCACAGTTTAAGTGACTTCAGAAGTTAGGGTAGACCATGAGATGTATTACCTAGTTAGATTAGTTCGCATACAAATGTATTCCTTTAATCTTGTAACCTTTTTTACATCAGTAATTTTTGTTTTCAATTTCTTTGTTTACATTTGTTTGTTATGTTTGATCTGACCAAAGGTTTTGTAATATTATAATGAATTTTTGTTTAATAATTATCATGAGTTTAACTTCGTTGGATTTGTTTTTTTACCGATAATACTTTCTCAAATACATGATATTCCAAGGGTGTTTAAGGGGTTCATCATTTTCATCTGCGAGCTTGTATGTTCTTGGCCCAATTACTTCAATGTTGATTTGTTCTATGAATGTTTTGTTCATTTCTTATTTTGGCTCAACTTTATTAATTCAGAGCAACATAATTATATTTATTTCTTTGATTGACTCCTTGAAAGAAATTAATCTGTTGATAGTTTGGACATGTTAAGTATGATTTTACCATGTATGAAGTACTTTCTTATTTTTTATTAAGCTGTGATTTTGTTGGTAGGTATGGATGTAGGGGAAGAAAGTCGCACTGGGACACAAGCTCAATCAGATTCAAATGCCACAGAGTTGCAATCTAGTCTAAAAAATTACGTGCACCGTCAACATTGGGTAAACGAAAATCTCATAGACTTGCTTCTTATGTTTGGGATCGCTTCACTCTATTAAGCTCAAAGGATGATTGTAATACCCCAGACCAAGAAAGTTTAAGAGATTTGATAAGTACTACTCATACCAACAAGGTGCACCTTCTTTTCTGGAAGTCCATCATTAGAAACTCCACAGTTAAGCGAGCTTGGCTTGGAGCAATTCTATGATGGGTGACCCCCTGGGAAGTTTTCTCGGGGAGCGTGCGAGTGAGGACAAAGTATGCTGAAAAGACTCATGTTGGTACAGTGGGAACAGTACGTCGTCGATCTAACGGTCGGGGCAGTCCGTTAAGTGGGACCCGGGTCGTTACAAATGGTATCAGAGCGGGTTGCCAGCCGGAAATCGGGAACTAAGTGCTATGCGGGACAAAGTGCTACGCCAAAGGACGGGAGCCACCTCTTGAACCCGTAGGAGCCACCTCTAGAATCCGAACGCCTAGCAACAGATCCTCAGATGGATCAAGCGCGACGAGGACGTCGCGAGTCTAACGGGGGGTGATTGTAATACCCCAGACCAAGAAAGTTTAAGAGATTTGATAAGTACTACTCATACCAACAAGGTGCACCTTCTTTTCTGGAAGTCCATCATTAGAAACTCCACAGTTAAGCGAGCTTGGCTTGGAGCAATTCTATGATGGGTGACCCCCTGGGAAGTTTTCTCGGGGAGCGTGCGAGTGAGGACAAAGTATGCTGAAAAGACTCATGTTGGTACAGTGGGGACAGTACGTCGTCGATCTAACGGTCGGGGCAGTCCGTTAAGTGGGACCCGGGTCGTTACAATGATCCTGATGTTAGGTGTAAGTGTAGTTATTGTGGAGTAGATTATGCTTGTGGCACTAGTACATTGAGTAATCATTTGACAAATAAATGTAAGAAGTATCCAGGTAGATTGGTGGATAAGAAGTAGAAATCCTTATTTTTTGAGAACAATGAGGGTGGAGAGGGCAATCTTATTGTTGTTGGTCGAACCGAGAAAGAGTGTAGAGTTGCATGTGCTAAAATGATAGTTGTGGATAAATTACCTTTTAGGTTTGTTGAAGCTCGTGGTTTTAGGTATTTTTGTAGTATAGCATGTCCTCACTTTAAGCCTCCATCTCGTAGGACTCTCGTTAGAGACATTTATCAGTTGTATTTGGATGAAAAACTGAAATTGAGGGATGCCTTTCATTTTCACCGCCAAAGGGTTTCCCTTACAACTGATACGTGGACTTCTATTCAAAATATTAATTACATATCTCTTACAGCACACTACATTGATTCCAAATGGAAGCTTAATAAGCGTATTTTGAATTTTTGTGTCGAAAAACTCTTGGAAAAATGATTGAGACTTGTTTGCATGATTGGGGGATTGAGAAAAATTTTGCAATCACTGTTGATAATGCAAGCTCCAATGACACAGACATGTCTTATCTTAGGCGAAAGGTAGTTGCTTGGGGTAGTGAGGGATGTGTTCTAGAAGAGAGGTATTTGCACTTGAGATGTTGTGCACACATTATCAATTTGATCGCTGGTGAAGAGTTGAGGGAAGCACGTGACTCCATTGTGACTATTCGCAATGCAATCAAATATGTGAAATCTTCTCCAGCTAGGTATGAAAAGTTGAAGGAGTGTGCTAGGAAAGAAAAGATTGATTGCAAGTCTATTGTGTTTTTGGATGTTCCAACTAGGTGGAACTCTACCTATTTGATGTTGGAAACGGCATTGAAATTTGAAAAAGCTTTCGATAGGTTAGAAGAGGATGATGCTCAGTATTTGCATTACTTTCGCGAAGATGATGTTAGTAGAATGAGGGGTGGACCTCCGTCAAGTACAGATTGGGAATGTGCATCTGTATTTGTTAAATTTCTTCAAAATTTCTATAATGTGACTTTGACTTTTAGTGTTTCATTGAATGTTAGTGTTTGTGCTTATCTTCATGAAATTTGTAATCTTGTAATCGAATTGGATGAATGGAGATTAAGTGAAAACTTTTTATTGGGTGAAATGGCGAATAACATGAAGAAGTTTGATAAGTATTGGGGTAAAATGGAAAATGTGAATCAGTTGTTGCTATTTGCTACTATCCTCGATCCAAGATACAAACTGGATTATGTTGAATATTGTTTGAATGATCTATATACGGATGGGGAAGTCGTTAGTAACATGATGAAGTCTTTGAAAGCCAATTTGATGGATATTTATGAGTGGTATGTACGTCATGAAAGTGTTGAAGGAAGTAATAAAGTGTCAACTGAGGAATCTATAAGTTCTACCAATACATTTAAAGGATGCTCTTCTTCTACGAAGGATGCTCGCCTTAGTAGATTTATGGAAAAACAAGCACAAAAGGATTCGGTTGAGATAAAAAATGACGTGGAACGATACTTATTGGATGCGCGTGAAAGCATAGAGAAAAAAGATTTTGAAATTGTAGTTGGTGGAAGGTTAACAGAAATAAATATGGTGTCTTGTCCAATTTGGCCAAAGATGTGTTGGCAATTCAAGTGTCAATTGTTGCTTCATAAAGTGCATTTAGTACTGAGGAATGATACTTGATCCTTTCCGTAGTTCCTTAAGTCCTAGGATGGTCGAGGTCTTATTATGCACCCAAAATTGGTTGAAAGCTTCTCCGAAGTTGGATGGTTTTTGCATGGAAGATGTTGAGCATTACAACCAAATGGATGAACTTTTAGATTCAATGAATTCAAAATCAACTAAAGATGACTACTGGCCCAACGTAAGTAATTCATTTATTTTACAAGATGTCATGTTTCAGTTATATATATATATATACATATATATATATACATATATACAACAACATAAAATTTAAACTTAATTCTGTTCTGATTAAAATGTTCTGACAATGCATTCATACATGCAAGAAAATACTTTTGATCTTTTGGATTTTTGTTATAAGAAATCCATAGGATAAAGTTAATTTTGAGAAAAAAATTTATAACTCTTTTCAGAGAACCCCCCCCCAATCAGAGCACTAAGGAAGTAGAAATCGGGACTGGTATAGAAATACTTATAATTTATGCTTTTAGAAATTATAGGAGTTAGAAAAAATAGATTAAGATATAAAGTTAAATATAGTAAAGATATTTGTGGATATTTTGAAGAAGATAATAATAGTAGAAATTGTAATTTAGAAAAACATAAACTACATAGTTTATTCTCAGAAGATCCTAGTCAAAATATTCTCATAGACTTAATTATAAATTTATCTAGAAATTTAGAATTAGAAAACAAAAAATTAGGTAGAACTTTAGAAATAATATTAGATTATCTTAAAAATAAGAATAATACTAAAGAAGACTTAGATTATATCAGAAACCAAAATCGTACTGTTTTAGATAAAATATCAAAAACAGAAAATATATCTGCAATAACAGATATTATTGAATTAAAAAGAATATTAGAGAAACCTAAAGGGATAGAAATAGAAATAAAAAAGATTTTAATTGAAATAGAAGGAGCAATAAAAGAATTAAGAGCTAGAATACTTGCTATAGAAAACTCAAAAGCTTCAACTTCAACATCCAATATAGAGAGTGATCTAAAACTTTTAACAGGAAAATTAGGAAATTTAAATCTAGAAAAAACAGGAAAAGAAAAAATTACCAGAAAATTACCAAAAGAATATAAATTTCCAAGATGAATTTATCAGCACCATTTCTAGGAAGATCTAGAACAATTAGTGGAGAAACCTCTTCTTCTAGAACAAGTACTTCAAGTATAAATAGAAGTTTAATAGAAAGAGTTTTAAGTAGACCACAACAATATGAACAAAATATAGAAGAAATTTTAGATCCACAACAAGATTTTATAAGATTTCAGACCCATGGATTAAGATTATTAAACCCAGATGTTTTATATAATAGAGGAATATTTGAATCAGGAACCCAGTTTTTTAGACATAACAGAGAAGTTTCTATTCAATGTATAGGAAACCAAGTAAGGAAACTAAACTTAATCTCAGAAGATTCTAAAAAAGAATTAAAAAAGAGAAATTATAGATTTATGCATTTAGGATTAATAGTCATAGGAATTAAAGGATTAATGAGAAAAAATTTAGGATGTAAAGTATTAATTACTATTTATGATGAAAGAATAAATAATATAGATAAAAGTCAAATTGCTAGTATGGAAGTAGATATGAATAATAATAATGGAATAATATATTGTAATTCAGACTTTTTACTAACTATTAAAGATTTTTCAGAAAAAATTAAAATAGGAATTCAGACTAAAGGGTACGAAGATGTAGAAAGTGGAGAAAATTTATTAATTCATATAGGATTTTTAGGTAGATGTTCAAATAATTCACAAACTAAGTATAAAATTTATATAGATAAAGTAGTAAATTTAATGAGTAGTAAAGGAATAAATATGGTAAAACCAAAAGAATACTTATCAGAACAATTAGCAGGATTAGAATGGGATATGGATAAATTTTTAGAAGAACAAGAAAAAATTATTGCACCAAGAGAATCATTAACTTATAAAGATGTAAATGGAAGAACTAGTTTAAGATTTACAGATTATAGTCAAATACATAGACAATCTGAAGAGGAAGAATCAAATCAAGAAGAAGAACAATATCAAGATCAAGTAAAATCAGGATTTTGGCAAGTTAAGATGCATCCAGATAGTATAAAATGGACAGCTTTTACCTGTTCAGAAGGACATTTTGAATGGCTAGTAATGCCATTTGGAATTAAAAATGCACCAAGTATTTTCCAAAGAAAAATGGAAAATATTTTTAATAAGCATAATAAATTTGTTATAGTTTATATAGATGATATTTTAGTATTTAGTAAAAATAGAAGAGAACATAGAGGACATTTACAAATTGTTTTTTCAGAATTCATTAGACATGGTTTAATTATTAGTAAAAAGAAAATGGTTTTATTTAAAGAATTTATAGATTTTTTAGTTAATATAGGAGAAGGGAAAATTAAACTTCAACCTCATATTTCTCAGAAAGCTTTAGAATTTCCAGATAAAATAGAAGAATTAAAGCAAATTCAAAAATTTTTAGGATTAGTAAATTATGCAAGACCATTTATAAAAGATTTAGGAAAAATCGCAGGACCATTATATGCAAAAACCTCACCAACAGGACAAAGATTTTTTAATCAAGAAGATATAAAATTAGTACAAGAAATAAAAAATAAGATAAGAAATTTGCCAGAATTATCTATGCCATTAGATACAGATTACTTGATAATAGAGACAGATGGAAGTATATTAGGATGGGGAGCCATTTTAATTTGCAAACCCAATAAATATACTGATAAAAGTACAGAAAAAATTTGTAGATATAATAGTGGAAATTATAAAGAAAAAGGAAATTTAAGTAGTATAGATGCAGAATTATTAGCTGTAAATTAAGCATTAGATAGTTTTGAATTATTTATTATTTCTAAAAAAGAAATAACTATAAGAACAGATTGTATAGCAATAGTTTCTTTTATTAATAAAATGAAAATAGACTCAAAAAGAAGTAGTAGACGTAGATGGTTAAATTTTATAGATAGAATTACAAATACAGGGATTAATATAGAATTTGAGCATATTAAGGGTAGTGATAATAAAGCAGCATATATGTTAAGTAGAATGATAGTGGATAAAAATTATTTTGCTTAATATAAAAATGTTTTACAGATGCCAAGGCCCAGGCCTTTAAGACCAGGGATTCCTCCGGGAAATTCATTTGCATCAAGAATTTTACCTCAGACTTTTTCTAGTCAGAACAGGCCATTCTTGCAAGACCGTTTAAGGTTTGGAAATCAAGAACTCCTTGTGTTTCCTAACAGTAATATTTCATTCAAAGCTTTATCGCATATTTCATTATCTAAAGAAGAAAAGTGTATTTTAGATAATTTATGGATTTCTTATAACAAAAATCCAAAAGATCAAAAGTATTTTCTTGCATGTATGAATGCATTGTCAGAACATTTTAATCAGAACAAAATTAAGTTTAAATTTTATGTTGTTGTAAAAGGAAAAAATCCAAGAATTTTCCATTCATGGTTAGAAGTTTTAGACTGTATTAAAGATTTTTCAGATCCTTTATATAAAGGTTTTACTAATTTCAAAGAAGCAATTGAAGCAGCTAGACAAAATATTGGAATAATTTTTTATCTCTCCTTCTTTAAAAAATTATTCAGATCCTCCTTTAGATTTTTCACCCAGCAAAGATCAGAACATTTTCTGCCAACATTGTGAGTGTATGCAAAGAAATTTTAAATTTGTGAACGAAGCCGATCAGAATCTTATTACAGAAAGAACTCAACTTCAGAAAAAGATTACTCAGCTAGAAAAAGAAATTATGGAGTTAAAAGTCCAATATCCCAAAGGTACTATGGAACCTAAGAAGTCCATAGCTAGTCCAGCTCAAACAGTAGCTGGTAAAGACATTTCAAACCCGTTGATGGTTATGAACTTACCAAAAGTTCAACAGACACAGGAGGCTGTTGATTCTCCTACTAATCAGACTCAGCAAACTGAAAATTTTGCTACAGATCAAAATAAGCAGATTTGGGATACTTTAGGCCAGCCCAGTGGAAAGTTTGATTATTTAGTCAAATATAGTCCATCATGTTCAGAATTTGCAGAACAACAAGTTAAGACTTGTACAGACAAAGGAAAGGCCATTGCTCAAGACAATTTTACTCAAGATAAATTAGATCCAATAATTTTTCAAGACAGTCAGGATCCAAATGAAGAAGTTATCTCTATTAACAAAATTTTAGCTCAGATTCAAGAATTTCAAGACCAGTCAAAAAATGAAGAAGGAAATTCCTCTAGAAGAAAAAAGAAAATTGTTATCAAGAAAAAGAGAAAAGATAATCGCAAAGAAAAAATTGACGAAGCAGTCAAAAAAGCTTTTGAAATAGTTTTAGAAAAACAAGTAGCAAGGGAAAAAGAAATCTCAGAATGCCCGAAAAGTGAGAAAAATGAAGAAGATAATGAGAACAGTCCTTCAAGATTTTCAGATGAAGATCCACAGAACGAAGGATACAATAATTCAGACAGTGGGATATCATTTTCCTCAGTAGTAATCCATAATCTTAATACAGATTGATTTAGATTCCCAATAATGCAGAAGACTCCAAGAAAAGAAAGAAAGTTTGAACACGTTGCAGACAAAGTACTGTAGACCTTTTTGACTAAGAAGAAAAAACCAAAAATAGTGCAACGACAGTAGAGATTCCCAGAAAAAGAAGACAAGACATAAAGAAAGACATGTGGAAAGAAGAAAACAATAATAGAGATTTTTCAAAAAAGAAAGATTCCCATTAGAGGGTAGTTTAGACATTTGCTCCCAAGAATTTTCTCTATAAAAGGACATGATTTCATCATAATAAGGCATGAGCTTACAACCTGTGTAATCCTTGCCTTCGATTCCTTGAAATCCTCCTTAGAAAAAATTCTCAATCCAAAACTGTATAGCTGAATCAAATCTTGTACAAATTTCTTTAAGGTAATTTAAGTATTTTTAAGTTTATTTTAAGTACTTTAGGGACTTCCCGAAAGGGAAATTCTTAGTTATATTTCTTTAATTATGTCTTTATAAATCCCTGCAAAAATAATTTTATGTTTTGTTTGTAAAGTTTCAATTTAGTTTTGAATATGTGTTGATATATGTTATATAATATTTCATTTCATCTTAAGCATATCATAAAACCATAATTTAATTTTTATAGATTAATATGCCTGAGTGACCTAGAAAAATGAGAATTATAGGGTGAGGGTGCCCGTGAAGATATTCTCTTAAATGCTAGGGAAAGGGAATTAATTAATCTAAAAATGTTAGATTAAAATTGGTATGTCTTAAGTGGTGGAAAAAAAAAAGGATTTATTTAAGAAATATAGAAAACTAAGGCGAGTATTGAGTAGGATAAAGTTAATTTTGAGAAAAAGATTTATAACTCTTTTCAGAGAACCCCCCCTATTTAGTACTGAGTAGGATAAAGTTAATTTTGAGAAAAAATTTTATAACTATATATATATATATATATATATATATATATATATATATATATATCAGTTTTTAATTTCATGATTTGTATGTTTCCAACAGATTTCATGAAAATCAGGATCTAAAACACACATGGGAATGAGCTGGAAGAAATAGAGAAGACATGAGTTCCAAAACTTGAGAAACATGAAACTTGAGATAAAAAACTTGAGAATCTTGGAAACTGGCGTTTAATTTTTATTTTTGCAATACTTGTGATGTTTCAAGCCCTGCTGAATTTATTTCAATGTGATCAATGTGACTTGTTTAGCTGTGTTCTTTCATAGTGATAATTTGCTATTGTGGTTTGTTTTAACTTTTAATTAAATGTGTAATCGTTTTTGTTTAATTATTTTGATGAATATTTGATGGATTGTACTATTTTATTTTTCAAGTTTATTGACATTGGTTGGCTAATGGTTATATTAATGTTATTTTATATCAAAAAATTGGACGATTTTAATTTTTGTGCAATAATTTTTTCTCAAACCGACCAACCCGACCCAACCCGACCGATACATAATTGGGTTGGGTTTCAACATTTACATGGATTGAGTTAGGTTGGATTTCATACAAACCGACAATGTTGGGTTGGGGCAAAAACCGACCCAACTCAACCCACACCTATCCCTAGTTCTGGCAAAAAATGCATTTGGGAAGGGAAGTAGTTCTGGGGAAGAAGGAAAGAAGAAATGAAGAAAAAATGCATGGGGAAGGTAAATGTCTGGGGAAAAGAAAGAAGAGGAAACGTGGGGGACAGAGCAACCATACCTTGGGAAGGAAAGAAAAGTGGGGAAGGAAAGGAAATGACGAGACTTTGACATTATTGGGCCCACCATTGTAATTTATTTATTTTTTTTTGCTAGAAACGTGTAATTGACTTTTCTCTCATCAATGTATCTCGTTCCAATTGTATTATTTGACAAAAAAAATGTAAAATTTTATTTGAAATCATTTGTTTACCATTTTACCCTTCGATAAAAAATCAAACTTGCATAAGAAGTCAAATACATTTTATTCTTCATTATAACGAGTCGAAAATTGCAAGAGAAATTCAAAAAATCCACTTAAAATTTTCTCTTATTTCATCTTTTTCAAACATTTCATCTTTTTCAAACATTTTATCAATCCACATTTGAAAAATCATTTGCAAGATCAAGAAGTTATTTTTTCAAGTTTCGGGTAATATCACTCCTATCTTATTTAATATTTGAAATTATTTTTCTTTAGAAGTTATGAGTGGTAATGCTATGGATGATGATTTGTCTAAACTTCTTTGGAAATATGTTACAAAACTTGATAAATTTAATGAAAATGGTGGTAACATTCTTTGGCAATGGAATTTTTTTTTAATGCAACTAAGACAATTTCATACACAAGAGTAAGGGCACATTTGTTAAAATTACAAGGATATGGAATTGTGGCTTGTGGAAAAGTAACTATGAAAGATATATGTGAAATGCAAAAAATGGAAAATGAAGCCAAGTTGAGAGTGCAAACTAAGGCGGGGAAAAGAGTGCCATTGCCGTCGGATAATATGGGTTCTAAGGATTTTTATGTTTTGGAGGAAAGGAAAAGAAAGGATAGCACAATAGAAAATGCTTTTAATATGATTACACGTGACCAACTGGATTCCGAAATTGCTAGAATGTTTTACTCAAGTGGTTTGTCTTTTAATCTTGCAAAAAATCATTATTACATTAGTTCTTATACTCTTGCTTCCAATAGTCAAATTTCGGAGTATTTGTCTCCCGGTTATAACAAGTTAAGAACTACTCTTCTTCAAAAAAAGAGAAAAAATGTGAAAAGGATATTAAATCCAATTAAGGGCACATGTGCGGAAAAAGGAGTTACCATTGTAAGTGATGCTAAGAGTGATCCACAAAGAAGGCCACTAATTAATTTTATGGCAGTGACCGAAAGTGGATCAATGTTTTTAAAAGCGGTTGATTGTTTCAGTGAAACAAAAGATAAATATTTTATTACTAAATTGATGGAGTTTATAAATGAAATTGGTCATGAAAAGGTGATTCAAGTAATAACCGATAATGCTCCAAATTGCAAAGGTGCCGGGCAAATAATTGAATTGGAGTATCCTTATATTTTTTGGACACCATGTGTTGTACACACACTAAATCTTGCTTTGAAGAACATTTGTGCCGCAAAGAATGTTGAAAATAATTTGATCACATATGAGGAATGCAATTAGATTACTAATCTTCATGATGATGTAATGATTATAAAAAAAATTTATCATGAACCATTCCATGAGACTAGCAATGTTTAATGAATTTGTGCATTTGCGGTGCTTCTATTATTGTCATGTTAAAAAAATTTAAGTTAATCCAACTTGGTCTTCAAGCTTTGGTTATTAGTGAAAAATGGTCACTTTATCAAGAAGATGACATGACGAAGGCAAGTTTTGTAAAATTGAAAGTGTTTGATGATCTTTGGTGGGACTCTATAAGTTATGTTCTTTCCTTCACTTCTCCCATTTATGACATGCTTAGATTTTGTGATGCGGATAAACCTTGTCTTAACTTGGTTTACGACATGTAGGATACAATGATTGAGAAAGTGAGGAATAATTTGTAGGCATGAGAAAAAAGTTCAAGAAGAGGAATCATCATTCTACAATGTTGTTCATCAGATACTTGTAGACCGTTGGAACAAAAATAACGCTCCACTTCATTGCTTGTCTCATTCTCTAAATCCAAGGTAATTTTTAAATATATTCATACATTTATTGTTTATTTACATTTTCATAATATTTAATATTTTTAGTTAGTTATTGAATGAATTGTCATTTCTTTAATTTTTTTCTCTTGTTTAGGTACTATAGCGAAGAATGGCTTAATGAGGATCTCACTCGCCTTGCTCCACATAGAGATGTGGAGATTTCAAGACAAAGAATATATGTTTTAAGAGGTACTTGTCAAATGAAGAGCGTAATATGGTGAATAAGGAGTATGCCAAATTCTCAACTATAGAATATGACTTTGGTGATTTTGAATTCATCCATGATCGTTACCGCTTGGCTCTGAAGACTTGGTAGGATATTTATGGTACTTGCACACCTATGCTTCAAAGTTATGCCATGAAATTATTGGGGGAACCATCTTCTTCATCGTGTTGTGAGTGAAATTAGAGTACTTATTCTTTTTTGCACTCTCTTAAACGAAATAAGCTAACTCCAAAACGTGCAGAAGATTTGGTTTTCGTCCATAGCAGTTTTCGTCCATAGCAATCTTCGTCTCTTGTCAAGGAGGAGTGCGCAATACTCACAAGGAGAAACTAAAATGTGGGATATCGGTGGATATGCATTTGATACATTTGAAGATGTTGGTGTGTTTGAAGTCGCTAATTTATCTCTAGACGAACTGGAATTGGAGGCGATAGTATTGCGGATGAAGACGAAGATGTTGAAGAGATTCAAGATGAAGAAGAGATTCAAGATGAATAATGTAATTAATTTCGTTTTTACTTTTTGAACTTATGTTATTAAGAAACATTTATGAATTTAATGTCAAGTTTGATTTCTATTAATCATTATATATATGATTCAATAAGTATAAAAAATTATTACTTTAGACTATAAAATTAAAATAACATAAAAAATAATTGTAATCAAAGTGTCGACGACGTATCGTGTCGAAACTTTTTTTAAAAATCGTGTGTCGGACACTCGTGTCCGTGTCAGTGCTTCTGAACTCTAGCAACACGAAACTAGCTTATGTGTCATAATTTTCTGGTTCTAAGTAACATCCACTTGATATATCACCCAAATTTCCATCAATCTTGAGCATCCTCAAATTAAGCATGCAGAAAATCCAAGTAATTGAAAAAAGAATAATCAGCCACATTCCAATCATGACAAAAACATTAAACGTATCATAGCTACTCCCACGTTAGCAGGTAGAAGATTGATGCTTAAATCAACCATTTGACTCATGTCAAATCATCGAGCCTCCTATGTCATGCAACGTTTACGTGTGTAGGAAAAACTCAAATGGCATTAAGTACTTCAAAACATACATGTGTATCATGTTCAACACAGTGTGCATTTGTCAAAAGCTTCCCATCCCCAATCATAAAAGCACTGAACGGTGCATGCAAAATATATTACGTGAAAACAAAGTATTTGTGAAAATTTCATCACAATGAATAACACCATGAGCATTGCACTAAAAGAAGATATTTTCTAAAAAGTTATCAGATTTGATTTCCAGGAAATTCACATTTTCTGGGGAAAGCCATTGGAGAAAGGTCATCAAACATACCTTCCAGTACTTTGATACTGCCTTTGTTTCTGCCAAGGAAGAGAGTAATCAGGTGCAGTGTGGGTACAGTAAACCTAAATGAAGTAAAGAGACAAGGTAAGAGTTGACAGCATATTGTGTCGCAAAAATAATAGCAAATGGCAATATCATCAAGTCATTTTGAAATATTTAAAATAGAGAGAGAGCATTGAGGAGGAAATAATTCATGAACTTAGAGTACATACAGAAGTATAAATATTTGATGATAATGGGCTACATGGTTGTTGAGAATATTTTCAAGGACTATGCGGGTATTTATGAACACCAGTAAACAACTTCATGTGCTGCTTCAAGTGTCAAATATATGGGTAATGGCAATTTCACAAAAAATCACATCGCTTTAGTGGTATTTAGTATTTCTGACAGCACTTTGGAGTCACTGATCAATTGATATCGCACATAAATAACTTAATAATTGACTTAGATGAAAAATTTAGGTATAAACCGAGCTACCCCCTATAGGCATCATGATTGCAAGTGCCGCAAAATATTGGCTCTCTTAAGATGCTAAAGTTTAAAATATACAATAGGATGGATCACATATTCCTCTAATTCTCGTGATATTCAGTGAGGAAAATAAAGTAGGAAGATACTAGCTAGCCAAAAGCTCAATAGCAAGTGCCAAGTAAAATATAGGACAAGCAAAGAATGGAGCATGCTGCAAAAGATAATATAAAAAGAAAAGAAAAGAAAAGAAAGGAAATGGCATCCAGCTCTATGAAGAGGGTAGCAAAGCACAATCCAAAAATTCTTTGGTAAGATAATAAAAATATCAAGTGTTGAACATATACCTTGACAACCAAAAATTCTTCAGTAAGATAACTAAAATATCAAGAAGAGTTGAACATATACCTTGACAACCAAAAATTCTTTGGTAAGATAATTAAAATATCAAGTGTTGAACATATACCTTGACAACCAAAAATTCTTCAGTAAGATAACTAAAATATCAAGAAGAGTTGAACATATACCTTGACAACAGCGTTAAGAAATGCAGCATCTTGAAGATTACCAGTGTCTACCTGGAACACATAAGTACTCTAATAAATACAATGCCTCAGGATTGTACTTAAATTGTTGAACTTGATCAAAATAATGGCACTTATAGCTATTGCACGAAAGGATACCAAGGATGGACCGGCACAGAATAATGTAGGCTCTGAGTATGGAAATTCATCAAATAGCACATAACCAGATTTTTTTTTTTTTTTTTTTTTTGTAAGTAACACATAACCGGAGTTACATCATAGATGAAATGTAGTTTTTATCTGTTCAATAGAAAGCTCTGCATTTTGGAATTCTTTTAGAAAAATTGTTGAAGATGAAAAGTGCCATGTAAAAGAAACACAAGGGTTAAACTATAAGAGATTCATAATGATAGAAGTAACTTATTCTATAACATCCCATTATAAGATTCAAGAAAATATGGAATCATGAAGGCCATTTTGCCGTTGTGAATGCATGTGATTGTAAACACTGCAGCAGCATGATGAATTAGAGAAGAGTTTCCAGCACTTTAACAAGCCTTGGGAAGATGAAATGCTAATTGTGGAGCACAAGTAAAGAAAATAAATAGGGGGATGTGAGGTGGGGGGAGAAAATAGTAGAGAGATTTCATTACCTGCATGGACCAGCTGGTACTATGAAGGAACTGAGAAAGAGCGTTTTTAATAATTGATTTGCAATCTGACCCCCGTTATATTAATTATGTCAGAATGAGACTATATTTAACTTTTTGATAAGAAAATATGCAAGCATAAAGTCATAAGCCTGAAATTTCCATCTATGACCACTTTAAGTGGAATTCCTATAGCAACTAAAAGAAGATAAAAATGTCAAAACATAAGCATTACAGTTCAAAGGTCGACAAAAACTTGAACTCTGACGAACTGAATTCAGGAGTAACTGAAAGCTAGAGCCAAATACAATACTCATGCACACATCTACCGTGACCAATGGGTAATATAAGTGGAAGTTATTATATAATAAAACGCATAAATAATTTTGTTGAGAAGACATAAAATATCGTTGAATTATGATAGGGCAACAAGAATACAAGATCCTGATCTGCTAAATGCGGTACCTTCACTACCAAGGGGAGATGACGAGCAAGTTACACAAAGACTTTGATCAAATCCTAGATTCTTCTATTTGATTTTATAATATCAATTGTGAATTTATAGTGTTATTTGAAGCAAGGTAAAAAAGAACAGCTGGCTCTTTTTAAATTTCACATCTTTCTTCCCAATGGAAGGAAACACATACTTCAAAAATTTCAAAGAGAAGGAAACAGTAATACAGCATGAATGTCCTATATACCTGTTGGTCTTTCGAGTCAAACAGAACTCCCTCGCTCCCTTTTCTCTGCATGCCAGATGATCTAGACAAAGTTGATCGAGATCTCCCTGCTTTTTTCCTACTACTTTGACCATCTGCATTTGATAAAAGGCTTTCATCTCTTGATATCCCTGGAAATTTCTGTGTAATGGCTTCACTCTGAATTTAACAAAAATACAAAGGGTTCCACAGGTTTATTGTAGCTATTAAATTAAATCTGTACAGATTGCAAAAACACTAAACTAATCATTGTAAAGATGTACTGCAGGGCAAAACACATATCCTGTAAGCTTTTTTGTGTGTTGTTGTTGAAGCGTATAGCTTCAATGAGGGGAAAAGCACACAAAAAAAGGTGTGTTTTTAATAAAATTTTGAACTTTTGAGTTCTTTTTACCTTGTCATTTATTTTAATTGCTCTTTATGTCGTGTGTTGATATTTATTCGTTATTTCTATATAGTGGATACTGTATTTTCCCATCACATTCACCCTCTTTCTAATATAAAACATCCAACCACTGTGTGAACAATTGCATTCGAGAATCAACGAGGAGAATATAATTCATGACAACAAAGTATAAAGGAAATCCAAAAAAAAAAAAAATTACAGCGATGAGTTTTCGGGTTTGTTTACCTCTTTGCTGAATTTACCGGGCTTTTTCCTGGGCAATTTTTGTTTGGGATTCTGATTTCGGTCCTTGGAAGATTTAACAATGGAGGTAAGAAAATAAGTTGGTCTCCGGAAGGTGGAGAAAAGGCATTGGGAGGTTAAAGAACAGCGGGAAGTGGAGACAGTTGAAGAAGTGAGCACTGAGAAATAACAATTCGCAGCCGCCATTGCCATTGCCATTACAGAGAAAAAATGGAAATTCAGCAGAGTTTGGGGTGTTTAACAAACTTGGAAGCTCTGTGTCGTTATCCACTAGCAAAATACCTATTTTGCCCCCGTCTATTTTGGGTATGAAGTATGAACTGTATTTTAGTAAAATTTTATTTAAAAAAAAATTCTTGATTGAAATTTTAGCTTTATTTTTGTAGGTAGTTACACTGAAATATCATTGGATCACCTTAACAAAAATTGAAATTTTACTTTTACTTTTAAATTGAAGTGACAAAAGTAATTGGATAACTGGCAATGTAGGTCTCGAACCTTTAAATGTTATACTGTTGGGATCCCAAACCTTTGATTTTTAGAACCTTAATCCCTAATCTAACCTTTGAGAAGCATTCGAATATTGTCCTTCTATTACGAAAAATTTAGCCCCTGTTTGGTAAGGATTAAAATCATATTTTTAATAAATTTGATAAAAGTTTGAAAAATGTGTGGTAAAAAGTTGTGAATCCAATGAAATACGTGTTAAATTAATTATTAATTTAGATTAAAATCAAACAAGAGCTTAGTTTGATCGTTAAACTAACAGTTTTCGTAACAAATCATTGTGCTCACGTGCTTTTTAAAAGTTTGGGACTCGGGTTGTTAGAAATCAAATGTTTGGGATCCATCGCATAAAATTTAAAGTTTTGGGACCTGTAGTGCTATTTAACCAAAATCATTAGTAATGCATAACTTTTGTAGTTGGGAGAAATTGCACAATTTGTCTCTAATTTATTGCCGAGCAACATGTTGATTTTCTACCTTTAAAAATAAGCAAATTGATTCTTGACTTCTCATTATATTTGAACAATCAATCCCAACGATAGAAGCAAACAAAAACTTCATTAAATTGTTACATGGTCCTAGTAAAAATATGCTTAAATCATATTCCTACACATCAACTCAAGTTAAAGCAATGAAACTAGCTTCAAAAAATTAAATGCATGAAAGTCAGGTGAAGATTAACGAGTATCTAGACTAAAAAAAGTCATCATATTAATCTCATGACACTTGACTTGCACAATATTAAACGTACATTTCTGCGTATCATAACTCGAGGCATGTGTTTGATCCTGGCCACCATCTCTAGAAAGTTGGTGGTGAAAGCATTGTTACATGTGGATATGATTAAAAAAAGATAGTAATGAAACGAAATTTAGTCTATTCGAATTTAACATATCAAATATGTGATAAATATAATCCATAGGTTGATGGTTGTGTATCTTATAACATTCTTCCTCATTTTTCACTTTTGAACTCGTATGGTACGGGAAAATGAAAATTCTTAATTGAAGTAAAACCACCATCTACTACAAGATTATGCCCACTAACATATTTGGCATCATCAGATGCTAGATAAAGAGCAGCATTAGCTATATCTTCTGGTTCACAAATGGCTCCCTTCAACACACCATTATCATGTATCATTTTCGCGAGCCCCTGATCATTGACCCCAGGAAAGTATACTTTCATTTCATCAATCACAAACGAAGTCGGAATGGCAAATGGCGATATACAGTTGATTCTGATACCATGCCTACACAACTCTGCCGCTGCAGATTTCATTACTCCTATAACCGTCGACTTGGATATCGAGTACGTGTGTTGTGACAACCCTCCCATAACTCCAGTGATACTCGATGTGCACAAAATCGAACCACGTCCCTGGGGAATCATAACTCGGGATGCGTGCTTGATCCCAGCCACCACTCCTCGAACATTGATGGCCATGACTCGGTCGAATGCAGCAAGATCAAGGTCAACTATGGTCGGCGGAGTGTGACATGCGATTCCTGCATTATTAAACATGATATCAAGTTGGCCGAATTTCGAGACTGCATAATCCACTGCATGTGTAATGTCTGATTCTTTTGACACATCACATGAAATGAAGCTGGCATGGGTTCCAAGTTCTGCGGCTGTTTCTTGACCCAGTTGTGCCTGAATATCAGCAATCACTACTTTTGCTCCATTGTTTATGAATTTTTTTGCTGCTTCTTTTCCAATGCCACTTGCTGCGCCTGTGATTAATGCTATCTTGCCATCTAGTTTGCTGCATAAGCGAAAGAACCACCAATTTTACACTTAGCCCATGTTTGGTATACATTAAAATTTTCATTCTCATTCTTCTATTCATTTTCAACCACACGTTCTTTAATAAAATAATATTTTCCATTACATCAATAATTTTTTTTTTTTTTTCAATCACACATTCTCTATCAATTTACTATTTCAGAATACATTTTTCCAAAATAATGTGGCTCAAACACACCCTTAGATTTCCAAAGTATGCTTGGCCGAGCTTAAAAGCCAGCTTTCTCTCGGCAGCAGCATTTTAGCGGCTTTTAAGTTCAACCAAACGTGCCAACTGCGTGTAAACTGTTTGATAATATACCATTTCTTTTACCTAGACTGTATTTTGGTCATTAGATACAATTTTTTTATTTTTTATTTTTAATTTAGAGTGCAAATTTGCATTACCAACTTGCAATTTAAGTGTAAAGCTTAGAAATAATAGATTTCGACGAAAATGTTTTGCCTTTTGAAGTTTTGAGTTCTTTTTTAAATTGTTTAGAAACTCATATCTACTTACCAAAGTTTGTATTATTCATCCAAATTTGATACCATTAATTGATCGTACCTAATTCCCGTCACTATCATACATTAACATGCGGCCTCAAAGTTCTATGCCACTGTTAAATATTCCTTTGGATAGAACCTGACCAAGTTCAGTTCACACAATAACGCATAACTTCAATTGAAACAGTTTGCAACATATGCTTCTACCCAGAAAGAAGGGTTATATTCTTTACCTAATATTGTTTCACCTTTCAAGTCTTGCTCTTTAGTGGATTTCTGCTGAATTTATTTTTCTTAATTATTGTTAGTGAATATCTTGTACTAAAATTTTGCTTGTAAGGTTCATATATAGGCCGTTTTAATTAAAAATTGGCGCATGTTTGAAAAGTGTTTAAATTATAAATCGATAGAATAATAGATAATGAATAAATTGGATAGTACTTATAACTTACTTGAAATATATGGATAAAAGTGATTTGAGTGTTCATTAACACGAGTCGAAATAGTATAAGTTATCTAATATTTATTAACGAGGGGGAGTTGTGGCCTAATTCATACCAAAAGTTCAAACCCAAACCACATAAGAGGATGTTATCTCTCGAGCACGGTACCGCACAAATTTTCAATTCATGTTTGTCTCCCGTTCTTTCAAAACTCTTTTTTCTACATATATATTTTCAATCATATATTCACATGATAAAATATTCGACACGTAAACTCAAAACTTTTTCTTATTCTGTAACCACACATTCTCCAAATCGCTATTCAAAACAATATTTTTCAAAAAAAAAAAATGGCAGGAGGGTTAGGTTAGGTTTCGAAGAGAAAAGAGAGTGGAACGTGCATTTTCAAGTATCAAGAACTACGAGATTACCCATTTAATTCGGAAGAATCAAACCATTTGAGAATTGTGTGTATATATATTGGCGTGTTGTGAAGAGGGATCTTAACTGACCTTCCTATCTGGGCAGAAAAATTCCTGATGGAGCTTTTAGTGAGAAAAGCTCTTGAAATGCAGTTACTCCTGATATTACACCAGAACAAAACCCAGAAATGAGATCTCTGTCCATAAAGAAACACAGAAAGAAGCACGTTTCAAGATTTCTTTGATTGAACTAACCTTAATCCAATCTTGAACATATTCTCTGATTTTCTAGAGAACAAGAGCTTCTAGTGTTTGATGCAGATACAAAAATGATGATAAGTGTTGACTGTTGTGCTTGATGCTGATACGAAACTGATGAAGCCTAGGTAAGACAGGAAAGTCAGCAAAGTTGAGCTTTTATGGAAAAAATGCAAATGACAAGACAAAAAGATGCCATCAGAAATGCTATGGGTTGGGGTAGTTCCCACTTCAATTTTGACACTTCGAAATTATATTCACTTGTCAAAATTTGATTGGACAAACCAACAATGACACAGCGAAATCGATTTTAGAATAATGCTATTTAGCGTTACTAATGTTACAACATCAATCTAGGTGGAGCTATATAATAAACGCAATGAAAGTTAAAATTATATTAATACCTCTCATTTAATGTCATATTAACGTTACTTAGATTGGTGTTTTAACACCGATAGTGCTAAATAATATTATTATATATTTTAACTCATTGCTTGAATAACATCAACCTACCTATAAGAGTAATATGGGGCACTTTAATAATCATTATTAGTCCCCTTTTGTTGGGAATTAAAATTATTTTTTTAATAGATTTTGATAAAAATTGATGAAGTATGTGATTGAAAAGTTATGGACCCTATGAAATATATGAGTAAAATTAATTGTTGACTT
The DNA here is from genome assembly GCA_019097785.1 of Fraxinus excelsior. Taxonomy (NCBI): domain Eukaryota; kingdom Viridiplantae; phylum Streptophyta; class Magnoliopsida; order Lamiales; family Oleaceae; genus Fraxinus; species Fraxinus excelsior. Next base: position 12,049,569 of record CM032629.1, read on the forward strand.
TGATTAAAATTATTTTAATTTCTACCAAACAAGGGCTTAAGCTTTTCCGTTAATAATTTTTAAATTTTGTTGAATACATATTCTCTTTATGAAACGAAAAACCAAATATATATCTTTAATTTTTTTTCGTTTTTATAATGACATTATAGATATTCAGTAACTATTTTATGAAAAAAAAAACAAACTTTAAAAACAATAACACGAAAACCTATTATGCAAAATAAATCTCAAGAGATCTATGATTTATAAATTCAGTCGAAATCAAACATTAATTCCAATCACATATTTATAATTACTAATTATTATTCACACATGTCGTGAGACTCATTATTATTATTATTCTTTATAAATCATTTATAAATTTGTCAAATGGAAACTTATCCCCAGTTTGATTTTGCTAAAAAAAACTAAATTCATATCTAAGTCAAAGATAACAATTAATTTTAATCATATATTTCATGGGTTTCACAACTTTTTCAATCACACATTCGAAACATTTATTAAAATCTACTAAAATTTTGAATTTTATCTAAACAAAATAGGAGCTTAATATGAGAAGAATTATGTCAATAATAGTTAATTATTCTTTGATTTGAATAATGAATTAATAATTGAAACTTTTGCAAGAAAAAGTAAAAGGAGTTCAAAATATACAATAACCCTTTATTGGAATCTCAACGGGGAGACAATGTGACAAAACCAAAGAGGGCGTCTCCTGTATCAAGTTGGATTAAAAAAAAAAAAAGCAACTTGCAAATAATTATTTATCCAATCTTGTTTACCCAATGCCTGCAAAGAGACTAGAGAATCAATATCTAAGCTACCCTTCAAGGATATCATTTTATTGAATCCAAGAATGTAGCATAAAGGGGAAGCATATTAGACTAAAATATTTTTTTCACTTTGTATTCTTGTAATGTTTCATTATTATCATAATCTAATTCCATTTACACATGTCCAGATGTAGTTATGTGTGCACCAAATGAATTTTATAATTGCATGTAGTTTATAGGGGTGAAAATAATGTAGTTCAATCAAGTTCCTTAAAAGATGTATCAATCGAGCATCAATAGAAAATTTACACATAGAATTAAACGGGTACACTGACAAATGTATTTTATAAACTTACTCGAACTCTAAAATATGGATGTTTCGTAGTTCTTTTAATGAAATTATATTCTAATTTATTATATAATGTGCTATTAGGTAAAAGTCTAAGAATGAGAGTTGAATTAAAAGAAGGAAGTGAGAATTGGCAAATAAATAAATAAAAAGAAGCAAGATCCAAAGTTTGGGAACTAAAGTGTAAATATATAAAAGTTGTGTCGGACCTTACAATGAAGATTCAAGAATACTAATATACTATGGGTCAATTGCATGCAATTAGAAGTCAAAAATGTGTGAAATATGATCAAAATATTTTCAAAAATCAATTTTCAAACGCACGAGTATGTTCCAGATTTAGTTGGAGATTGAAACTCATTTTTGACCTAATAAAATGTTCGAACTGGAAAGGAGATATTAGTAAATTTGTAGCCATTTGAATTATTTTTGCAATCCAATTTGAATTGTCTCAATTGAATATCAGGAAAAAAAGTTATAATAAAAATAGTAAATGATTTGTAGTGCTAAATTTTTCTCAAGAGGCCGCATCGCGACACCACCAGTGACCATCATGGTGCCTAGGCACCGCAAATCCCAAGATTTTCCCTGAAAGTGGCATCGAGGCACCACCCATGATGCCTTCGTGGCTCCGAGCGCCGCATGCTATCGTCTAGGGTGCAAATATTTGACTCGTTTAAAGCCCTAAAGACCCCAAATCTAGAGAAAACATTAAGAGAAGTATAAATATAAGAGGAGATACACTTGAAAAGGACTCCATACTTTGAGAATCAGAGAAAACAACTTGAAATCTAGGAGAGCAAATTAAAAGAGAAAAACATCAAGAAATCAAGGATTTAAAGCATAGATTGGAAGAAGAATAAGATCTCGGCACAAGATTCATCCCCTTTTCTACATCTTTAATTCAAATTCGATGATGTACTCAATAAAAAATATCTCGTTTTTCTTTTTATATTATGAGTAGCTAAATCATATATTATGGCGAACAATGTAATCTATTTACACTTTATTTCTTTTATTCAAGATTTTAGTTCTTTCATCATATACGCGTTGATTTTATTCATGAATATAATGTTTGAATTACTTGATCAACAATTTAATGATATTGTGAATCTTTTATGAATTGAGAATGAGTTTTAGATTTGGACCTCATAGTAAAATCCAGTAATTTAGTATTAAACGTATACTAATTATTGCAATCGTTATATGAATTCTTAGAACTAATATTAAGTTTAACTAAGATTGATTCAAATAGAGATATATGATTGAATTATTTAAATAGGTTCAATGGAAACTCGAGATGGGTAAATTGAATACAATAGAAGAATTCGATCGAATAATACATTAGATCGGTGAATCTTGAATCAGGACTTAAAGGTAATCAATAAATGAAATTATTATGTCCTAATATCTTATTCAATATTTGACCATCGAACTTTGTGTGCATCTTGCTATTTTCATTTAAGACATAGTTAGAAAACAATCACAATTCTTTGTTTTTCGTCAAATAGGAGTCAAAAATACTAAATTAAGTATAGAAGTAGTACTCGTGGGAACAATCATCCAGACGCAATGGCCCACTATATTACTTATTACGATATCGTACATTTATAATATAAAAAACTCAAAATACACATACAATGATGTAGTTGCATTTAAATTGTTGGGTACAGTTCGATACTTGTGGTTCAGGATGAAACCATTCATCACATAAAATTGGTCTATCTAATTTATTTTATTGTTTTGCTCGAAGACAATCCATAGTTTGTTGGTTCCATTAACACTTAAAAGTTACTATGGTTTGTATAGTTTCGAGCAAGTTTAATTGCACTCAAAAGTAAATTATTTTCAAATTACTTGATACTGTTTTTAAGTGCTTATGAGTTAGGTCTTACCGAATGTGTTAAAAATAAGTGGATAATAAATCCTGGAATCTACGAAATTTATGGATCAGCTCCTACTATTCTCTATTAGCTCAATTCTAATCATTCTATTTTTGCTCAGCTTTCTCTCAATCATATTCGTGTCGTTTGGTTTTTACTATTAATTTATCACCATGTTGCCGTTGCCGCCACCACAACTTGAAGGTTTGTTACCCAATTTTGGTCAGTCGGTAGAATTATTGTTCATTAAGGTTTTAAAAAAAAAAAAAAATTCTTTGTAATTTTTAATTTTTGCTCTCGTGATTAATTTTTTTTTCTCCCACAAATCTTTTCTTCTAGTTCCGTCCCTGCCGATTGCTATCCTTTAGCAGGACCTTCTATCCCGCCGCTGAATAATCTTGATTCTTGCTTTTCTTCTAAGGTACGCTTTTAACTATTCTATGGGCTGCACTTGCAAGCTTTTCCTTGTGGGGTCCTGCATGTACTTATGAAAAGATTACAATCAATATGGTAGATAAAGCCTGTCAGCTTTAGAATTGTAAATTGGACGACATGACTTGGGCCCTATTCGGTAGAGATTAAAATTCAATTAAAATTAAAAATATGATCGTTATTGTGTCCCACTCATCTAATAAAAGTCAACAATAACGGCTAATTTTTCAATTTTAATCCCTACCGAACGGGCCCTTATACACCCTCTTTTTAATTTAATTTTTTACACGCTCACAATAGGGTGTGGAGATCACACATCTTAGAGTTTTTTATTCACGTGAGTCCCGCGCGCATGTGAGATGGTGTAACATTTTTGGTACACCATTTTCGGTACAAATAAAATTATCCTTGTAAATTTTACGGACTTTCTTTGTGGAGTGTCATTTCTCCACAACGGCACAAAATGCACACTACAATGCACGGGAAGAATATCATATCAATTTTCCTTTATCTTCTGATATCCGTCTTTTATGCTAAGATCATGTTACTCAACGAATGCGAAAATCTTAAGATGGAATAGAGCTTGAGTTATTGTTGAAAAGCCCAAAAACCACGATATTAAACTCAATCGTAAGAAACTAAAACTTGACAGAAAATAAAGATTGAACACAAGATATGATTAGCCCCAGAGGTTCGACGATCGCTTCCAATGTCTAATCCCATGTTGAGCATCCATTAAAATGGATATCGTTTGACTGCACTATAAAGCCTCAAATTGGCAACAAAGGCTACAATGTCTAACCAACACAGAGAAAACTTGACTCTTCAAACCAAAACTGTAGATCTACGTAGAATCACTAGATAATCTTCAAACAAGCCTTTTGAAATTACAACTATAAGAACCCTCTCTTTCTCATAGATTTCACTCAGAATATTACAAGAATTAGAGGTTCACAATACATATCTCAGTTTTCGAATGAGACATTCAAGAGGGAAGAAGAATAAGATCAACACACTAGCCACAAGAGTAAACTCTCTCTTTTAAAAGAACTCAGGAGGTCAGAGCACTGTGCCAAGTGAAATGGCACCCAAGAGTTAATACATTGGAGTCATCTCAGAGCCAAATCAACAGCCAAGATGAATTCAGGTGTCAAGATCCAATTAAACCTCTCCACTGACAAAGTTGCACTTTTAAAAACACGACTTTAGTACAAAAATTATAGGGAGCACATCACAAGTTCGTTTATCAACAATTGTAGGCTTGAATGCACCGAATGTTGCTCGTTATTGATAGAGTGGATACATCTGTTATTTTTCGAAACCTTGCTTCTGGTACCAAAAATGACGATGTAATGTGTACTCATCCCCTGTTCGGGACATGGAATAGATAAAATAAATCGAACTTTTTCTGAAATCTTATGGAACGGAAACCATCTTCATTGATTTTATTCAATCATGCCTATGAGGAATGAATAATTTCGATGTTCTACTTGTCAGTTACAAAAGGAGACGAACTACAAGTTGAGTCTAGGCAGGAGAATGCCAAAAAAATATATGGTCCAGTTAGTATCAAGAATGGGTGATAATGGCAAAAATTGAAACAGTGAGTAGCTCATTGGGCTGGGATTCTATGAATGCTCTGTGATAAGTGTATTTTTACACATTTATTTAATACTTAAATATACTTATTATTGATAAAAATGAGAGGAATTCTATTCACAATTACATAATATTTGCTTTTATAGGCCAAAAATCACCCAAGGAAAGAGAACAACGCAAAATGAGAAAAAAAGACTAAAAGTGTGCAAGATTTGTGAAGTTGGGGACCAAAGTGAACAAGTCAAGAAGTTGAATGATCTTGGATGCAATTTATGAAGGGCATAATTGATATAAAAGTCAAAATTTGAGGACAAAAATGTACAAGTTCAAAGTTGAGGGATTTGATGTGCAATTAGATAGGGACTTGGCTGCAAAAATTGAATCAAAACCCTTGTTTTTACAAAGAACTTGGCGCCACTGTAGCATAGCCTAGGCACCACTTTGGGGCATTTTTTATACTTCTCATAACTTCATGACCGAGACCGTAATATTCATTTAATTTGAATTAAAACTCTCAAATTCGGTCTTCTGTTGAGGGTGTTCTTCAGCTTCCGAAGCCGCTGGTTTATTCTTCTTTTTATTTCTTTTCCTCCATTTTTCTTTTCTTTTTCTTCTCATTTTTCTTTAATTTTATTTGGGATTTTGGAGATTAAATCAAGATTACTAGAAGATATATCAAGGATCTTGACAAGGATTTGGATAAATCAAGTTTTAGCTCTACAAAAGGGTTTTATCTTTAAACTTTGATTTTCCTCAATTGTTTTGTCAAAATTGTAATGTATTACCATAAATATTCTCCTTTTATCATTTATATAAAATGGGTTAGTTAATTGAGTTGGGATTTGTGGAATTAGTTTAACATAGTCTTGATTTATTTCTATATTTGCTATTTGATATTAAGTTACTTATTTTCATGTGTTTTTATTATTGTATTTCATGCATTTTTATTTATGTGACCATTGAATGAATGTGTTTAGTAATTTGTGCATAATTCGAGAGAAGATTGTACATTTTAGACCAAATAGTAGAAACATTAGATTTGTGTAATGTGTAATGGATAGAGATATACCATTAGCCCTAGGTGACCCAATGAGCTAATTTCACAATGATTGAATGCGATTGTTCAGTTGTAATCGACATAAAGATATAGTAGGTTAAACCAATCAATTAGGGTTAATTTCACTCGAAATAGATAATTAACTAAAATTGGAAGATCGGGTCTAACATCATAAATAAGTAATTTATTATTGTGAAGAAATTAATTAGGCAATGATTAAGCGAAACTATGAATCTCAACCACATTTTTCTCTAAATTTCCAAGTATTTGTGTGTTTCTTATTTTGTATATTTTTAGTTTATTTACCGTTTTTCAAATCTTATCTTTAATTGTGCATAGTTCTTTTGATTGTTAGAGTTAAATTAATTAAAGTAGTGTAATCTAAAGTAACATTCCTCGAGGGATCGACAATCCGGACTAAAAAAATTTACTTTATTACTTGAATGCGACTCATGTACTTGCGGTATATATTTTCAAGCGAACACTCTGTGATGTAGTATTCTGTATCTTTGAAGCTTAGCAATCATATTTTAAATTATGGCTTCTAGTAGTTTGTATTTGAATGAATAAATTTGTTCATATCTAGGCCCCGTTTGAGCCACATTTTTTTAAAATGAGAATGAAAAATATAGCCGTTATTGGGTCCCACACAAGAGATAGAAATTCAAAATTGATGGTTTGATGTGATGGATAACGGTCATATTTTTCATTTTTAAGGATGAAAAATGTGGCTCAAACGGGGGCCTAGTAAGGTGGATTCTACATGGTATTCAACCAAGTAAAAGTCTCGAGTTCTCATCACTACCAATTTATGAACATTGTGCATGTTTATAATCTTTGAAAAACGAATCTGCTTTGTAATAATTTTACCGCATTAAAAGCACAAGTAGTCTTATAGCCCATGTTTGGTTCAGAAAAAAAATTAGATAAAAATTTAGGGCTCGTTTGTTTTTGCTTTCAATTGCAATTTGGACTGTTGTAACCTACATTTTTTGACTCAATTGTGAGAGAACGTACCCCACTTGTTTGAATATAACGGTAAAAAAAAGTCATTTCTACTGATTTTAATTGGTACCAGACAAGCACTTAATTCATAGTCAAAATTAAATTTTAACAATATATTTAATGAGATTCGCAACTTTTTAACTATACAATTCATTAATTTTTTTTATCACAATTTACTATAAATATATTTTTTTATCTAAACCAAATTGGGGGCATGGTATGTTGAGAGAGCATGAGATAGATTTGAATACTTTTTCATGTTGCTTTTTATATCCTAATTCCTAACTGAAGAATGCCTGTGCTCAATCATTTTGGCAGGCATCTTTTTATCGAATGACGTGATAAGTTCATATAATAATATGAAAGAGGGTGGAGAATTTTTTTTTTTTTTCTTTAAAGAAACTCTAACCGAATCATATATCACAATATCATGTGTATGTAAACTAATAGTAATAATAACACTGGTTTGAGACTTGAGTAGAGCATTTTTTAATTTATTATAGATATTGATTGAAGAAATAAACGATCACTAACTGGTAAATAAATAAATTATCTTTATCAATTTTTTACTTTTTAATTATAAGTGCAGTAATCTGTATCAATATGATGAATTACTGAAACTGCTTCTTTAATGTTTTAATTTTTATAAATTTTAAAGGGTAAAGTGATAATTTTTAATAGGCCTGAAAAAAAAAAGCCCAAAGAGTTAGGGCATGTTCCCTTTGCTATTTTCATGTCATTTTCAGTTTTCGAAAATACTGAAAATACATTTATTTACCTATTTTCAGAAACGAATTTCCAAAAACGAGTTTAATACTTACAATGAAAACGGAAAACGCAAAAAAAAAAAATGTGGTTTTGAATGTTTTCAGTTAAAACAAAGCCAAAACTTCAATTTTTTATTTTTGAAATTATTTTTTCAAAATGATAAAAATAACGTTTTCAATAATCTCAAAATGGACACTCAAAACACAAAATCAAAAATGACCTCAAAACTGAAATATGAAAAGAACATCCCCTTAATTTTTTGGGGTGGCTTGTTTTTCAGGATGAGACGAATTAAGACAAACATGTTTATATATTTCTTGTGGTAAGCATATTTGACAAGTTTATAAACCAACAAAATAGAGAAATTATGAAGCGCTAATAATATGTAGCACCCGAGTCTAACTGAAAAATCCGATTAAATTGATTTCATATACGATATTCCTATATTTAATTGGACTCGTAATTTAACTATAACACTACTTATCTTAAATTTCCACTAACATTATTAACCAACAAATGTTCAATATGCATGTCAATATTAAATAGTGCAATAAACTTATTCAATGAAAATGTGATTATTAAATATTGGAATAGTTTTGAAATATTAATTATTTAAAGCATGAAGTGTTGGGCAAGTGGGAAAGCGTTGAATGCACTTTTGTGAGTTTGTCAATTTTGCAAGCTGCAAAGAGCAAATGTTTTGATTGGTGGTGACTTGGCGGGACAGCCTGGCATCCTCAACATTCACCCCCCATTTTAATACATATCTACGATTGTACCATTCAAATTAATTTAGCAATGCTCACCTCTTATTTATCTTGCTTTATATGTGCATTTATGATCCAGTTATGTCATAACAAATTATTCGACCATGAAAATGCTATATATAACCACCCAATGGATTTCAAACTTTTTTCTTGTTTATCCAAATTAGATTAATGAAATAAATTTCAATTAAAATCAATAAGGTTGTGTTTGATATGCATCTTTTTTCATGGAACTAGGAATTCAAATTCTATCTTCCACCAATTTGCTTGTTTAATAAGAATAATTTTCTTGGAAATTGGATTTCCACCTTTTGTTCACATGGTGACATTTTCTTTGTTTTACTGAATTTATTTTCTTACCTTTTTGGTGGGAAAATGATTTCTAGGTTTTTATTTTTATTTTTTTGCAATGACAACAAATTTCAAACTCAATGGTAAAAAAATCTATTCATTTAATTTACAATTTGCATAAAAAAACAAAGTCAAACGAACACACAAAAAAATTCATTTTTTTAATTGATTTTATTTTTATTTTTTGACAATCCAAACAAATTCTATCACCAATTCTAATAAATTTTATCCCCTTAATTGATAATTTCCATAAAAAAACAAAATCAAACGAATCATGTGAAAAATTAGATCAATCAAACACAATTAATTACAATTCTCAGTAAAACAATTTCTAGACAATTCAATTTTTCGGAATTCATTTTCTTTCCATCCATTTTCTACATTTGCAATCAAACGGACCCTAAGTTGAAAATTTACTTTTTGAGAAGGAGACGATGTGCTAATAATTATGTACAACTCTATCTTCTTCACGTGGTCAATCCTTTCTTAAGAGTCAAGAATGTTGTTTGAGAGAGGAGAAATTAGTTCATTTCACTTGATCTAATTCTCGAATTCTACTCGAGGTTATGAGGTTAAGATACCAAGATGCTTAAGAACTCATTGTCGTATTTTTTTAGTTTCCTCTTATTCCGATCTTTCATCGATACGAATGTCGGCTGGAGCGGACCCACATGGGGTCATGTAGGGTCAAATGACCCCACAAATAATTTTTTTTTTAAATTTCTTATTTTTGTAGTCAGAACTTGTGATAGAGAGTGCATGGAGAGAAAGAGTCTATTAAGTGGGATTTGAAAATATTATATTATTTAATCAATTAAGTAGTGTGTGTAAAAATCATATAAATTCAGATTTTGTTCAACAATTTGGTTTTATAAACTATGTCATTTGTCCTAATATTGTTTTATATTTTTACCATCATTAAATTTATGGTCGAACTTTATTTGAGATTGAATATTTCGTTTTGCTTATTGGTTTATTGAGTTTTAAGCTCATAAATTAACTAGTTAAGAAAAATATGAATACATATTGCATGCTTTAATTTAATGGCCGTTTTAAAACCCCGAAAACTCCGACCTCGATTAAATTTCATCTGCACTAAACAATATTCCTAGCTCCACCCCTCAATATTTGCATAAGTTGTTGCAATTTGTTATTTTCTTGTAGCGTTCATTGGATATCACACATTTGAGATTATCATTGATAACAATATTCTTCTTTCACTTGAAAAATCCAATCGACTTGTTGCAATGACTAACTTGTCCATTGTTGTTCATGTATTGGAAATTATCAGGTAAATATTTTTTTTTTCGAAAATCTCCTGCTTCGATTTTTTCAACGAGTTATATTTTATCATGTTTATTCATCTTTAGTTTTTGAAAAACTCATGTATATGTCATGCCGGTGTTTGATATAATAGAAACTTTGGGTGTAAGGCAAGACACGATCGAGCGCCAATGACTGAAGTCTATTGTCCTTGGAACGCTCGAGTTTCACTCGAGCATCCTTAATTTTTGACTCCATAGTAAAAATGGTTTGGGTCCGTCCCTGAATGTGGGTAAAATGCCTAAACTTGGCACTCTATAAACTTTTTGCACAAGAGTAGCAATTATTCGCCGATTCATGGGATTCGAACATCCATATGAGACTTGTTAGTTAGCAAGGCGAGAGATCTTTAGGGATGAATTTTGGCAAATCAATAGTAAGCAATTAAATAAAACAAATGGGCACAAGCAAATGTAACAAAACAGATAGTTAGGCCCTATCCACCAGCACGTGGGTAGATACGACAATTGAGGTGAGAAGAACCTGCATTTTGGCACTATTGATAGAGAGATTTAGATGGCGTTAGGCGTTATTTCAAAAAAAAAAAAAAAAAAAAAAATCAAAATCTTATTTAGTATCCTATTCAATTACATTGATATTCAATATTAAAAGTTGAAAGTTGCATTTGAAAGGAGGAGTTGTTCAGTTTCAGTCTCTGTGATTGAATCAATCGAGAGCTTAAGAGGCGGTGATTTATCTTGTGGTGGATGTTGGGAATTTCACTTTGCTTATTTTCAACTCGCGATCTTAACCTATACAAAGCTATATGGTATCACCCATATTTTTTATATGGAAGTTCAATCTACGATTATCCTTTATGAATGTTGATAAAGTCTATTGATTTAATAGTACTATGGAATGGAATAGTCTTTATAGATGAGGTCATTCCAAACACGCTCAAATATATCTAGTTACCTTTTTATATAAAAAAGTTCATTATGATTATAATGGTGGGTTGGCATGGACTGTAGTATTCCATAGGATTATGGGTCAGTCCTGTTCATGTCTTTCGAACAAGGTCCAGACTAGGTTGTGACCGTGTTTTTATGGGATGAATTGCCCATTTTGATACATCTACTCAACTCCCTACCTAGATCTGCAATGGGCTCTTTGCAAAGAAGGGCACAAGAGATTCTTCAATGTTAAATTTGAAGTGTCTTGAATTTGTAACAGTCAATGAGTAATCAATATTTCATGGAGAATTTTAAACTAAAATATCTCATAAGTCAAATAGACTAATTGAAAGTTTAGTTTAGTAATTATTATTGGTGAAAGGATGAACTTCTGCATCCTTTGCTAACTTTTGTACTTCTATTTTTGTCTCAATCAAGAAACTGTCTTTTGATGTCCATTTTTGAAGATAAATTGTGACAACTGTCTTCTAATCATCCTATCTCAACAATTCTAATAAGATATTATGTGTTATTGACCAAGTACATTTTTATCAAGACATTTTGTTTTTTAAATCGACTAAGCATACTTTTTATACACGCGTTCTAAATTTCACAATTTATTATACATTTCGTATAATTACAATTTGTAAGCACTTAAAAATATAAAGTTTTGTCCAGCGTGCACTAAGCTTAGAGTGATGTCAACATGTGTATCATGCTTCTTCTTCTTTTTTTACTTATTAACCATACATACTAAGAACGAAAGCTCCATCGATTTTGTGGATTTATTTAGCTCCATGGATGTTATTTCATATTTCTATTTCACTTTTTCAAGATTCTCGTGGTACCTAGTAGGTTAGTGGGTTGAGTTAAATCATGTGACTGTTGATAATGTTAAATATACAGTTAGATCTCGTTTGGAGATTTGTCAGAGGTTCCCGACCAAATAATCATATTGTTAAGATAGAATTCGTCGGTTTAACAGTTTAACAAAAATACGACGTCTAGTTGACCCGAAGTGAAAAGATGGACAAAAATGTCAAAAATAGAACCTTAAAACACTGCCATGATCATTTTGACATCCCTTGACAGCAATTTTCGCAGAAGGATGGGACAACCTTTTTCTTTTCAAACTTGGAACTGACCGAATTTAGAGCCAAATGTATTTCAATTAAAATTCACAAGAAAAAAGAGGGAAAACTTTTGGATAGCCCGGCCCCTCAAACCAGGGGTATTTACGTCAATTTTCAATGCCACATTTGTACACGCTGAAGGTATTTGAAAAAAGGGTCAATCGCCGACTTTACCATTTCGGCTTTACGGTTAAACTGAAGCCTAAAAGGCCAAGAATCCCAGTGGCAATCCCGTAATAATACCGAAATAAGAGGGTATTTATATATCTATCAATCATAATTAATTCTACGAAGATCCAACTTTGCCATCTAGAAAATCCCCAATTTCCCCGAGAAGACTCTAAGCAGAAGAACAAAGAAGACAGACACATATTTTAGGTAGAGAAATTTAGAGAGAGATAATTGTGAAGCATTTTCTGCAGAGAAATTGTAGACAGAGAAAGTGCAATAGAGAGAGTTTCGTGGCATTAATGGCGGAGGAGAAGCAAAGCGAGGAGAGCGTGAAGCTGTTCGTTGGTCAAGTGCCAAAGCACATGACTGAAGATCAGATTCTCGCATTGTTCCAAGAGTTCGCGCTTGTAGACGAAGTCAACATAATTAAGGATAAGACTACGCGTGCTTCTCGAGGTTTAATTTTTAACTCTGTCATTGCATGCTTCCTCTTCTTGGATCTCAATGCGTGATTTGAGTTGTTCTTTTTCGAGATTTGGGGAATTTTATATCGTAGTCTCTGGGTTGGAACCCTAATTTAGTTGTGTTTTTTGGGAAGGATGTTGTTTTGTGATTTGTCCGTCGAGGGAAGAAGCTGACAAGGCAGTGAATGCATGTCACAACAAGAAGACACTTCCTGGGGTAAGTATTTACCCTAATTGTGTTTTTATTAATGTTGAATTTATTAATTGCTTAAAATGGAAAAGAATTCTTACATTAATTAAATGTAACTTGCAGATTTTGTGCTGTGAGAAGCGTCTGATTCAGACAGCTAAATTGCTCTTTTATAAAAACTTTGACAACTGTTGTATTTAATGAAGTTGAAACTTTTTGAATTAGTTCTATGGTCTTGCATTACTATCTTTGTGGCTTTGGAATGGAAATAAGGACCGTCTCATTTATAGGTATTTTAAATGCAGAAGTATCTTGTACCGATAGAATCTCTAGTTAGGTTAATATTGACTAAAACTTTAGATTCATGTGTAGCAAGATTAAGTCACATATAGGTTAAGGCCTGTTTGTCTCCCATTCTGGGAGAAGAAATAGAGGTTTGAATAGTATTTTTTGGAGAATGTGTAGTTAAAAAGTAAAGTAATTTTATTGGTTTGTGTGAAAAATACTTTATTGAGTGAATATGTGGTGGAAATTGTTTACCATAGCAAACAATGTTTGAGAAAATGGATGACAAATAGGGGCAAATATGCTATCTTGAGGATGCTACAGTAAACCCCCTACGTATGATCTGGCAAGTAACTTTCAATGGTGGTGTGAGGTTCTGGTCTAATAAAATAGGCAACTTGGAATTGGAAATAAGAATTTCGTCAAATTTGATTCCAGTTTCCTCCGATTCTGTGGTGCGAGATGAAGATTTTCTGTATATTGGAAATAGAGAGCTGAAAAGAATATTAGGGTCTTGTCACGAAATTATGGAGTAAAGTTGACCTGGGAGGAATACATAACACATTTGATTGGGAGTTTGAAACTTTATAATTAGAAACAAGTGAGAAGAAAAATGAACTTTCCGTATGAGCTAAAATTCAGCAGGTCATCTTTGTACTATATCAAACTAAATTTGCTTATGTTATTGCCCTTTTAAATCAAATTCACGTGGAACTAGCAGGTGGTCACTCTTTTGTTGGTGATATGTTTCTCATTTTATTAAAAGAAAGAAAAAAAAAATTGGTTGATATGTATTAAGAAAGATATATTTTATGATGTTGATAATGAGATCATTATACAAAGTTTTCAAAGTCAGAAACCCCGTAGGAAATAATTGTAATCTATTGAAAACAAATTTTAACAACTCTTTTTTGAGTGCCAAATTTTAACATTTTAATATTCTTGTGTAATTACCATATTTTAAAGTATCTCATTTTAATTAAAATCACGCCCCCAGTGAATTACATTACTTGCTCCTCCCTTGTGTGTAGTCAATATAACTTGGGATTTCAATCTTTTTGACCAAACAATTTTTTTTAGAAGTGTAAAAGACAAACTACTAAAATGTTTATGCTAGCTTAAATTGTATGATCACAGCCAAAAGAAATGGGTTAATGAATTTTCAACTTGCAAACCAATAGTTGTTTCCTTTACTCAAAGTTTTTGAAAGGCTAAGGGCCGTTTAGTTATTTGAGGGTCTATTTTAATATTGCTAAGGTCCTGTTTGGGACACATTAAAATTTTCATTCTTATTTTTCTACTCATTTTCAATCACATATTCTTCAATAAAATAATATTTTTCATTATATAAATAACTTTTCCTTCTTTTTTAACCACACATTCTCCATCAATCTACTATTCCTGAATGCATTCTTCCAAAAATAATATGAATCAAACACACCCTAAATACGCTTTTGGTTTTTCATTTTGAAAAATGATTTCTCAAAACAAAAAACTAAAAAACACGTTTGGTTTAAAATCTTGAAAATTTATTTTATGATATTTTATTCCATGAATTTTGATTATTCGGTAAAAATAGAAATTTTTTATGTTATATATATATATATTAAAGTTTGTGAATCTTATAATTTTTTTTCTTGCTATAAAAGTAAAATAAATAATAAATTGAGTTCAAAATATAGGAAATATAAATTAATGATGTTGAATGAGAATATTTTCATCTTTGCTCATTTAAATATTTTTTATAGATTTTTTATGTAAATAATCATTAAGAGCTTTAACTATTTTTATTTTTCTAGAAAATTTTAAAATTATATTTTTTCAGAATTTTAATTCTTTAGAATTTTATATTTTACTTTTACAAAAATTTTATATTTTATTTTTTATAATTATATATATTTTATTCTTTAAAAATTTATTTAAAAGTTTGTTTTCCATGTTTGGAGTGTTTTTTGAATTTTTACTCAAAACAGTCAAAATGTTGAAAATGTATTTTGAGTTTCATATTATGCCCCTGTTTGGTACACATTAAAATTTTCATTTTCATTCTTCTACTCAATTTTAATCACGCATTTTTCAATAAAATAATATTTTCCATCACATCAATAATTTTTTTTTCTTTTTCAATCCACATTCTCCATCAATCTACTATTTCAGAATACATTCTTCCAAAATAATGTGGCTCAAGAACACCCTATAAAGTTTAACTTTGTTTTCAAAAATGCATTTTCAAGCATATTTTCACTGTTTTGCAAAACTGAAAAACTGAAAACAGCTAACCAAACGCACCCTAAATGTTGCAATCTACAAGTTCTTGGAAACTGAAAATCTATAGCTCTTTAGTTATCCCTTCTCTTGTCAAGATATAACTAGTCAAGACAATGTCAAAACTGCGGCTGTTTCCACTTCATGCGAGCTTTGCATTTATGGACTCGTGAAAAGTGAAAACATGTTATCGCATTACTGAAATTGTTGAAGAGAATGTTTTGGGGTGCATCAGTAATAAATTGCTGAATGAGTCGACCAATCTTTTCATTTGATACATGTGTTGTGCTCTTTTGAGAATTCCTACTTGCTACAACATAAATAAATGCATATGCTAAGACACAGAGATGGACCTGCCATTTTGAAAAACTATATTCATCTAGTTAATGCGTGCTCAATATACATAGAAGTGGTACTTGTGGGAAGTATTAGTCCACAATAACCACTGAACACCGTGACATTCAAGATTCCTCCCCTCATTTCTTGGTAGCTTAATTTTTTATCCTTCGATGAAAGTCGGGAGTTTTACCTAATATTCGAAGCTTTGACTTGCTGCCAACAAATTTCCCAATTAACTAGACTACTATTGAATTCAGCTGTAAGTTGGCCCTCTTCAAATAGGATGTAGCTGAGGAATTAATCTGGCTCTGCCCTAGACTTCACATTTTAAAGAACATAAATAGCTTAACACAATTTATATGGACGGATGTAATTTTTTGCACTGAAATACTGACACTGTGGGAAAATTTCAACTGATGTCTGATGTGTTTTGTTATACTGTGATGTTTGTTATTCTCTTTCTGATATAAAGCAACCTGTTCTTTTTGTCTAATTCAGGCATCTAGTCCGTTGCAAGTGAAGTACGCTGATGGCGAGTTGGAAAGGCTAGGTCTAATATAATTTTCATTATTGTGTTGCATGTTTTCCTTGTGATGGTTCTGTAAATAAAGGCGGAGCTAGATCTCTGTCCCTAAAAGTTCTATACTGTCTCGCCGTTACATGATTTTTTTGATTAATATCTTTTGTTTGTTCTGTTTTATCCTTTTCTTTTTTCCCATTAAACAAAAAATTCAGAGCACAAACTCTTTGTTGGCATGCTTCCAAAAAATGTATCCGATGCTGAGGTCTCTGCTTTATTTTCGGAATATGGAACCGTAAAGGACTTGCAAATTCTGAGAGGTTCTCAGCAAACTAGCAAAGGTAACTGGTGCATTTCCCAACCTTTCCCCCTTCTTTATGGCTTGATATTTGCGTAACAGAGAGCAACGTGACCTAGTTTTCTTATTATGAGTAAGTTATAATCTAACCGAATCTCTTGCAGGTTGCGCTTTTCTGAAGTTTGAAATGAAAGAACAAGCGCTTGCGGCCATTGAAGCTCTTAATGGGAAGCATAAGATGGAGGTGTGTGTTAAATTGACCAAATTGTTTGGATCCTTGTGTATGAAATCTTGTAGTGTTGAGAACTTTGACACTGACTTACTCTATGCTAATCAAATGTGTACATGTATATTAAAGTTGTGCAAGTGTTTTCACATCTCTCTTATCTGATAACAGTTTTGTGCATAATGCATAGGAATTGTCTTTGATGTTTGCTTGATATAGCACATGCTCTTGATGTCAACCAAGGTCGAAAGCATGTCTTAAAAGTGGTTACTCTGTATAATCATTGGGGATGATTTTTTATTTTTCTAGATTAGTTTATGTGCCTTTTTGATTCAGTACTAGTAATGGTCACGTACTCTCTTATGTAAGTGTTGTTTGGAGTCAATTAGATTGTACTTGGGAATCAGAGGCTTCCTGTGGTTGTCATTTGATCCAGGTGGTCTATACGTCGTTTCAAAATTACATGGCCTATAAGGTTGGCTTAGTATTTGCTGGTACTCAGAATATAGTAGTTCAGAATGTAGTGTTGAAACCATTTTGCATTATTGGCTGCTGGTGAATTCCGTAACGCTAATATCATTAACTTCTGTAATAGGGTTCAACCGTCCCTTTGGTGGTCAAGTGGGCGGATACAGAAAAGGAAAGGCAAGCTAGGAAGGCTCAGAAAGCTCTATCACAAGTGTCTGGTGTGCCAAACGCTAACTCGAGACAGCAAACATCTTTATTTGGCGCTTTACCCATGGGTTATATGTCCCCGTATAATGGATATGGGTATCAGGTTTGTTGGTTTGTATATTTTGGAAAAAGCCTTGAATGTTGCCATGTGTGTTTTCTCTGTTGGAATTCTAACTTTATGCTTTGTATTTTGTTTCATTTCTGGATTCCCTTCTCTTTATAATACTGGCAGTTGATGCTGAAGGTACATTTATGTCAATTTCTGCTCGCCTTTGTAGACTCCGGGGGCTTATGGTCTCTTGCAGTATCGCCTACCACCGGTTCAGAATCAACATGCCTTTCACAATCTAATTCCACCTATAAACCAAGGCAATGCTGTGCGTGGTGTCACTCCTGATCTTTTGTCTGGAATGGCCCCAAGAAATTATACCATGTCACCTACAAGTTTTCTGGGATCTCCTTACCAAGCTTTGCCGGGCATTCAATATCCCATGCCATATGGAGGAATCACGAGTAATAGGCCTATCTCCGTATCCCCTGGTTCTATATCTCCTCCTGCAAACAGTCAATCTGCAGCATCTTCAAGTGTCAATACAAGTTCTGGGGGTCAGGTTGAAGGTTGTTGGAAATCTTAATCAAATATATTTCTGTAGTTCAGCTATTGTTATGTAAATATAGGCATAAAACATGTCTCTGCATGTATGTGTGTGCGCATACAAATGCATACATTGTGTTTGTGTGTACGCTCTTATTCATGGATAATCTTTTGGAAAGCAGGTCCGCCCGGAGCTAATTTATTTATTTACCATATTCCTCAAGAATTTGGTGACGAAGAGCTTGCAAATGCCTTTCAGCGATTTGGTAGGATCTTGAGTGCCAAGGTTTTCGTTGACAAGGCAACTGGTGTCAGCAAGTGTTTTGGTATGCTGACTTTATATTACCATTTATCTGATATAAGTATTGCTTATGTTTATACTTCTTATCAGATTATATCTGCAGGATTTGTCAGCTACGATTCCCCGTCAGCTGCACAGAATGCAATAAATATGATGAATGGCTGCCAATTAGGTGGTAAAAAATTGAAGGTTCAACTTAAAAGAGATAACAAACTGAATAAACATTATTGACTTGAGGGTAAGTTATGGAAGGAAGCTGATTTCTGCAGCATGAATGGTCACGTCAGCTCAAACCGTCGAAGTTGCTACAGTTTGAGCCATTCCATTCCAATTAGACGTGAGCTCAAAACGTCAAAGTTACTACTGCAGTCGTATTCCCATTCCATGCTTGTGGAATTGAAGTCCCCGAAACATGTAGTTCTCGTTTATTTCTGTGCAATTGTATTTGTATTTATATTTGTGTAACATGGAATACAAATTAGACTGCTTATTAATTTGTTGATTCTTATTATGGAGGTGTATGTAGTATAAAAAGCCTTCCAAAAAATGTTTTCAATTGCAATATATTTTCTTTCCTATTGAAAATTGCAGAAAACTCTCATCTTCAAAATCATTTGTACAAAAAAATCCCCTACCTTAAGTCTGTTAGTTTAACTGTTAAAAATTGTTATAAGTACAAAATAAAATCAAATCAAATCGTAATTTTAGTTTCCAATTTTTTATTTTTTTGTAAATTATAATCAATAACAATTTCAAATTTTTAAAACTTTATTTTAAAACCCCTCTTCATCCGAACCTTTTGAATATCTAACCCACTCCCCTTCCATCTTCTTCCAGTAAATAAAAATATAAAATCCAAAATCCAAAAACCAAAACCAAAATACAAAAATCCTATCTTTTCACAGTTGGATCTATTGTTGGGGAACTGGAGAGTTATGCATTAAATTGAACCAATTCACCAGTTGGGTCTGCACCAAAGGCTTGATTCACCACTCCCAAAACCACCATTGAACTCGAACTCAGTCGTGGGCTGCGATGGGCAGTCTCAAAACGAGAAAATATTCACCACAAACATAAACCCTCAAGAGCCCGTAAAAATAATAGAAAAATAAAAAATGCAAAAGTGATTATTCGTAACTGTCTTGTCAAATTTTGCCATAGAATCTATGAACCTGAAACAAATGCTACTCCACGCTTAATGCTTCCTGACTTGAAACTAAAATCTTTAGCAGTTTAAGGAAGCAAACTAACTATATGGCGAAGTTTAGGCTGCCGATAAATAGTTAAGGGTTGGCTTAGAACTGAACAGATGGGCAGGATTGACGACAATCGTGGTAAAGAGCAGACTGGCTAGTGTGAGGCGGCTCTTCATAGATTGATTTCACCAACCTCATCCTTGAATAATTTAGCCATATTTTTCCGGTTGCCATTGAGCATTTCTTAGCCATGAGCTCATTCTGCAGAAGTTTTGTTTCTTCACTTACATCCCTGCTCAGAGTTATCTGCTATAAACTCATTGTGGTCAATTGCCAGATTAGAGAGAGAAAGTAGGAGAGTGTTGGTAATACTACATGATATAAAATTATTTTGGTATTTTGGTTTTGAATTTTGGATTTTTGGGTTGGGAAGATTGAAGAGGAGTGGGTTAGGGAAGAAGATGAACCGGAGTGGAGTGGGGTGGGGTGAGGTGAGGTGGGGTGAAAAATAAAGTTTAAAACATTTGGAATTGTACGTGGTACATTAAAAACATTCGAATTTAATTTGTCGAAAAATAATAAGTTTGGGTATTGAAATTGTAATTATTCCTTTTTTATTTTTGCATTTTTAACTATTTTTAACGGTTAAGCTAGCGGAATTAGATGGTATGAGATTTTCCCACAAAAAGGTTTCAAACAGGGGAGTTTTCTGCGATTTTCAATGAGTATATCATATATTGCAATTATAAATTTTTAGGGGGATTTTCTGCTATTAATCCTTCTTTGAAACTTCCTCAAGTGTTTCTCTTGGAACTTCCCTGATTCTAATGAAGATGTAACAATACATGCGGACTTTGTACGATCTCACGAAACAATCAGCAACCATCCATTGCTCAGTAACTTTTTTCGTTCTAAATCTTTCGGAAGAGATTGCAGATCTTTACTGGAAGAGGCAACTTAGTTTGTCAAGTTTTAACTTGTGTGTAGTTTTTTTCTATCGTTTTATTCTGTTACATATCCTTTGTTCTGCCTTTAATCTTCAGGCGCATCACAGCTATTGTGTACAGCGATTTGTGTTGGCATTGGTTATGATTTGCCAATTCAGGCCTATTTTCATGGTCATCTTGGATGTGAGTGGATCCAGCTCGGTGCGTAATTTGTAAAAAAAATTTACGATTTTCTTGCTATGATGACTACGATTACGTTGTAAATTTAACAATAACATAATAGAAAGACAAGAATTAAAAAACAAATCTTATGAAGTCACGTCAAAGATGTTCTAAAGTCGTGTTATTTTCATTTCGTGTGGGTATTTTTGGTTACACGGTTCCCAGATAAAACTCATATAGTTCATAGTTACTTCTTTATCTATAAGCACAACCATAAGGAGATAAAAAAAGGAGTCTTTATTGAGTTGCTAAAAGCATAAGAATATAGCATGAAAATATAGAAAATATTCTATCAATTTATCTTTTTCTACTCATGGTTAAACACCATGAAAATCACTCCCTTTTATAGGGACAAATTCAACCCCCCACAATTATCCAAAATTATTATGATGTTACTTTTATGTTAAAACTGAAAAATTAAATCAAAACCTGAAAATGAAACGGTTTAAATTTTGAAAGTTCAAACTTTTTAATTTATGTTTTAACAGCATCTTCGATTCTTCGGGTTAGATGTTTTACTTCATTGTCACCCGGCATTGAAGATCCTTATATCCTCTTTGCTTTCAGATGTTAGTTCTGTATTCCGTGTTTCTTGGCATGTATCTGTTGCCATTTCCCCAGGGAAACAACCCAAAAAAAAAAAAAAAAAAGGCCCATCTTTCTTGCTATATTCACTGGGAAACAGGTATGCACTTTCCTTCAATTAACAGTTTGCATCTGTTGCTAAAGAATGAATTATGTTTGTCCATCTCAACAGAAACAAATGTTTTTTTTTTCTTTTTCAAGAAAATTTATGAATCCCGACCCAATTTATTTGGAATAGAACTTAAGTCATGTACTCATGTTTAGGAAGTGTTTATAAATGGTCTAAATTATAAATACATAGAAATGAGTTGTGAATAAATTGATAGTACGTATACATCCCTCAAAATAGGTGGATAAAAAATGGCTCGGGTGTTTGTAAACATGAGTTAAGTTTGTTGTAGACGGGTAACTTTGGTAGCACACTTTACTATATTCTTTTAGCTGGGTAATCTTGTTATATGTAAAGGCGTGTCATAGTGATACATTGTTACTATTTCGGCTTGTTCATATCATCATTTTGAACTCCAATTGACATTTGTTTGGGAGTTCGAAAGATTTCATTTATTGGTTTGATGTGTATTTTGGGCCATGTATCATTAACTATCTGCCATAGGTAGCACTCCTTGCCATGTTGGACATAAGTAGTAATCTGCAGTTAATGTGTTGTCTTGCAAAACAGGTGGACATTCTTTGTTTTATTACGTTTTGGGTTTTGCGATCGATTAAGTAATTTATCAAACTTCATATTTGAACTTGCTCAAGATTAAATATAAATAAATAATTGAGTTCCATTTAGATGGGTCGTTCGATGTGTTCCAGGTCTTGGTGACGTGATTATACATGTTGAAAGATTTAAGTTTAAATAAATGAGCATATCTCTTAGCATTTTAATATTTGAAATTAGTCGATACAACTAATATAAAAGATATTCTCATTCGCAATAAAAAGAGAAGCTAATAAAGCGAAGAAAGAGTGTCGGTATATTATACATCCAGTTCTTGTAAATTTATGTGTGATATGCTAAATGAAATAGTATTTTGTTTGGTTTGTAATACTAAACATGGTTGAAAAGAAAAAAAAAGAAGTTAAAATTTTAACATATGACATTTCGTACTAACAATGAAAGTGTTAACACTAATTGATTTGAATTAAAATCAAAGAGCTTGGCTTATACTCTTGATACTTTTTTTTTTTCGAAAACCCTAGTGATAACGTGCCTACCCAATTGAGGATCGACCTTGAAGCCTCCCGACCAAAGCTCACTGTTTATGGGCCCGAACCTGGGTGATCTATTCATGACCAAGATGAAGCTTTGATGAAACTAAGTGGAGGTTTGAAGATACTGATGTTCATTAATTTTAGAGGTTGTTTAAAATTTGGCATTTTTTAGTAAGCTTAAGCTTAGCCAGACATGCTAACTATGAACAAATGAAGAAGAAATTAACAGAAAATTTGAATAGAGAGAGAGACTGTAATTGTATGTTACGTAGCCCAATTTTTCAGCGAGAAATGAATCGCGTCTCTAATTTGATAACATGTGGAATGAAGGAGAAGACAGCAATGGGGCAGTAGCCAGAGAGCAAAAATAATCAAAAAATTCTGTGGGGAAAATGAATTTACAATACCTCCAATTATACGTAGCAAGAATTTACAAAACATACTAGAGATGTTGAATTCTAAAAAAGTGGGAGGGGGAACTAGGGATTGCAAAGTACTCCAAACTCATCATGTCTTGCCGCATATCATGAAATAGGGTCAAAGAAAAATAAAAACCTAAGCACGCGATGAAAAACCAAAGGGAATTTAAAACCAACAATAGTTCCACATGAAGGTCTTTTCCATGGATTGTCAGGAAGATTGATACTGGAGAATTGCCATCAAACCCATTCAAGCCAAGTCTTATCTATTCAGTTTGCTACAACTCCTTGCATTACATTAACAAAGTTGTTCATCTCACGTCCTATCAACAAGTTCCAAGTTTCAACCTTTTTAAAAGCTGCCTCAAACTTAAAAAGAACATCATTCACGTGCAAAAGAAAACACGTAGTAAATTTGACTTGGCCACACCTAATATACATCCAATACCAATTTGTGTCTACAAAGCAATACTATATCACTATTCTAGAAAGCTAAATAAACAATAACATAATTTAACTCTCAATTTTCCATTCATTACTTATTTCTCATCCTTGGTCCAGAGAAATGGAGGACAGATAAGCGGAAAGACAAGTATTGATTTAAGAACGTTGTGTTAATCAGGAATTTTGTTTTCTTTGTTTCGGCTGAGATTGAAGGTGGTAATGATTGTGCATGTGTTACATTAGAGAGGAAGTGAACGTATGAATTACAGCCAGAAAAAGTGCAATATAGAATCATTATTTTATCCCACAAGCTGTAGTAAAAAACTTATCTCAAACAATTTGATGTAAAAAATTGCTTGATAGTATCTAACTAGTCTTTAAAGAAATCAATATGGATGGCAAAACTCTTTTCCAACTACACTTTTTAAAATAAAAGGTAAACAAAAATTAGACAACAGAATGATAGATTACACTTACATTTAAAATGTTGAATCGAAATAATACTAGTGTACATGATAGCACAAATGCAAAAAGTCGTATACATCTATTAATGGTTCACGAAACAGAATTCATAACTCAGTAACATAATTATCAAAATAATGGGATCATAAATATAAGTCATAAAATGAACCCAGACTATAAAATTTCTGGGGCAGGAACGTCTGAATTTCTTGGAAATTCCTTTGGCAGAGTAAATAAGGGCTCATTTTCTGAGAACCCTTTTAATGCCAAAGCCAATGAATGACCTAATGCACGGGCAACTGGCACAGCAACTGCATTCCCAACTTGAATGTATCTAATGTATATATATTTAAGAGATAATAAAAAGGTCAGTCAACAGCCAATAAAGTTTGGGAATTTGTTAGCATTAACTTTCAATTTCTGTTGCACTTGAATCCCAATAGAGATCCAGTCCCAGAAAATCCAATAAGAATGTGAGGGGATATAGTCAACAAGTTACCTTTCTTTTATAGGGCCAACAAGTTTATAATAATCTGGAAAGCCCTGGAGTCGGGCATTTTCACGAATAGTAAGAACTCTATCTTGAGTTGGATGTAATATAATCTGAGAAATGCAGAGGAATAAGATTACAATATTACAAAACATCTAATTTATTGATAGTTGTACAACATGCATTAACTTCGCAGCACAACTATAAAACTACCTGGTTATGAGGTTCTGCCCGTGTTACAACAGTTGGAACAGTCTCGTCCCACCAAAGCCGACCAAATGGCCTACAAGAATTCACACAATTAGTAAAGAGTGATCAACTGAAAACCAAACATTATTAGTCTCAAATGCAAAAGTTGACTTACTTGATTGAACTACCACCCATGAAACTCATTGCATAATCAGGAACCTGTCAATTTCAAGACCAAATCAGTTTATGGATGGACAAAGAATCTATAAAACGCTGATGCATAACTTTTCATCACAGCAAGCACGAGGAAACATTGGGAGTGTGAGAATTTAAAAGAACATAAAAACTGCAGTCTGATAGGTGTTGAATCCATGTCGCTCTAGGAAGATTATCCATACTTAATACAAAAGAATAAGGTAATAGAACTGCAGAACAAGTCCTCATACCAAAGGTTTCCCTGAAGCCAACTTTACTCTTTCTACATCTGGATCCCATTCGACTTTGTTGTCTGGACGAACTCGTACCCCAGGCAGATCCCTAAAATTTGCACCCTATCACCATGAAAGAGAAGAGCTTAGCAAATCGAGGCAAATGAAATTACACTCTTATTATAAATAAATTTAAGTTGCAGAAAATATAAGGATACCTTCTTCTTTGGAATTTGACATACACGCTGATAATCATCTACATTTAATTGCAAGGGTTGGTGATCATATAATTCATGTGGTGAGAGTTCCAAGTTGAACTTCAAGCAGCCTGGCATCTCTGCATTATGATGGAAAAGAACTTCAACTTGTGCAACGGCTGGGTTGTGGTCAAAGGCATAATAAATTGCTAAACATACTGAACTCAAAATTAAACTAAACCTTGGATATCAGTTTAATTAACAAAGTATAAAAGCATAAGAAAGTACATAGGTGTTCCATTACAAGAGTAAACTCATAACACTAGAGTAACCCCAACTCTTGTATGAGTCCTACATGCTAACACAAAACACAAGTGGTTAAAGGCAAAGCCTATAGATCATAGGAACAAAATCCAAAAATGGAAAGACCTAAGGCACCAGAATCAGAGAGTAGCTGGACATTTTGAAAAATCTCGTTTTTTCTCATCCTAGTGCTAAAAATTTGTTCTTATCACCTTGCTGCCTAATGTAAGCTCCGAAGGTACATTGCCAACCACAAAGACTCCAATCGTGCTTCTGGTTTCCATGCCCATCATCATATTGATGATAAATCTCCTTGTGCTCTGCCATAAGAACTTGGAGTCCGTATCATGGCGAAGATAAGGTAAGGCTGTGATTCTTGCTCAAAAAAAAGACCGAACGCGTTCGAGTTATTGGCTTGTCCAACCCCGATAGCATTCACGAGTCGCTCGTTCAACTATCCCTCGGAGACAGTGTCGAGAAAAACCATGTACCCCTTGTCCTTTCTTTCTATCAGTCCCATCCAGCAAGAGACTGCTCAGCCTAAATAGGTAAGTGCCTAGTGCGAGCCTTTTTTTACTTGACACCCAAACACCTCTTTCTTACTCTTGTTGAGGTTGTTGGTTTAAAGTAGGAACTAGTTAGGAATTGGAAATAATTAGATGAGCATATCCAAGGTCATAAGGATCTCACTAAAAGTTAAAGAAGGCCAAAAAAAGGTTTCAAAAATACTCAATAAAGGATCTCGCTGCCAGAAGATGGTTTCAAAAATACTCAAAAAGGGATCTTGAGAAAGGGCTCTGAAAATACTCAAAAAAAGGGGGCGATGTGAACTTGTGTCCTAATTTAGAGATCCATTTTATCTTGGATAAGTCCAATCTATAATCAAAAATAAAAAATTCCACATCCCAAATATAAAAATAATATCGACTAATGCATTATATTTTTTTCAAATTATTATTTATGTTTATGTCATCATAATTAAGTAGCATAAATTTAGATGAGTGTACAAGGGTATGCGCATCCATTGTTTAAAAAAACTATTATGGGGGTAAGCCTAGTCCCATTTCACATGAGGCTTCCATTAAAAGCTTATGCAATAAGTAGCATTTGTGATGCTTAATCCTCCTCGTGATATGTTTGGCAAAGCTTAACTTTTTATTAAGCAGGTCAACCATACTTTGTATCCACACATTCATAGAACCCACAGGTAATAAGCACTTAAAATCTTTACCAAACAAACTTAAGAACGTTTTAAGTATTCTTTTGCCTTCTTTCCTCTTTTTGCCTTCTAACTTAAGGTCCGTTTGATTGCAAGAATGAAATTTGGGTGGAAAACATGAATTCGGTAGAATTGAATTGCATAGAACTTGTTTTGCTGAGAATTGTCAATTAATTGTATTTGATTGATATATTCTGTAGCACGGACACTTCAATTAGGGTAGGGTGTCGAACACGAGTCGATACCGACTCTTCTTGGACACTCTATCGTAATCACTTTTCTTTTTATATTAAAAATATCATATATTGTTAATTCAAAATTATTGGCAAGTAACAAATAGGTACTCATGTTTAAAAAATTTCAACAAAAAAAAATTAATAACAAATATAAAACTAAATTTATACTATAAAAATGAAGAATTTTTAAGAAAAAACGTGTCGATGAATGACGTGTCTGCACTTTTTAAAAAAAATCATGTGTCGGTGTATCCGATATATATCATGTCGGACACATATCCATGTATCATAGTTGGTATAATTTTTCGTCTGAAAAATGTTGAAATTTTGGATCTTTTCGTGTTCGTTTAATTTTATTTTTCATGAAAATTGTCCATTAAAGGAATTTTTTTTTTTTTACAATTTGGGATAGAATTTGTTTCCATTGCCAAAAAAAAAGTGGAAAACCATTTTCCCACCAAAGTGGTGGGAAAACAAATTCAATGAAAACAAGGAAAAAGGGGTCACGTGTGTGTGTGTGTGTGTGGTGGGGGGGAATTAATTGCCAAGAAAAATTTGACTATCAAACACCTAAAAAGTTGGAAATGGAAAAAAAGTTCTATGGAAAATAAACAAGATCAAATGGGGCCTTAAGGAAACGGAAAAGAGAAAATAAGAAGAAACAGATGATGACATGGAAATTAAATATCTTGATTATTCCCTTAAAGATCAAATGATTAGTGATGATATAGAAGATTTGAGGATTGTATCTAATGTACATATTAGATAGCAATATCATGGTAGAAGCATTATGTGTGCATGTAGCAAACAAAATTAGTTGTTAGAAGAAACTATCAGCTCACCATCCTTCCTTAATCTAATGAAATGCTGAAATTCAGTTTTTGGCTCTGAACCATAAGGCATTATATCACGTTGCTCATCGTTGTCCACCTACAACGTAGGTAAAAAGAAGAAAAGTTTGTAAAGTGATATAAACAAAGTGATGACTGGTCGAAATATGAATTCTACATACCGGAGGGAGATCGGAAATGGCATCTCCAAGAAAAAGTTTCTTTTCGAGTTCAACATTATTGCTTCCGTCATATGCAACCACATTCATCTGCATTCATTAGCAATTGTTTACAACAACATTTCCACAAGGGAAAAGAACAGGCATGGTTTACCTCAAATTCTGTTGGACTGCCACCCCTGGTAACAACATCATGTGTAGGTAATGGGTACATGGGCAACTTCTGTTTTGTAAAGATTAGAAATCAGAAAGAGACAGCAGAAGGAAAATCAAACTATTGAAGGCTAAAATCAATAACGATAGAAGCTGAAGTTGTTAGAGAATGAACATGTTTATTTATTTAGAAATCAGAAAGAGACAGCAGATGGAAAAACAGACTATTGAAGGCTAAAATCAATAACGATAGAAGCTAAAGTTGTTAGAGAATGAACATGTTTATTTATTTAAATAAATTTAACCTTCAATGAGCTTCTTGACATTCAAGTTTGATTCATTTTTTTCTATTTTGTGATCTAACGTGTTCATAATTTTCTTAAATTGAAATCGACTATACTTGATCTCAAGACCTTCGTCTGCTTTAATACGGTGTTGAGCAACCTCGTCTAAAAGCATTGTTTAAAAAATTAAGCAAAATCATGATTTTAAGATATAATGATAATTAATTAGATCAAAAAGGATTTTCTTCAAAAGTCAGGCCCTAATTTATATATTATTTAGGCCCTGTTTGAGCCACCTTTTTTTTTCATTTTCATTCTTTTATTCATTTTCAACCACACATTCTTCAATAAAATAATATTTTTCATCACACCAATAATTTTTCCTTCTTTTTCAAACACATACTCCTCATCACATCAACAGTAAAAATGCACTTTTTTGCAAAAATTTGCACCAAACAGGAGCGTATTTTAATATTTTTAAAATTATACTATTGAATCCCTTGGGCGCTTCGGTGGCAACGATAATAATATAGGTTTAGTAAGTAATCTCGAGTTTGAAGGTTAATTACCATCTTGATGGATTTAAAAAATCTAGAAAGAGAAAATTAGATTATTAATAATCTAATTCAAGGTGTGTTTGAGCCATATTATTTTGGAAAAATGTATTATGGAATAGTAGATTGATGGAAAATATGTGGTTGAAAAAGAAGGAAAAATTATTGATATGATGAAAAATATTATTTTATTGAATAATGTGATTGAAAATGAATAGAATAATGAGAATGAAAATTTTAATGTGTAGCAAATAGGAGCTCAATGTTTTCATTCTCATGCTCTAAATGAAGTCTTTAGCCTCGAAATTAGGTCAAAGGTATAACACCAAGCCACAATTTACAAAAGAGGCATGTTTTAGCTCACATTGAGATAGACTTAAAGCCACAAAATAGTCACATTTTTATGAATGGTTGTCACAGACACACAACATTATAAGTCACAATCACAAAAAGTAGTATATCATGGTCACATATTGTATTGCAATTGTTTTAGATCATAATCAAACAATCTAACTCGTCATAGTTACAAAACATAACAACAATTCTTACACTAAAATGACAATTTTCCTAAGACACTTCTTAGATCACATTCTTAAATTGTACATGATTACTCAAAACTATAGATTATCGAAGCTTCGTGACTGGAAGCCACTGGCACACAACATATTAGATCACACTAAATATTTGCTCACAAAATGTTGACAAAAAAATTGTGGTCAATACCCATACCTAGAATAATTATTTACAAAAGATTGTTTACTTTTGTACTTCATCAACAGATGTAAAAACAATGTAAAAATAGTGGCCAATTATTCTGGAGAAACTGTGGACAAGGAAACATTATTCTGGAGAAATCATGTTGAAAATTTGAGACAAATTTGTTCATCTATTTTGATTAATCACGCCATGGAAGTTTGGGATTTTATTTTTTGTTTTAGGATTTGTTAGAATGTTAGGAAGCAAGATATCAATTTTTTTTTTTTTTTTAAGAACTTATAGAAGAGAGATAACAATCATCAATTTATCTTTTACTAATCCTCAATTTAAGTCACGTTATTATCTTATTCAATTCATATATTATTGTACATAATGGTTTACGTACAAATGAGATGTCCAAAAGAGTCGATAAGTTTTTTTTATTTGATTGAAGAAATTCTGACGCAATCATATCTCGCCATATCATGTATATATAAATCTTTATATACATGTAGCATAAACGAATATTAATTTATGACCCGATTTTTGAAAGAATTCTACAAGTTTGATATTTTGGAATTGTATTCTTTTAAGTATGGTAGTTATGATTTTTCCCTTAAATATTTAAAAGAAATATTCCGGGATCCATTTTAATAAGGAATTTTTACAATTATTTAACTAGGTAGTACACAATATAGTAAGTATTAATTATATTCAATTTTCTTTATATTTTTAAAAAATTGCACATAAAATAAATTTTACGTATATAATTTTAACTTAGCCTACATTTAATTATTTTTGGTCCCCAACAAAAAAAAGTGAGTTTTTATTTTGTAACTATTATGATTATTTTAACCTAAAGCAGAGCCAACCCTCGACAGCTCACGAAACCAATACATGGCCTCAATTCGACAGGCAAAGTCAAGCCATTTTCTGTCCCTTATTCAACAATAGACAATATTACCTCATTTGTAAGGGCGGCCCACATGAAGACGCGCAAGCGGAATTGTGGGAGCCCATAAGCACCAGCTGCCATAATTCCCATTCTTGCTTGATAATCCAAGCCAACGAGTCGACCAAGAGCATATCTTCCAAGGAAGCCACCAGAAAACTTAACTATGTCAACCACATTTTCCATCAGCACAAACCTTGGCTTCAAGAAGGCTACTATATCCATGAATACAATAAGCTGTTTGTTCTTCTCATCCTTTAAAGGGTTTTCACGATTCCTGAAGCGGTTGAATCCACTAACCCCTTGGCATGGAGGACCTCCACATATAACATCAACTGTCTCCTGCTTGGCATAACAAACAAAACTGTTAATTCAAAGTAAACATAATTGAATTATAAATGTTGATGCACAACAAAATCTTACCGGCAAAGGCAAGATCTTTGATTTGTAGCCTCTTGAGACAAATTCCTTTAGCTTATCTTCGCACCCACTAGTAGGTTGACATTTAGCGTTAGCATACTCAATAATAAGATTGGCTCACTTACACAAATTTTATTTCCTAACCTCAAACCATCTAATGGCTCCCATGTGTCTTCATCAGGTCCATATCCTTTCCATCGAATCTGGACAATTGAAAAGGTATGGCAAAATAAGAACAATAGAAAAGTTGCATCTTTGCCAGTGATGATATAATTTAAGATTGAATCTTAAAAAATAGCACTTGATTATGTGAGGAAAAATATCACTACATGAAGGCATCTTCAGATACAATAATGCACCAAAAGTCAAAAAATAGGATTTGTGTAACTTGCTCCAAATTTATTTGCTAATGAGAGTTTAGTAGTTGGATCCGTGCATGAAAAGGTTTATTACGTAAGCATATAATTTCGCTCAAGTCAAAATTTAAATAAATAAATAAATACCTACGCTCTCCTTGAACTATAATTTCACTCAAGTCAAAATTTAAACAAATAAATATGTTCCCTCAACATGTGCTTAAACTTCTAGATAAGGAGGGGTTTGACTTGATGACAGATCTTAAGTTCTAATCTTGTTGCCACTCCTTTTTAAAGTTATGCACTTGTCAAGCCTTTAATTAAAAGGGAAATTGGTTTGCACATGAGAATCCATGTTGCATACGATATTTAAATAAATAAATTTGCCTCCTCTCTAACATGCTAGGCTTTTACTAGTTAGTCAACCAAATTCTCAATGAACATTTTCTCTTGTTTAAAGTTTTCCCAAATGTTGATTGAGGTACCTTGAAGTACAATGCAGGCTTTTTAATTTCGTTTGGATCGCCATAACAGATTGTCAAAATTTCTTCTACTTCATAGATTTCACCATCATCTCCATCATTCCCATCTTCTTTAGGATCATTGTCACCTTCATCCTCTTTTTGTGTTGAACCATTGCTTTCAGTAGTCGATAAATAGGAGGCACAAAGTTTATCCCATTCCTTTAGCAGGCATAAGAAATCCTCCGCAGATTCATTTCTCACCTGAATTAGCAAGTTATGCATCCACAAATGCAATTACTGAACAAGACAACATAACAAAAGGAATATTGCTCTATAGCACAGACACTTCAATTAGAGTAGCGTGTCCATGTCCGACACGAGTCGATACCGATACTTCTCGGACACTCTACCGTATTAATCATTTTTCTTTTTATATTAGAAATATTACATATTGTTAATTCAAAATTATTAGCAAGTAACAAATAAGTACTCATGTTTAAAAGATTTCAACAAGAAAAATTAATAACAAGTATAAAACTAAATTTATACCATATAAATGAAGAATTTTAAAGAATTTAATCAACGTGTCGATAACGTGTCGTGTCTATACTTTTTTAAAAATCACGTGTCGGCGTATCCGACACTTATCGTGTCGGACACACGTGTCTGTGTCGGTGCATCATAGGAATATTATCTGCAATGAGATGTACCTCTGTCTCTGGATGATTTAGCTTCAGGCTTTCACACGCAAATTTGTTAATATCAACAGCCCATTTCTACGTTCATAATGAAAAAAGATGTTAAAATGTAAAGGAAAAATCTTTTTGAATATCAAAGAGAGATCACATCAAAGAGACAAGAAAATTTTAAAAGAGGAGAAAAGATGCTAAAAAACGTACAGTGACGAGCTTCACACCACAGCTATTGGCACCAAGGCAAAGCCCAGTAGACATAGCACCACAACCAGCATACAAGTCTAGAAGTGTTCTCTCACTGCTAGACTTTTCTACTTCAGAACTATCACAACAATTTGCTGTTCCAGAAACATCAGCATCACTGGAAATGGTGGAACCGGATTCACAAGTAGTCGCAGTACTGTCTGAAGAACAAGAATTACAGCGTTAAAAATAATTGCAACCAAAATTAAGATGAAATTGCACAAAGATAAATTGAAACTAGGGAATTATTCTACTTGGAAAAACATACCAGGTCCTAATCCTACAAAAGAACAATATGGCAGCAAGTACATCTGATCATAGTAATAGTCACACTTCAATCTAACCCTTTCCTTGATGTCCAATTTCCCCTGAAAATCAGTAAGATGTGTTATATTTGTAAATAAAGACTAAAAATTGTCGGTAGCATTTATGATAAGCATACTTTTAATGGTAGAAGTACAATTTTAAGTTTTTTCACAAGGCAATCAAGAGGATTATCATCCTTGACTTCAGAAAAGAATACGCGTTTGTCATCAATAAGGTTATGACAACATCCTATGACCTGACAAAAGGAACAAAGAACTGAATGTCAGATCAGCAGTGAATAACAAAAGTCACAGACAAGCTTCTACAGATTTTCTACAATATCTTACCGTATCCTTTGCCCTGTAATACCATTGAGCAGTAAAATTAGGTGAGCCATCAACTGCTTCAAAAATCTCGACGATCTTACAAATGAAATTATCTTGCCCATCCTCAGCCTAAAAAACAGATGGTTGGTTAGGCCGAGGCTATAGGTTGTATGTTATATCTATTTGACAACAAAAGTTATTATACAATTCCAAGATATTGTCAAACTCTTTGTGAAGACTCAGTTTTTATAATACAATATTGTCAACCCAAGATATGCTTGCTTATAATTCAAAAGAGAATACAGAAGTGAAGATAAAACAAGAATTCAACAAAAATAAATAAATCCAAGCTACGGTAATTAAAAGCATTTACCATTACTTATTTTATTGTTGTAAACTCACAGTAAAGTGAGTATGCGTCCATGAGATTCATAGGTATTCAAATTGTTGTGAAAAGCTTATTGGGAAAATGGCTTAATCTGTTGATAGTCGATCATTGCTCAAACCAAAACCTAAAAGAAATAGAACATACTGATTGGAAAGAAAGATCTTCAATTGAATCAGGATATCTCTTCTGGTTTGTGCAACAAAGAAGCAGATAACCAGCAGTTCTCTACTTCAGTGAGATTTTCAAACCTTTGTGACAATTCACAATAATTGCTTGCGTATCACTCAAAAAAAAAAAAAAAAGCAATGTAGGACAATCTTTTGCACTGCAAGTTAAACCAACTCGTCTACAAAGCTTAAATTAATAAAAATAAATAAATCCATCCTAGACTTGTAGATGAAGTCATTCAACATGGAATCAAACACAGTATATATGGATTCAACTCTCTTCACCGCCCATTTATAAAATTTAAGTACTGTCAAGCCTTTGGTGACACGTGACGAGGCTTGGCTACGACTAAGGATAAATGAACAACCTTTTCCACACTCTATCGGCTTAAATTTTTAAGCAAAGTGGTTCAATGGATATTAAACATGTACTGCAACACTTGCCAAGAAATCTTAGAGGATTTGATCCTAAGGCAAATTATCAGTACAACTTATTCTCGAATATTTTTAAATAAAGTAGGATGCCAAAGGAAATTTTGAAAGTTATTTCCTTAGTTGTATTTACGCCTCAAAAGTGAAGGAAACAGGTGCAACACTAAGCTTTGGCCAACAGACATTGTTTAGAAAATATATTTTCAGTGTTGCGTCTTGATTTCCGCCTTACATGAAACTTTCATTAAACCCCTGAAGTGCCATTTGTGAAGCTTACTCCTCAAGGCTAAGCCTTTAGTTGATAATGACGGCAATGAATGATAAGAAATTAAAGTTAACGAAAAGGATGATAGACAATCAAATAAAGTTAACATTCTCTTAAAGATCCAGTTAGTAGTGATGATATAAAAGAATTATGTGTTGTTTTTAATTGGTAGGTTACAATTTTGTCACACGATTACTATTTTAAGAACTTATAATTTGATACTTTACTGGTCTACTTTATGTTTGTTTGCAAGCTAAACTTTTACTCTGATCAATTTGTTTGTTATGGATTTTTTAAATTGATTTTAGGTTTATTATGATCATATTTTAGTAAGTTGATGGGCTTGGGATAGCTTCTACTATTTTTTTATTTATTTTTTTGTAGAAGAGCTTCCTCATAAAGTTACGTTGAAGCAAATTCCTTTAAAAACTTTTTTAACCAGACAAAGCACTTTTGAAAAATTATTCAAATACTACTAAAAGTAGATTCTTAGTCTGAAAAGCCACACCAAGTGGAACCTAAATTATTGTAGATTAAACTGGTTTGTCTTCACGCATTTGCCTCACTTTATAAAGGTGAATTGCCCCTATGCCGAATTGAGTCCTTTCAAACATTGCCAAGGGCTAAAAAAGTGATGCTTAGTTTAAACATATACATGATAGACACATACATAACCAGAATGGTCAACAAAATACTTTCACTAATCTCAAATGTAAGGTTCACCTTCACATAAGCATCATCTTCAAGATTGAAAACCATCCCATCTACTTCCGCTTGGATGAAGTGGCATCTAGCTTGAGTGATTTCTTCTGAGTCATCCGTACTAATCCAATCAAAATCACCGTAAAATAAATAAGCTAAAACGACCAATGAAGTAAGGTTGTAATATCTAGAGGATACCGCAAATCAAAACATTCGCACTAACTTAGGTGTTGCTTGAACCATATAAAAATAGTACAAAGAATTACAAAATTACCTCTTCGAACTAATAGATTCACCAGCTCGTTTGGTCTTTGTCTGTATCCAAAACATTGACATGCATTAATCCACTATGGCATAATTTTAGGTGTAAATGTCTATGTATGCATTTTACACAATACTTAATAACACATGAATTGTGTTAAAAAAAGAAATATATATATGTGATGGACAGTGTAAAAACTAATTACTGTCAAAAAAAGATAAGCAAAATCATTTAGAGTCTGTTTGGTACAGATTTTAATCTGAGTCAAAGTTAAACAATCAATATTAATTACATCTTTCATGAATCCCAAAACTTTTCAATCGCACATTTCAAAAATTTATATCACAATCTACTAAAAAATCTAATTTTAATCCCCACCAAACATCATCTTAGTGTTTGGTGTCAATAATCATTAAGACTCTATTTGAGCCCAATTATATAAAAACTCATTTTTAACAAAACATTCTTCTAATATTATAATTTTACAAGTAAACCTAGAACTTTTTCCTAATTTTTTTAATCACACATTCTCCAAATAATCATTATTACATAATTCATTCTTTCAAAAAATGGGACTTAAACACACCATTGGACCATCTCCAATGAGCAACGCCAAATTTGGTGTAATTTTACATCAAATTTGGTATAACATCTCCAATGGTTACACAAATTTTACACCAAACACCTCTCGAATGGTTACACCAAATTTGGTGCACAAGATACACCAACTTTTATTGGAGATGGTTTTACACCAAATTTTATTTTGAATTATTACTTACAAATTATATTTATTACAAAAATCATTAAATTAAAAATAAAATATAATGAACTAAAATATTACATTTATTAATAAATTGAAAAAAAAAAAAACATTAAACCTAATATCGCAATTAAGCCCTTGTTTGAGCCCCATTTTTTGAAAAAAAAAAATGCATTCTTGAATAGTGTTTTGACCCATTTCAATCACATTTTCCAATAAAATAATATTACACGCAAATTCATAATTGTTCCTTATTTTTTTTACCACATATTTCCCATCAATACAATATTCAAAAACGCATTTTCTTGACAAAAATGGGGTTCAAACAAGGCCTAAAAAAGATACATTAAACACAAAAGAAAAATCATGTATAATTATTACTTATTAATTGATTTAGAATTTGAAAATAAGCCCCTATTTGAGCCAAATTATTGTAAAATGAGAATGAAAAATGTAACTGTTATTGGAACCCACACGAGAGATAGAAAATTTTAATTTAAATGTTGATGTGATGGATAACGATCATATTTTTCATTTTAATGAGATAATAATGTTAATCAAAAATAACCATCACATTAAAAATCAATTTAAAACTATTAATTCTAAAATATAAAACATGGATATAGATGGAATAAACATTTGTTGTAAAGTGGAAAGAAGGTCCAAACTTTACACCATATTTGGGGTATCATTGGGGTGGGTTTTACACCAAATTTGGCCCCACATTGGAGATGCTTAGTGTCTGGTGAGGAAAGTTTCAAATCCACAACCAACTTATACAGCTACCATATCCATTTTTTTCTTTTAGCATCTATATAATCATTTGGTTTTATTCAATTAATTTCCATCCATGTAGGAAATTGTTGAAAATAATGTTTAATAAGTTGGTGAAGGACCAATCTTGAGTCAAAATTTGAATGGAGTGCAAAAACCAATTTAGTTGTGACCAAGGTCGTAGGTAGTTAAATTCTATTTTTTGGATGAATAACATATGTAGCATAAAGGTTTAATGTTCCTAGAGACAGTTTTCTATGTTAAATAGACATGTCCTAACGAAATAACATATTTTAAAAATAATAATAACGTCTAAATAGTCAAAATACTCCTTAACCCCGAGGGATAGCTCAATTAGTGAGACCTTGGATTTGCTCCCCAATGGTCACCAGTTCGAATCTCCTCAGGGCCACTGAGGTAAGAAACGGCTGTAAACTTCAGGATCCCGTGGGATTAGTCGAGGTGCGCACAAGCTGACCCGGATATCCATGGTTATCAAAAAAAAAAAAATACTCCTCTTTCAGCATTGTGCATTTTTCCCTAAATAACATTTTATTATCATAATAATATGTACATTTCATAGATAGTGATTACTTCATAACTGTAGAGTAGCTACCACGAGAACTTCTCAGTGTAACTTGAGAGATAATTGTTGAGAAACATTGGATAACAAGGCAGAATGAATTTTCTTAAAATAATGAGCCAAACACTTACCTCAATCCACTTATGTATTGTGCATCATTTGTTAGTTCGAATTTTTATGTTCATTTTATTTACAACCATTAACATGGCGAGTTGTTATAGCTGACTATCTAACTTGTGCACTAACGAAGTATTGATCTTTCATAAATATATACTATCTTACTATTGGAATACTTCAGTAGTTTCGTTTTACACAGTTGAGTTTTCATATTATAATCCTCCATCACCCTCGTATAATATATGAATAAACAAAAGACATTTATCATAATTCGAAATATTAACTTATAAATAAATAGAGAGAGAAAATGTATGTAGACAAGTACTTTTTCTATCTTCTGCTTACATGTAAAATAATTGTGCACCCAAACATCCGAAGAAAGCAAAAAAGAAGCATTTTGGCTACATTTTCCCACATAAATACAGGCAATATATACACAATATAAAGCTTGTTACCTTGGACAGGTAGCGTTGAGGCCAGCGCTGGGCCGCTTCTTCCTTGGGAACCGGATCGCCAATGAACCGGCACTCCCCTTCCTCCTCTTTCCGTTTCTTACTCCTCGGATTCTTGTTCTTGTCAAAAGCAGGCAATGTATTCGTAGTCTCATTCTCCGAAACCATCTTAACTTCCTCTTCTTCAGCAAAATTCATATCCGAACCGCATCCATAACCAGATCCAGATTCCGAACCCTCCACCATGCCCGAGGCTTGTCTTTTGACACTCTTCCTCCCCTCTGCCGCCTCATCCTCGACCAGTGTTGTGGCCTTCCTCTTACTCGGCATCGAATAGAGCTGTTTTCACAACAAATTAAGATTTATTTCCCAAGATAAAGTTGGCTTGTTAAACTTTGCAGGAGCTTTTTGACCCTCCTTGCCTCCACCTGCTCAAGGAAGAGGTGGGGTTCCTTGATCTTAAGAAGCAAGGCAGTCGAACAAGGTCAAGTGTGGCAATTTGTGAGCGTAGAATGTAGATCTGTTTGTTTTCGGGAGAGAGAGAGAGGGAGGGTTTCTGCCTTTTGGGGAGTTTTTGTGGCAGAAGGGTTTTACTTCCTTTATCATCTACGGGGTTTTAAGAGTTAGGTCCGAAAATTTTGAATAGAGGCCGAAAGAGCGGGAAACCGGAATCGTGGGGTTATGAAGTGGATTTGACAATGGGCTTTGAAATCCGGGAAAGTGATCGTTAAGTATTACGGATTAACGGTTATGTTACCAAAATTATTGTTTTTTTTAATGTAAGTATGGAACATGTCAAATTCAGCCCTGTTTGATTCTTTTTACTTTATTTTAATTTATTTTTCATACTTATTTTTAACCACATATTTACACAATAAAATATTTTACACGTAAATTTAAATTTTTTAATTATTTTTTATCACATATTCTCCAAAAAAATAGTATTAAAAACTATGTTTAATTTTAAGGGCGCAAAGTATAGACATTGATAATTGATAAAGGAGATAAACATAATTTTAGATAAGGTTGAACGAATTGGAGTTCTCGAAAATTTCTATTTTATCACATATAGGATGAATAGTGTATTGTGAGTCCCTTATGTAATGTTAGAAGAATTAGAGTTCTTGAAAAAATCTACTTCATCACGCATGTGATGTAGCGGAAGGAACGCTTATGAAATTAAACATTTGATATACACATTGTTGATTCAAAAGTCAAATACCTAAAATTGACGACATTGAAAAACTCTCGATTAAATTTTATTAGTTACAATAAAACCCCTAATCTTTCAAGTCATATAGTTATAAACCATTAACTTTCAAAAGTGAGGTTTTGGATCCATAATCTATTTGAATATGTGAATTTTTTCCTCACGTGACAAAAATCATCAATTTGGACATTTAGGACCCGTTTGTTTCCCATTATTTAACGGAATAATGGATTTTTACCCTTTTTTTAACTAGTCAACAAAAGCGACTGCTTCTCTTTGCAATGGTACAAATTTTTATTAAAATTGGAAACAAACAGTCTTAAATTGCAGTCGACTCTCATTCAACTCGAAGACAAATAGTGATTTGACTATATTTACCCTAAAATTGTAAGTCACGTGAAAGTGTCGCAATTACCTCTTCACCAAAGACAAGGCAATCCCCATATCTTCAAAGTTGGGATAGCACCGAGAAATATTTCAAAAAATTTATGTTCTACAAGATTTCGGTCTTATATTTGTCCTTGTCTTTTCAGTTATGACAAAATTACCCTAGATTTATAGGATTTCAGCACTAGCTACCAATGTTCAAATGGTATTTTTTCTTCCAACATCACCATTTTACCCTTGGCCTTTTATATGGGTGGGCATTTTAATTGAAACCGAACCTCCCAAACCAGAATCGAAGGTTTCAATATGGTTTCCCAAAAAATAAATTAGAAAACAGAATTGAGAACCGATCGATCCACGTTTGATTCTTGAATTGAAACTATAGAAACTAGGCTCTGAAAATGAATGTATGTTTGTAAGTTTTTATTTTTTAGAATTTATTTACCCTATGACCTCGACCCAATAAGTAGCAAGTAGCAGGTTTGCTAGGTCCTATCAATCAGATTCATTCATTTGAATAAATGAATCACATCGCTTCCGTTCATAGTCACTCTTCATTGCATTGTATGCGTCGCACATCCTACAAACCCTTCGAGAGACGCCGCATAGAGTCACAAGCGAAATTGAATGCTATTTGGTGACATATTTATAGCGGACTAAGAAGGTGTTGAAATATGTATTATGTGGCATATTTTATTTCTTTTATTTTCACTAGATATTGAAAATATATTTTGTATTTTCAATTCACAATTTTCTTAAAAAAAACATTATAAGTAAAACCGAATCCAAAATGGAACCAATGGTTACGATTCAGGTTTGATTCTAGAACTTATGTGTAATCACATAATTCCATACATGAAAATATTCCAAGTAACCTTGATGGTTTCGAGCATTGAAATACCCAGACCAATCCAATGTCTATTGTTATAGCTCTTTTAAGCCGCAATGAAATGATGACGCTACCTCTTCCTCCACCTACTTCTCTTGTACATCTTCATCTATCTCAGTGTATCGATAGTGGGTGGCCTGTAATAATCTTCACTTGAATCACTATCCATTCGACTCGCAAGTTTGAAAAACATGAAAAGGTTATTGTCGATGACAGAGTCCTCTTCTATTGCCAATGCCACAGGCATCATGCCATCGCATCGCTGTAGTACCCAATCCACATCTTATGCTAGCACCTCTATCTATCAACAATTGTCTAGTACATCTCCGACACGTAGCATCATTGCTTCCATCAGAGTTTTCATGAATATCATGTTACAAGTGAGGTTTGATACTAAATTTATGCAACAGAAGGAATGGGAACGAAAGATCAACACCAAATAACAATTGGATATATGGATACCCAAACTTTGAAGTCGATTCCTAATTCATTGAATGGAAAATCGAATAATGAACATAGACGAGAAACTATCGATGAAAGAGTATTATCTATTCCAAAGTTTTGAGTGGTCGTAAAATTAGCATCTCTAGATTAGTTCTTTTGTCCTCGTTCTTTCCGCTACATCAAGGTATCCTTTCAAAGATTATAGAAACAGTTCTAAGGCTCGTTTTACACAATAGAATTTTTCTTTTACCATTTTCTAAAAACATTTTAAAAGGATTTTTAATGCTTAAAACTGCTACACAAAAACATGATAGATTCTTTCTTCTAACCTAATAGCGCATGCCCTTCCAAGCAAATGTCCCCGACACGGTCTCTTACGATTACTAGGCATCGTCTAACACGAAACTAACTCGGGTCGGGCATAGACTATACAATTTCAAAGTTAATACAGAGTATAGAGACGATAAGCGCACACACTGTTAGTTACTGGTATGCCTCACTATTTTTACTTGGGACTATTTGCTGTGAACCCACTGGCCCTTGTAAAAACGCATTATGGAAACATGCTTTTAGCCTTATATTGGTGATGAGATCTAGCCTTACACGAGGTGCATTGTGGGCGTTGGATTTGATCTTCTGAGGTGCCATATAAAAGGCACCCCCGGCCTTTTTCAGATAAGTTTTGTGCCTGTATTGGTTAGGATTTTTTGGCTCTTCATTTTTTTCTCTAATCTGTTCTTAGTCTCTGTAAATCTTGAGTGGATTGTTGATGTATTGAGTGTGTAATCTGTGAGATTTGAGCGTGGTTTACTGTGGTGAACTACCGTGTGTGAGGCGAGTGTAAACTGTAAAAAAATCCCTGATTTCTTCGTATATTTGTTTGTGTGCACTATTCTTGGCTAATTTTTGTGATCTGAGCAATATCTACTTG
This sequence comes from Fraxinus excelsior, assembly GCA_019097785.1. NCBI lineage: Eukaryota > Viridiplantae > Streptophyta > Magnoliopsida > Lamiales > Oleaceae > Fraxinus > Fraxinus excelsior. The sequence goes on from CM032629.1 coordinate 12,092,007, forward strand.
TAGATGCTCAATGGGTGTGTAGCGTTTAGAGCATGTGAACATCCGAACACATTAGCCGGTGAAAATTCCTTTGTGCTGTTACTTTTGATTTTCTTCGATTTTGGTTTGTACAAACGTTTCGAGTTTTTGAATGTTTTGTTTAAATGCTAACTGGGACCAACGAACATAACAAAATTAACCAAATTTCAAAATAATCCAAATATAGTTATGGGCAATACTATAATGCCAAAAACAAGATTATCCTTAAACTTCTAGTTAAGGAGACGACCACGTTAATTTAGTCAAATTCTCTCAAATTTTAGTCAACAATGAATTAACATTTTTAAAGTCAACAGTACAAATCATAACCTTAAGACAGCTCGAGTATGTTTAAAGAAAGAAAGTACTCAAATCACAGCCTAATTATGAAGTTATTCTACAACTGTATAATCGAGACGTGAATTCAAGTTCACGAGATATTTCAAGAGAGACATACAAAATAAGGGTTGACAAAATGAATGTCTCTTTTTCTTTAATGCCCCGTCTAGTCTTATTGTTGTACTTCCTTTACATGCCTTTTACCTATATCCAATGGGATTCCACAATGTTAGTATTTAACCTAATTTCAATACAATCAATTACATTCTGAAAAGAAGAAATCAAGGGTAAAAATCCACGAGCTTGTAACTTCATCACGAACTTTTCTTTTTCTCGTGCCAAAATAAATTGATCAAGTAGAAAATCCTTCGCTGATAAAGCAAAGAAACAAGCACAAATTCAGCCCTGAACTGAACAGTTCTTACAATCACCACAACCAAACCACTCTATGTTTTTCGAAAAAAAATGCCTAACAGTTACAACAACAATTTACAAAAACAAGTGCCTATGAAAGAAATTCAGCAACCCCGAGACACCTCCGACACAATAGAGGTGTGTATGGCGTGCAGTTTTCCTTAATAGTATCTAATACTGTCCAGTAGACCTTATCAACTATGCCATAAGAAACTGAAAGCATTTTGCCAAACAAGTTAACTAGGAACACACAATTGCTTGGGGGGGAATGGAGATTCTACCACATTGTCTAACATATCTATATTTTTTACGGCTGCAGATATTACCGGTCCATTCGTTGCTCTTGAATCTTCTCCCTCTTCCGTGCTCAGGCAGGAACTACCTGTCTTGCTGTCGGATAATGGAACACAAAAATCCTCATTGAATGTAGAACCACCTCCAGGACTCACTTGATCTCTACACAAAATTCCCTCTAGTTGTTTCCGAAAGCCGTTTTTTGCATTTTCATTCTCGTCCAATTGCCTCAAGAAGCATTCTTCTATCTCGCTCAGTGATTCAACTTCATCTCTGTCTTCACTGCTGGTGCTATAATGGGCTTGCTCATCATCGTCATCAGATGCTGGTCCTGTTGATTCACAGCTAGTATCCATCTCTTGTTGGCTTTCATATTCCTCGTCTGTTCGCCCATTGGAGGAACGTGATGACATTGGAGAGTATCCTCCAGCTGCTGCCTCTTCACGTTCTCGCAACGTTTTCATGATCAATGTTTTCAATAAGTTCATTACTTGAACAGCATGCATAAGAGCCGTCAATGGATCTGACATCTTGATAAAACAACAAATATAGAAGACTACAATTAGACAATGAACTAAGGTGCAACATGTTTCATATGGAATACTGGACTGTCTTAGACATCACAACAAATAAGATTATAGTTTTTTCTTTAGTATTGTCCATTAGACTCTAGAGTCCACCTCACCATAAAGCCTTAAAGATACAGAAATAAGTATTTTGGAAGGTTTGTTGAAATACCTGAGTCATATTCGGGGCAAAAACCATAGCAATATTTCTAGCATTCATTTTATTGAATTCCTCTTGTTCGACTACATCAGCCATTAGATCAATTGCCCAGTTAAGCAATGCACTCTCGGTCGGTTTCAGTTGTTTTACAAGCTCAACAGATTCCTCTTCCGTATTGCATTGTAACACTTGTTCTGGGGAAAGCCCATCAAGCACACCAGACGGGAGTTCTCGGAACCAAGCTTTGATCAGACCAGCCAAAATATGGACATCAATGTTGTCAGGCACAATTCCTCTGTTGAGTTGGTCCCTAACATGCTCCTCTTGGCTATTCTCTGGATTTATCCGAAAAATCCCTTCTGCCTATAAAAAATTATTCCAAAAAGTTCAATCGAGGGCCTCCTCAAAATTATTTCCAATATCATTTAACAGAAAACACAAAATACTGCAGAATTTCTTCATACCTTTAGACCACTTTGCACATATAATCTTTCTTGCATTAGTAAAAGTATAGTTGGGACACTATTGCCTCTTGTGTCGTAAGAGCATTGCATTGATTCTGCTGATACACCGAATACACTGACACTGCATAATTTGTAATTAAGAAACTCAGTACTACATACAAATTGTAGATTTTTAAGTTTATAATTCCATAAGCAGGGAGAAAAGAACAGAAAACGCAATGGCTATCCATATTATAACGATGACAACGAAAGTCATATGCTCGTAATATGGAAGTCATACACCATCAGTAACATTAAGCCCCCGATTGGCCTTTATTTTCTAAAATTCATTTTTTTTTTTTTCAAATTCATTTTCAACCACACATGTCATGCAATTCACAACTTTATCAACTTTTCAACCACATATTTCATCAATTTTTTCAAACTCTACCAAAAATCTGATTTTTATCTAAACCAAACAAGGTACAAGGGCTAGTAATTACTTAAAGTAAAGTAAAGTAATATTTGGTCCATAGTACTAGTACTAGAAATACAATGATAAAGTTATTAATTATTGTTCATTTGAATACTATATAGTACTGTAAAGTCTAGGTTGCCTACTGAACCAATAAAGTTCTCTTTCTGCACTTAACTTCAAGGGCCCATGACACTAAAAGAACTGAATTTATCTACTTCATGATTCTTGTGTATTAGTTATATAGACCTATTACATAATTATGACAAATCTACTCCACATTAATGTTATATTATAAAAAGCAGGAGAAACAGCTTAAGATAATGACAGAAAACTAATTCATTAATTTCAGGCAGGATTTAAGTTGTACTTAGGATTCATTTTGTAATTAGGTTCGTTTTTAGGGCAAGAGTTAAGGTTGAATGTTTGGAAACCAAGAAATAATAGATCAAAAAACTTGTGATAATGTTTGACCGTGCTTAAAAGTCCGCTTTTGGATTCCTTTTTCGATTGAACAAGTGGCTAAAAACTGGCTTTTTAAGCACAATCAAGCTAAAGAAGGCAGTAATGTTTTCCAGAGTTCATAGATCTGAACCACACTAAAATACGGTAACAGCAAATGTTTTCAAACAACATTAAAGAACAAAAACCAGATCCAAAAATTGAAACATTAGACAGCCCAAAATACTGCAAACGCTTTCAAACAACAGTAAAGAACAAATCTCAGATCAAGAAATTGAAATTAATACCCACAAAACAAAAAAGCAAATGTTTTAAACACAGTAAAAGGCAAAACTGATAGAGAAAAAATGGAGGAAATTTTAGAAAGCCCAGGAGACAGAAACAACAAATGTTATCAAACAACAATAAAGAGCAAAACCAAGATCAAGCAAATGAAATTTAAGACAGCTCAAAAGATCAAAAAAAAAAAAAAAAGCTGATGTTTTCAATCAACATTAAAGAACCAAGTCCCGGTCAACAAACTGAATTTTAAGACGGCCTACAAAGAATCATTTCGCTGGGTTTAAAAAGCAACTTTTTGGGGGTGCTTTTCCAAAAAAAAATAAAAATGCTTTTAACCGCAGCTAAACATGCTAAGAAAACAGCAAATATTTTCGAACAACATCAAAGAACAAAACCCAGATCAAGAAAATGAAATTTAAGAAGAAAAAAAGCTGAGATTTTGATTCCTTTTTACAAACCTGGCACTGGGAGCTCTACATGGGATTTCAACTTCAAACTCAACAGGGAGACCCAGAAATCCATGAAACCGATCGAAAGTGACATGAGTTATGTGTTGGACGTTTGTGGGACACCCGATTTCCATGTGATGAACGGTGGTGATCATCTCTTCCTGCCTATCCACCCTGCACGACACCATGGATTTTCTTAAAGCTGATAGAAGAAAATCCAGCAAAGAGAGCTGCTGCTGCTGGTGGTGGCGTTCCTGATTGTTTTGTTCCTCAGCTGCTGCAGATTTTGAGCTCTTCCCATTTCCTACACCGCCACCACATCCACCACCCCTTGTTACCATTACCATACCTGCCATTTTTCTGTCTAAAACACTTTCCTTTCTTTCTCTAGGAAATCGAATGTTTTTCTCTCTCTATGAAACTGAACGGTTTTTCTCTCCCTGGAGTGCTAACTATTGCATAAATTTTGAGCGATTTGATTTGAAGATTGGAGTTTTTGAACGCAATGCCTTGAAGAGGGGTGGGGTGAGGGTATGAGGGTTTTGAAGTTCGAAGTCACTGTGTATTCAAACGGCCACTAATTTCAAATCTTTGTCCAGTGAACTTTATCCCTTTTGTGACCATAAGAACCTTGCACTTGGCGTATTATTTCAGTTATGCCACTGTATTCAGGTATTATTCGCTTGGCGGTTCACCCAATTGGCTGATTTATCACACTGCTAACTCCAACATGGATTTTTTTTTTTCATTTTGAAATGATTTTAAAATTTTTAGTCCCCTCTTATCAAATATCACAGGTTTTGAATTATTAATCTTTGTTTTAAATTCCGAAGTCTTCAAAAAAAAAATATTAAGAGCTTGTTTGGTACAATTCAAAATTCAATTAAAATTGAAAATATAATCATTATTGGGACACACTCGTCTAATAAAAAGCAATAATAACAGCTAGTTTTTCAATTTTAATCCGATTTTAATTTCTACCGAACACGCCCTAAGTCTTACTTTTGAAAATTAATATATGAATTGTTTTTTTTTTTTTTATGTTCGTTGTTACCTACAATTTCTTTCTTATCGCATAATGTTGTATCAATTTTATGAGACGAATCCTTAAATTTAAGGGTTAGATTCCCATTTTCATGTCCAAATTCACTCAAAATCCCTCGTACATATAAATATATCGAACACATCATTTATTATCAAATGAGACCATTTTTTTTTCTCCAAAAATTAAAGGAATAAATAGTGTTTGTTTGTCACATATTTATAATTAGTCAAATTACTTTTTATCCACACATTTAATCGTATTATTCACTTATTTGCTACTTATACATTTATAATTTAACCAGATTATAAACTAGTCCAAACATGCTTATCTACGTATAATCGTGTTGAATAGGGTTTAACAAAGTCGGGTGGGGTTTTTGATGATTTGGAGACCGTTGCTAAATTGATGATTACCATTGGGACCTAAACTTCATATTTCCAACAAAAGCGTACTTTTCAGCTTTCATGCCATTAACTTGGACTTTTACTGAATTTTATTTTCAATTAAACTTTTACATGTTGTAAGAGCAAAACTAATGTTGAGGGTAAAAATCCGAAGGGGAAAGCTGGGCTTGGGTAGGTAGGGGGGGGGGGGGGGACCAATATGAATTAATGTTTTGTTCTGGGGGGGGGGGGGGGGGGGTTGGATTTTGAGCATAGGTTTTTGGGTTTTTAAGACTGCACATTAATTGAAATAAAATTTTCAAATTATATGGACTAAACACTATTTACAATTACTGACACTTTGGAGGATTTACATTATTTCTACTACTATTTTGATCAATTTTACTTTATGTACACCTCATATTTTATGGGCGTGTTTGGTAGAGATTAAAGTCCAATTAAAGTTGAAAATATAGTCATTATTGGGTCTCACTCGCCTAATAAAATCAACAGTAGCGACTCGTTTTTCAATTTTAATCTCTACTAAACACACTCTATATCTCATTCTTATCTTTGCACATTTCTTCCGGCTCTTGACAAACTCGTTTCATTTTGTAAGCATAGTATTCAACTATTTCCCTTTTGAATCGACGCGTAAAGTGATGTAGACCTTTTTTTTTTTTTTTTTTTAATCTTTTTGGTAAATCAAAATAGTAGCATGTATGAAACCAAGAAATTGGGATTCCAAAGATTTTACTGTTATTTTTTTGTCCCCACATTGTCTTCAAATTCCATGTAATTTCGTTCCTGGTTGGACAGCGTATGATGTCGAAGAATTAAAGATTGGAAAATAATAATATAATTCATGGGAATCAGGATTGGATTCAAGGGTCCCACAACTTTTTTGGATGTTTGGTGTGTGTCTCCTCCCAACAAAACTCATTCCTATTCAAATTCAAATCCAAATCTAAACTTTTTTTTTTTGAGTTGATCGTTACATCTTTTCAGCTTATTCCTGTCTCATTTTAGAATCTTTTTATTTCTCATATATGTCTTCCATTGGATGATTATTTGAAGATACTGCTTATTTTCTGTAATGTTCAACGTCGAAAACAAATTGTAAGTCGATCTTCAATTCAAAGGAACAATATGATCATCGTCAAATTGACTACTATTTTTCTCTGTCTACCAGATATTGCTTAAGCAACATATTTTATTTTATTATTAACAAAATTTTGCTGATTTGATTTGATGATGCTTTTAATAAAATACCCTCAACAACCTGTTAGCTACCTCTTAAAATTGATAAGCTTAGTAATAAAAAGATGAAAATAAAAGAATAGCGTGCATGAAAATCCATAACGGACTATTTTTCTAAAAACAATCGAAGGCGAAGGAGAGAAAGGATTCGCCTCCGTTCTGCTCCATTGGCTAAGGAACATGGTCCATGTCCAAATTTCTTCTTCTTTTCTATGTTTTCAATTAAAATTGTATTTAAAAAACCATTCCCATCCCGCTCTCAAAAATCACCAATGGAGCAGGGATAGTATTTTAATCCCTAGACCCGCGTCGCGCCGCCTCGTCTTGTTGCCAAATGCTGGATCTATTCTCGACTTGGGAGAGGGGTGTTTTACATTTTTCTTTTCGATAAATGATGTGACGAGATTTGATTGAATCAAAATCTCATCAACCAAATAAGAAAATAAAACTCTCTCACTTTCTTTTTGACACATCATCAATTTGTAAAAGATTATGTAAATGGTGATGTATAACAAGAATTTTCCTTTTCTTTTTGCCCATTCGCTTTCCATTCACGTCATTTAGTCATTGTTTGACATATATTAAAATGAGTTTTTTTTTTGGGAGAATGAATTTTGTAATTGTGATTTTTTGGAGAATGTGTAGTAAAATAATAAAAAAAATTGAATTTATGTGCAAAATATTTCAAGAGCCTATCCGATCCCCATTTTTGGTACAGAATCCATTTTGAAATAATAGATTGATAGATAATATGTGGTTAAAAAATAAAGAAAGATTTTGAATTTACGTGTAACATTATTTTATTGAAAAATGTGTTGTTAAAAAGAAGATAGACAAATATACTTTGTAAAAAATAGGGATCAAACAAGAGTTTAATGTGTGAACTTGTGGTTGAAAATGAGTTTAACAAAGAGAGTTTAAAATACTCATTTTTCTTAAAACACATTTTTATCTTTCTTCTTTTCAATTATATATTTTTCAATAAAATAATAATACACGTTGTTTTCGCGTGTTTTTTGCAACCCGCCAACAATTACGAAAGAGAGAGGGGTCAGACGATTGTGTAAGGAACAGACCTCTTGAGACAAAGTCTCAAAAAGGGGTGCGTATGCCAGTGAAGGATTACAATTGGGAAGTAGACAAAACGCCTCCAAGGGGCGCAAGCACACGAGTACTGAAAAAGGATTAAATTTAAACTAAGCAATGAAAATTACATGATCTCTTGTAGAGAGTTTTTGATTCGGTCTTTGTCTTCTATGACGTTACTTCTTTTATACTTCTTGAGCGTCCCTTGGTTATCGAAACTGCCCAGACTTGCTTCGTGTCCTTCGTAACCGCCCACTCTTTTAGTGGGGAATCACTAATTCGGGGAGTAGTTGCTTAGTAACCGCTGCCACTACCTTTGTTGCTTCCTGGATCGTGGGATCGTGCCGGGTTTACTTGCCAACCGCTTCCAAACTGTATCCTTTAGACTTGTTTGATTTTGGGCGACTTGGGGTTCTGGGCGACAATGAGGCTGTCGTCCTGGGCGATTGTGCCGTACCATCTTTGTTCGGCCTCTGGTCGTCCTACAACCTTGGGGCGATGGTATTCCTTTGTTCTTGGGCTTCCAATATTCAGGATTTTCCACAGGCCTTCAACTTGGGCGTTTCTTCTTGGGCCTTTTAATTAGCTTCTGTTGGGCCTTTACCTTGGATTTATCAATTGGACTTCCTTTCGATTTTGGGCTGCATTTTAGTGTGTCAACAATTACCCCCCAATATGGCAGAATTAATACTAATCATTAATTTTGCCATATTCATTCTGTATCTTTCCCGCAATATTTGAACTTCCCAGAATTTCAATCGTCGCTTGCGTTCTAGTGCTTGAAAAGTTGCGACGTTATAAACCCTTAAAACCCCAAAAGTACGCGGCATCCTTTTCATTCACCTTTCTGCGGCATCTCTTTCTTCGCCATTTCACCGTCTTCCTTGCGGCAACCTTCGATTTAGATCAAACAATCTTCGAGAACAAATCACTTTCTGTGCCATAATGACTACTTCTCAAACTTCTTCGGACAATGTTTTCAGTTTTGAGGATTTCCAGACCCTTCTTGCAAGACCATATGTGAACCCGTCTTTTCTTTCACAATCCGATGCGGACCGCAATGAGTTTTATTTGGGTCCGTCGTTCAATGATGCTGAAGCCGTCGAACGGGCCGCGGTCGGACATTTGTTCCCGTGTTCTGAGGATCTCCCTTTCTCGCAATCTTTGCCATTGAGGCCGATCCATGATAGAGGTATTCGTACTTGGCCTAAAACTGATGCATCTTTCCGTAGATGGCATGCACGTATGGTGGCTCATGGTCCCACCAAATCAATTTTTGAACGTGCTAAAATTCTGGACCTATTGGAGATTACCCTTTTCCCCCCAACATATGACCCTGTGCTTTTTCCAATCGCCCTAAGTTATTGGTCCCCCGAGTTCAATACCTTTGTTTTTCCTCTTGGTCCCATGACCATTACTTTGAGGGATGTTGGGGCCTTGCTGAATCTTCCGCCTTTGGGCGATACTATTTTTCCGGGCATGCTAATTTCTGGTGCTGCCCCAAAATTTGATAAAAAGCTTACTGAGTCTTACTCGAGCCTGCAGGGCAGTTATGTCACTGCTGTATCTGAGCCTAGCCATTCTGAGCGAGTTGCTTTTCTCCAAGTCTGGCTCTGTAAATACGTCCTTTGTGTTCCTAGCTTGAAACCCTCTATGAGCTACTTGCCCCTGTCTCATGAGTTGGCTCGGGGTAGACCTTTGAATTTATGTTCATTCCTTCTGGCTGCTCTTTATAGGGGCATGGCCATGCTCCAATTCCAATTGAAGAATAATGCATCTCCCACTGGCAGTGGGCCTTTATGGCTTGCTCAATTGTGGTTGAGATCTTATTTCCCTCAGTTGGGTATTTCACCTTTTCCTCCTCGCGAGGTTTCCTGTTATGGGCTTCTTATTCATCAACTGAGCCCTGTAAATATGTCCATGAGAGATGTTTTCACTTTCTTCCACACTTTGAGTTCAACCCTTTCATTCTTTCCTTTTCCTTCCGAGCAAATTCCTCCTTTTGTGCGGCCTCCTTCTACTTTGGCCGAGGCGGATACATTTCTGCCTGTTTGGGTTCAGTTTTTAGTAGGGAGAGAATTGTTTCACGACATTCTGACAGGGACCAATGCTAAAGCGGGGGTAGAGATATATGCGCCCCAATTTTGTGCTCGCCAGCTTGGTTTCGGCCAAATGTGGTCTGTCCCTCCTTGCTACTCCAATAATATGATGGATCGCTTCTACATTCTTAACAAAACAGAAGCCCAAGCCATCGATGTCCGTAATAAACTTTTGGCAACCGGCTTTACTTTCGCTCCTTTCAATCCTACTGCTGCTACTCATCCCCTTTTTGACCAACTGTGGCCGTCAGTGAAGCAAAGGTTATTCTCAACTGATGCAAATCGCGCCTTCCACCTCCTGGATAAACAGGGTACTTTTCCCGTTTCCACTGCGTCCCCTTCGCGTTCTACAGCTCCCCAGTTTCGAAGCCTACCGTTTCTAAAGGTGCTCCTAGTCGCAAGCGGTCAGCTGCGACCGTAATATCCCTGCAGGATGATGATGATGACACCCCCCTTATCATAAGGAGAAAGGTAATTGAACTTCACCTACTGCACAAGTTGTTTTCTCTTCATGCGATAATGATTTGCTTTTCTTTCCAGAAGGATTCTTCTTCCGGGGCTATGGTTTTGGTCGATTCTTCCTCCTCCCCTCTTGTCAAGGCTGCGCCGCCCAAGCATCAAGCTCCAGCAACATTGTCTTCAGTCAATCCTCTTCCTCAGGGTGTCGACCCCCCAAGCGAGGTCCTAGAAGGTAAGGCTTACTTTTGATACCTTTGGCCTTTTTTTATCGTTGCTGTTTTCATTGGTTTACTGCGATATGAAATGTGCAGAGATTCTGGTGTCTTCTTCTGGTGGGGAAGGTCCTTCTTGCCCGGCTAAGGGGAAATCTCCTCAAGTGATGGAGGAAATAAGGGGAGCTCCTGAATTTCCAACCACCGGCGATGAGGTCTTTTTACTGCGCTCTTATCTCTGATTTTGCTTTGTTGTGTAGAGAAACTTTCAATATTGGCAACTTTCTTTTGCAGGAATCTGATAACATTCTCAACTCTATCCAAGACCTATTCACCTCTTGGGCGCGCATGAAAACATCCTCTGCATCGTCTTCCATTCCTGCGCACGAGGACATGCCACTTCTCAAACAGGCACTGTTTGAGTATGTTTCCTTCATGGATATGGAGATCGGCCGTGCTAGCGCTGCTCAGCAAAAGGCCAAACTAGACATGTTGAGTGCGAACCTACTGCAAGTGCTCTCACTCCCATCGCTCAGCATTTCTACTGATTTTAAAGTGAAGCTGAGGGTTCTTCACGCCGACATCGTTTCCTTGCTGGCCAAAAACGCAGAATTGAAGACCAGAAGTGCCCAATATTTTCGCGCTTCTTCTGAGAAAGAGTCTTTGCTCCAGGAAATTGACAGGAACCATGCTGACTTGACTGAGGTTTCTTCAGAACTTGTAGTGGAAGACTCTTTGATGTTGAGCCTGACTGCTGAAATGAAAGAGCTGCAAGCGAAAATGAACGATTGCATGGCGAGAATAGCTGCTAAGAGGCGTACTGCATCCCAAGGAATTGCAAAAACCAAATCTTTATTGGAGCAGTATCAGAAGTTGGAGGTTGACGATGACTTGGTGGCGGAGTTTGGTATCCTTTCCTCTAGGCAAGGCGAAGAGTGGGATAGACTTAGGCAACAGATGCGCTCAGCTTGGGGCGATTTGTAATTGAACATTTACTGTTCTAATTTTTGTAACTTTTCGCGCTGACTGCCTTTATTTGATGTAATCTGATGTCTTTATCATCATTAATGAATAGTTATTTTGAAGTGGTGTTTATCCTTGATCGCCGATTTTCCTCGTACTCAATTCTTGTGCCAACGTCCATGCATATCCCCTTGGCATTTGAGTTTTCTTCCCTAGATGTTTGATCCATATTGGTTTTACTCACTGGTCATAAATGTGACCTTCCAGATTCCGGCTTTATATCTTCCAACCCCTATAAATATGCCTGTTTATACTCATCGTTTTCATCCTCATGCCTTCTCAAATTCAATTTCCCACCATCAGAGTTTCCTGCCACTGCATGGCACTCCGGTCGTTTCCCGACAATTTTTTCTTCTACAGGGATGGGTTTCTCGATTCACCTCCTTTGTTTTGACATCACTTTTGGTATGGGAGGTATAGGAAATGTCAAACTGAGGCAAGAATTTTGCCCTCGGTTTGCTTGTTGAGAGTACTTCTCTTCGCCTACTATTGCAGCAATGCTTTTAGGAAGGCTGTAGGGAACATTTCACTCTCTTAATTGGCCATGGATTGAAGGGCTATTCCTTTACGCCTGCCTTTGCAGCAATGCATCTAGGAAGGTTGTAAGAGTAGTTCACCTTCTTACGGCCATAGGCTGAAGGGTTGCTTCTCCTTGTCTACCACTGCAGCAATGCGTTTGGGAAGGATGCAGGAGCAGTTCACCATCTTACGGCCATAGACTGAAAGGCTGGCCGTACTGGTTTCACTCTTTCTGTCCCTTTCAGTCAGAAGATGATTTGTAGCGTGTATCGCCTTGTATTTTGCCTATGTATTTTAATTTTTTGTAAAGAATGGTTTGTAAGGAGCACTGGATAATAAAGGACTTTGTTTTGAATATGCCTTGTTCTCTTTGATTTTCTTAGAACGTGATCGTCCAATTTTACTTACCGCCATCGTTCGGCATGAATACATCACAATTGTAATCATACCATTTACGCATATATTCTATTTATTTTGCTATCAAAACGTGATCGTCCAGTTTGTTAACTGTCGTCGCTTGGCGTGGTTAGATTATGATTGCGATTTTATCTGTTCACTTTCCCAAAGGGATGGAACATATCTCTTCAGGTACTTACCATTAATAAATCTTATGTGCCTAGTACCATCTAAATCTTCCAAGTGGTAAGCTCAATTAGGCAACACACTCTTCACTCTATAAGGCCCTTCCCAATTTGGCGACCATTTGCCATACTTTGGGTCCTTACTATCTAAAGGAAGTATTGTCCTCCAAACCAATTCGTCCGCATTAAAGAATTTGGCTATAACTTTCTTATTGTAAAATCTAGCCATTCTTTGTTTCTGAACTTGCAACCTGTCTAGCACGTCTAACTTCAATTCGTCCAATTCTAACAAGTTTTGAACCAACGATTCCTTGTACTCATTCTCGTTCAATTCGTACTGCCGACGCACCCTTATGGATTGCACGTTGATTTCTACGGGCAATACAGCTTCCTGCCCATAAGTGAGTTGGAAAGGTGTGACGTTGGTGCTCGAGCGGGGCGACGTTCTGTAAGCCCATAAAGCTTTGTTCAAGCATTCGTGCCAGTTTCTGGCATTTTCATCTATCATCTTCCTTATGATAGATTTCAGAGTCTTGTTGGATGACTCTGCTTGACCGTTTGACTGAGCGTAATACGGTGTGGAATTTACCAACTTAATTCCAAACTCGCTCAAGAATTCCTTCACTTGATCTCCATTTAGGGAAGTCCCATTATCTACCATTAAAGTTTGTGGGATCCCAAATCTGTGAATGATGTGGTCTCGGACAAACTCTATGATATTTTTCTGGGTGATTTCCTTTAGAGGGACTGCCTCAACCCACTTGGTGAAAAAGTCCGTGGCGACTATAATAAATGTGTGTTGTTTGGACGATGGATGGTAAATCTTCCCTATCAAGTCTATCGCCCAACCTTTGAACGGCCAAGGCTTGATAATGGGTGCCATGTTGCTTGCTGGTGCCCTTTGTATTGGACCGTGTTTTTGGCATGCTAAACAGCTTTTTGCATATTGCACACACGATTCACCCATCTTTGGCCAAAAATATCCACTTCTAATAATTAGCCATCTCATCTTTTGACCAGCCTGATGGGCTCCACATATCCCTTCATGCACTTCGGCCATAATTGTCTTAGCCTCTTGCAAGTTCACGCATTTTAATAACACACCATCAGAACGTTTTTTGAACAATTCTTCGTCTATTAACGCATAGTTCAATAAACGCAATTTCGTTCGTCTATCAATTCGCCCATCAAGCTCTTTGAAGGACTCCTTAATCTCATTTATCCAATCCAGTGCGGCCCCACTTTCTATGCATTGAATTTCCGTTTTTCTTGCCCTCCGCTGAACAACGGGCAACATAGTTCCGTATTCGTGGATAGATTCCCAACTTATCGCCTTTGAATAGCCAGAAGCCAACTGAGCCAACTCGTTGGCCATGTCATTGTATATTCTATTGACACATTGAAGCTCTACTTGGTCAAATTCTTCCAATAACTCTTGGGCGATTTCGTATAAACTCACGATAGAATTACTTTGGCATTTGAAATCACCGGTCAATTGATGAATCACCAATTGAGAATCGCCCCTGACGATTACATTCTTTATTTTCATCTCTACCATCAATTCCAAACCTACAATTAAGGCTTCGTACTCGGCTTGATTATTAGTACAGATTCTGTCCAAGGTGAATGCGAACTTATAGCAAACCCCTAAAGGATTTATCAAAACCACTCCTACACCTGCTCCTTTAGAAGTTTTCGATCCATCAAAATATAAAACCCATGGTTTCAATTCAAACGAATCAACCTCGAGTTCTAGTTCGTGAGGTACGTCCAGACATGGATGATCGGCCAGAAAATTAACTAAGGCTTGATTTTTAACTGCCTTTTGGGGCACATACTTTATTTCGAATTCCGACAGTGCCAAAGTCCAAAGACCCACTCGTTGGTGTAAAATAGGGCGAGAAAACATGTATTTGAACAGATTAACTTTGGAGACTAGATAGACTGTTACAGGCCGTAAATAGGCCCTTAATTTTGTACATGTGAAGTATAATGCGAGACACAACTTCTCGATAGCAGAATAATTACATTCACATTTGGTTAACCGTCTACTTAAGTAATAAATCGCCCTTTCTTCGCCAACTTGGTCTTCTTGTGCGACCATTCCCGCTATCGATTCTTGTTCAGCCGACACATACAATTTCATCGGCCGCCCCTGGATTGGTGACACCAACACCGGTGGGCTTGTTAAGTATGTCTTCAGGCTTTCGAAAGCCTTTTGATGTTCTTCTTTCCAGACGAATTCGTCTTGATTTTTCAGCTTTAGGAGAGGTGAGAACGCTTTCGTTCGCCCTCATGAGGCAGCATTTGGCTGACGAACGTTAGGCGATCCTCTCCTTCCTCACCAATGTTAACCTTGACCAAGGGGTCTTGAGCTTGCGCATATCCTGACTTAGGGATCTTCGTCGCTTCATCATCCACGTCGCTCAGAGAATTTTGCTCTTCCAGGCAATCCACTTTATGAACTTCCCAATCCAAGCTCTGCTCCATTTCGGACACTATCAATTTGTCCTTCAGCATCTTTAACGCCGCTTCTTCTTTCTTCATCCGTCCACACTCTTTATTGAAAGCCATTAGCTTGGCTCTGAAGGCCTGAACTTCGGCCTTTTGTTTTTGTTGTTGAACACTCATTTAAGGTTGTTTGGCTTCTTTTTTGCCAATTACTGGCTCTTCCAAGGTCACTATGTTTGGCCTCATTTGATTAAACATTTCAGTGAGTGAATCCATTGAGAAAGGCTTTTTCTTCCCCATCTTGAACAACTCTGACGGGCCCATAATTCCCTTCATACATGAATCTCTCCACTGAATTCGCTTCCGCGACAAAGGGCCTATGGTCTGCCTGTACCACCTCTGCTTCCCCTTTGTCGTTCCAGAATACTAAACATTGATGGAGTGATGAGTGAATACATCGACTGCCATGGATCCAATCTCTTCCTAGTAGCACATTGTAGCTGGTAGGACCATCTATCACGAAGAAAACAGTAGTCCTGGTGGTTGTCCCTACAGTTATGTCCAGTGGCATAACCCCTTTTGCTGATGTTGCCCCACCATTGAAACTTGTAAGAATGACTTCCGTCGGGATCATATCGCTTTCTGTCTTAGCAAATTTCCTCATCATTCTAGCTGGAATGGTGTTTATAGCCGCTCCATTATCAATGAGTACTTTTACTATTGGTACACCATTAACCAAAGCTTTGACGTACAGTGGCCTTAAGTGTTTGGTTAACCTCGTTGCTGGTTTGTTGAAGATGACTTTTTCATCAGCGTCTATTTCCACTTCCTGCCTATTTTCGGCGGGCTATCTCTTGGTGATAGATCAACGTGCAGCACATCGGACTGAGCTTTCTTTCCTTGGGTCTCTTCCTTCTCTTTTCCCAATATTTCTTCTTCAGTTACCCAATTTGTAGGAGGAGGCATTATTCTAGGGGCGATCCATACTTTTCAGAGCGAGGTACCCTCTTTTTCCTTTTTGGCGTCCCATACAGCACATAGAAATCAAACGATCGACCAGATGGTTCTCCCAATAGATCCACTTCACGGACCCCTTCTTGGTGCAATTGTTTCAACAGGGTGTTGCGCGACACTCCCCTTTTCCATCTTTCTGCTTCTAAATCAATCTCTTCTTCAACATCTGTCATACCATCGTTCTCGCCATCATCATACATTTCTCTGGAAGTTTGGCCTTCATCGCAGACTAGCACGTAGGCATCTTCCTCATTATCCTCTTTTCCTTTGCTTTTGAATTCATCGGCCAACAAGTAGTTGTTAGCCAGGACGGGAGGTAATGTGCCAAACTGGATAGTTAGAGGTTGTTCGGGATCATCTTCATCTTTCCTGTCTCGCTCAAACTTCGATCTACCAGATGAGCTTTCCGGCAAATCTCCCATTGATTCACCAGTGCCTGTTTCTTCGCTATCTTCAAAAACGTTTTCGTTGGCTATTCTGAGCGTTTTGGGCGCTCTAGGGCGTGATTCCCCTTGCTGTTGCCTCATCATCCGCCCGTAATTACGTTGGTAACGCCTTTGTTGGGTTCTGGTCATTTCATTGAACGGCATTACCCTTCCTGCGTTGTTCTGGAACGAATGCCATACATTGGGCTGGTGAGGCTGCGGCCTAAACGTTCTTCTTTGACCGGCCGACCCAAACCCCCTTTCTCTATGCATTCCTCCATACAACGGCATTCTTCGCTCCCTGACAGGCTGAGCGACTGATACGACATCAGGCCGATAATGGGATGGCCGCGTCATTGATGACCCTGTATTCGCCTTCAACTCGTGCTTACACCTGTCGCACAGAATATCTTCGCCCTGTTTGGGCTCTTTCCCTTTGATGCGTTCAAACACGCTGGGAAGCAGCTTGGGTTCTTCTTCTTCGTCATCAATCACCAGTTTAAACCTTGGCAGTTTATTTTTCAAGCCAGTCGTTATCATATTCATTGCTAGTGGCCGTGGAAATGGATCTTCGTCCACCGCCATCTTCTTCTTTTCTTCGAACGTAATTCGTCCTGATTCGATGGCATCCTGCAACACATGGCGAAAAACCATACAATAATTAGTCGCATGTGACCATGCATTATGCCATTTACAGTACTTTTTACCCTTAATTTGTTCAGAGTCGGGCAATTTGTGTTTGTCGCTCAACCTTATCTGCTTATCCTTATATAATTTATCGAATATAAGTTCAACTTTGGTTATGTCGAATGAGAACGCTCGCATTTTTCTGTTTTCACCTTTTGCAGGTTCATCTTTGCCTACTATTTTTGGCTTAACTAACATAGGACAAGTATATGCTTCTCCTTTTACTAGCTCAGCCAAGCATATTTCGGTCTGGTCATAATAACCATCATCGATAGTATGAACATTGAAATTCGGGTCTTTATAATAAGTCCCTTTACTGGAATTTTTCATTTGTTCTTCCTCTCTTACCAGTCGCTCATATCTAACGACATTCGCGCTAAGTTGGAATAAATATGGGAATTCTCTATCTTGGAATTTCTTCTTTAGATCAAAGCTTAAACAACTTTGTGCGATTTTGACAAATTCCTTTTCAGGTAATGGCACGAAGCATTTACTTCTGGCCGTTTTGAACCTTTGTAGGAAATTTTCTGCCCACTCGTTAGGCAATTGACGTGAATTCGCCAAATCGGCCAGTGTAACTTCGGACTCAGTTTTATAAAATTGAGCATGGAATAATTGCTCCATTTGTTGCCAAGTTTGGGCGGAGTTTGCTGGCAAATTAATGAACCAAGAAAAAGCTACTCCTGTTAAGGAACTTGGGAACAACCTCAACTTATGGTAATCATTCACCTCACCACTTTGCAACGTGAATCTCCCTACATGTTCTAGTGTAGATACTTCTCCTAGGCCAGTGAATAGTGAGAATTCCGGTACTTTGTACCCTCTAGGCCATGGATATGCCTGATCTATCCAATCAGGGTATAGCTTGGTGTAAATTGGCCTAATCACCGGACGTACCCCAACTGCTATTTGATCTTGTACTATTTCCATAATTTGGTTTCTTAGCACGGCGTTGGGTCATATGGGTTCCCCATTGGTTGATTTACTGGCTGATTCGTGGGAGGTCTAGTGGGCTGCCCTTGATTGGCCATAAAAGTGCCATTATTCAGGTTGTTATAACCGGTAAACTGAGTATTCAAACCGTCATTCGTACGCAACCCGTTCTGTCCAATATTTGGGACATTGTCTCTGATGGTGGTACTACCCCCAGGTTGGACGTAGTGTTACCATTATTCACGTTTACGGTTCCATTTCCCTCCGGGTTTGAAGTAGAAGGGCCAACAGGTGGCTCCAAACTTGGGCCAGAATTTACACCAAGAGAATTGTATGGCGAGGTATGCCCTACGAGTCCTAGATTGGAAGTGATTATCTATAGGCATGACAGGTTGACATATTTGGCCTACCAACTTATTCATGATTTCATTCAACGTATTTAGTTGTTTAGCCATATTATCAAAATGTCTATTCTCGTTTTGGGTAAATTTCTCCATATTATGAATGCTACGTAGATTTACCTGTTCAACGACATCCTGCGTGAGTTCTCCCAGCAATGCACGCATTGTGCGAGGGCTCAATTCTGTCATTGGCTCGTAGCGGCTGTGACTGATTGGATTTTGTCCATCTGTCTGTGGAGAGTATTGTTGCTCCTCGTATCGTTCAACCACAGACTGGACTACTCCTTGACTTGCTGGTTCTTTATCGTAATTTTTATGAGGCATGATATCTTTTCTCTTTTTGTATCTTCACTTACCAAACACCAACTGTCCCACTGGGCGTGCCAAATTGTTTTCGCGTGTTTTTTGCAACCCGCCAACAATTACGAAAGAGAGAGGGGTCAGACGATTGTGTAAGGAACAGACCTCTTGAGACAAAGTCCCAAAAAGGGGTGCGTATGCCAGCGAAGGATTACAATTGGGAAGTAGACAAAACGCCTCCAAGGGGCGCAAGCACACGAGTACTGAAAAAGGATTAAATTTAAACTAAGCAATGAAAATTACATGATCTCTTGTAGAGAGTTTTTGATTCGGTCCTTTGTCTTCTATGACGTTACTTCTTTTATACTTCTTGAGCGTCCCTTGGTTATCGAAACTGCCCAGACTTGCTTCGTGTCCTTCGTAACCGCCCACTCTTTTAGTGGGGAATCACTAATTCGGGGAGTAGTTGCTTAGTAACCGCTGCCACTACCTTTGTTGCTTCCTGGATCGTGGGATCGTGCCGGGTTTACTTGCCAACCGCTTCCAAACTGTATCCTTTAGACTTGTTTGATTTTGGGCGACTTGGGGTTCTGGGCGACAATGAGGCTGTCGTCCTGGGCGATTGTGCCGTACCATCTTTGTTCGGCCTCTGGTCGTCCTACAACCTTGGGGCGATGGTATTCCTTTGTTCTTGGGCTTCCAATATTCAGGATTTTCCACAGGCCTTCAACTTGGGCGTTTCTTTTTGGGCCTTTTAATTAGCTTCTGTTGGGCCTTTACCTTGGATTTATCAATTGGACTTCCTTTCGATTTTGGGCTGCATTTTAGTGTGTCAACACACATAAATTCAAAATTTTTCTTTATTTTTTAACTCACATTCTTCATCAATCTACTATTTTAAAATGCATTTCTTACTATAAAAATGAAAAACAAGCACGCTCTTAATTTAATGGAGGTCAAATAGAGGCTTAAAGGTGAACTAATCAGTTTATGTTAAAATTGACTAAACTATCAAACAAGGGCTAATAGATAAACCCATGCTGGCAAGCTATTCATAGATTGGGGATTCAGGGTGCCACCCATCTTCAAAAGGTTCAAAGATGTGGTTATATATTGAAAGTTTATTGATAAATTCCAAATGTTAATTAATTAATTTTTATTTTTATTATTTTTTATTTGTAAAATATCGATCCTAATTCTTCTCCATCACTTCACCCACTGGCTAAGAATTCCACAACTAGAAATAATAATTACTCCATCCGTCGCATAAAAATAAAATTACTTTCATTTTCTTCCATCCCAAATTATAAATCACTTTCCTTGTTAAGAATGTAATTGATTTCTTAATTTTTAAATATACCACTATTTAATGTGTCTTATTATCAATAAATAAAAAATACTTCTATTTAAATCATTATTTAATATAGTAAATATTAGAAAAATAATAATATTAATTACATTTTCTTAATACGTATGAAAATGAAAACTAATCTATCGTTATGGAACGCAGAGGGTATTATTTAATGTTAATGGCCTGAAGTTCTGTAACAAGTCCGTGTTTTCAGATAGAGGATTTAGAAAGCTCTCATCTTCCTTGGAAACTCACTTCAGAAATTTCAAAGTAAAACAGCAGTTAATCTTCATTTCAATATATTTTCCAACAACAAACATTAACAGAAACGTAAAAATATAAATTTACCTCTGCGATTACTTTATATTAATTTTTCTGTAATTCTTATGATAAAAATACAAAATTGGCGACAATATTCCCCCATATTCTCTTCCAGACATCAGAAAAACTGCATCGTCCATCAATTACTTTGACTTAAATCTAGAAAGCAACTTTGGGAAGAATGATCACCAGATAGTCTAACAGCTAGTTTACCTACCACCCTCAATCAGTGTTACAACAAAACAAACCTTCTTCTTGTATCTGTGGAATACGGCAGCGTGGACAATAAATTCCAGCGTTTCAATTCTGAACAACGAATAATTGTGTCCCTAAAGAATTTTGTTCCCGTGCAACATTACAATATACACAGATCAACGAGTGACGTTAGATATAGGCAAGTGAATTTCGGTCAACGCTGGGCTGTGGGCGTCCTCGCGTAGGAGTTGGTGGTCTTTGAATATTGAGCTCCTATGGGAAACCAGATTCTAACATTAGTACTCATAAACAGGTTGATGGGGGTTAAAAACACAGTTAGTCACTTCCAAAGTGGAGAACTGGTTCCAAAAATTTACACACAAATTTGCTCTAGTTAAAATTCGTTAATTTTTTATGACAGAATGTCCGATATAGGAGTCAGCAATCTGACATGGCATCAACATGGAAGTCTTCCATGTTGGACATTCCAGTAGAAAACTATTGGATTCTCTGAATGAAAAACTGAAATGAAAACCGTACTTCAATGACCACTTTGAAACAAAATTTAGTTTGGTGACCAACAAGACTAACAGTGTTTTCAACCCTATGCACTGATGAAACCTGAAAAATCTAAAACAGTCTTACCTGCATCCATGCATCGTCCGTAAATTGCTCGGGGGATGTCTCTGGGGACTGAAGAGGAGGTGGTAATGGATGGATTAGTTTAGGAACAACCACCAACCCTCTACCAACAACCAATATTGCCCCAGCATTGTTCGCCGTTCCTGAATGCATTTGTTCAATTAGATATGTTTTAAGCTACAGAAGAGAAAAGTCAAAAAAATATGTAGAGACTATAACTGCATACTACAATAGTTGGTTGCAGAAAATAAAGTGATAAAAAGAACATTTAAAGACTATAACTGCATACCACAATAGTTGGTTGCAGAAAATAAAGTGATTAATTGGCCCTGAGCGAATCGTTCAAATCCGTCCATAACACATTCATGTGCTCTTATGATTAGTTGCAATTTGTTCTTCTTACAGAATTCTGTGACTCGATCAGGCTGCGAGTGATAATAGAGTAAGCAAAACTATTTTTTACTATGGACAATGGCAGAAAATGGATCTCATCAAGACTCTGTGAATAGATAAATCAAGGAAACATGTTTGGCTAAGCTGAAAAATAAGTCCAAGTTACCTTTTGAAAGTAGTAACTCTTACATTTATATCTAAAAAAGTAGCATATTTATCTCCAGCTTTATTCAATAAAAAAATATTTATTCTAAAATTATTTAATTATAAGTAAACATTTCACGCTTGGACAAGCCTTCCCATAGTAAACTCTTGAAACGACAAGCAAATACTTTTGCATAACAATAGCTAAGATGCAGTCATAAGAGATACACAAGCGACCATCGTCACAGTTGATTCCAGAGGAACATTTATGTTGATCGGGAAACTCTAGTTCAGACATCATGTTGGCTTTATCGAAAGGGGGAAAAAAGAAGTGACATTTTATAAATCATGCACAATTATATCACACAAACAGAGAAAATTAGGACAAACAGAGAGGTATTTATTGTGATGCCCACATTTCTACAGTGACTTATAAAATGCATACCCCGAATGTGACAAGACCAGGTCCTCTGGCATTTGGTCTTAAACCCTCTACACTGTCATTTTCGGTGGGATCAGACCTATACAAGAAAAAATACAGTGCTAAAAACTGTCGTATATGAGTTAAATCATAGAATATGAAGTTACACATACCACAACAAATCCATGAGTACTATCGACCCAGCATCCATTGTTATAGGCCTCTCGAGTTTCTCTATCTGTTCTACTGTGTTTATTGACCTACCTATGCCACCATGCATGCAGATTATTTTCTTCTCAATCAGTGCAGCAAGTGGAAGACAGTTGAACATTTGATTGAAACGTGTCCAAGCCCAGATCCCATCGCTTTCTCCCTATGTGCACATCAATCATATCATTAACCAGCCTCCCAAAGTCAACACAGGAAATATATTTGCATGCTCGTGCATACCATTCTCTCAATGCACTCAATGCGAAAGCCAAAAAGTGCATTAATGTCAGCAGCTTCATGATTCCCACGTATCAAGTGGAAATTCTCTGGGTATTCAATCTGAGATCCACAAAGACCAATTAGTATATAAAAAGTTCAATAAGAGAATGTCTGGCTAAGCTTTAAAAAGGGGCAAGTTACTTTAAGTGAAAAGGTTAATTTACTTTTTTAGTGCGTATATTTGGGTCAAGTGTTCTTATAAGTAAATTTTTGTCTGAGAAAGAATTACTTTGAAGTAATGTAAATGACCAAAAAAACCAACATAATATTTTAATAACGTGTTGCATTTCAAGGTTGAGAGATTAAGGGTCATTTACTTGGTCAAGCCTTTTCTTAAAAAGCCACCATCTTTTTTATCACAAGGTAGTCCCGGTTTTTATTTCTATGCTGTTTTTAAGCTATAATATGCTTGGCAAAATAAAATGCCTAGCAAGTTTGACTTGCTTTTAAGCTTAGCCAAACACACTCAAATCTAAGAACAAGCAATAAATCAGTCAATGTACTTGCTTTTAGAGCCAGGAGCAAAGTGATTGTCTCCAAGCTGTGCTGTCCTCGATCAACATAGTCTCCCAGAAACAAATAGTCAATATAACTGAAATGGCATAAATAAATATCAGTTATTTCTCCTCAAGAAATTTGGCACTTGTCATTCAGATCTTAGGAGGAGAAAACATGTAGGTATAAATGCTTTCGCTATAAGGTACGAGTCAGTGACATAACCATGATTACATTCAGTAAGAGCTATATGCATTTGCTAGAGAAAATCCAATCTTGAAAGACAAATCAGAAAGATACATGATATTTTGTTGCTGCAACTTTGAGGACAACCGTCATCTCTATAACCTCCAAGCATCACAATCTACTTCGGAAAATTATTTCCATACTGAACCTCATATTCAGTATCATGCTTTTTAAAATTTGTGCGTCATAGGATGATTTTGAGAGCAGTAGGAGGTGTGTTAGGAGAAATATTACTAAGGTCAATTAATTCCTTTTCCTTTTATGGACCTTGAGGGATGCTAGCTGTAGCTGAGTCTTCAAAAGTTGGGATATACTATTTGGTGGACATTGCAAAATAATCAAATACATGGGGCAACTACACGAATCATTTTCTCCAATCTGTTCAATTCATTGACACGTCAATTGGAAAGTACAAAGCCACTAGATTCTCAACAACCACAACAAACAATGTTAATTTGGTCTCCAATCTCACTTCTATCATATTCTAAAAAGGTCACATCACTCTAACGAACAGCCTCTTTAAGTCTATGTAGGAAATGTCTCAACCAGCTAAGTTGTACCTCAATTTATCTTCAATTGGTACCACCTCCAAATGTTTTCATATATTCTCTTTTCTTATCTTAAATATTTTAATATGATCACGCATCTATGTTAGTATCCTCATTTCCGCTAAATTCATTTTAAGGACAATTTGTCATTCTCAATACTCATTAAAGCAACGCATGTTTACTAATTGTTCCGTAGAAATGACTTTTTAACCTTACAGTTATATTTCTTATCATAGAATTTCTGTAGCACTTCTCCACTTTATCCAACATTTTTTAATCATTTGCATTACATCCTCTTCGATTCTTGAATCCTCTATAGTACTATGTTATCTTTATTATTCGCACTATTACTAATATGGCATTGCACGGACTCTCTTTTGGTTCTACTCGACTCAAAACCTTTGAATTTCAAAGTAATCGTCCAATTCTCTAACTTCCTACAACCATTGGGAATTTCTACCTACTACCGCCAATACATCTCACGATCAAGACTTTCCTATCATACAATTAAATATTATTGAAATTTCCTCTAGCAACCACCATAGCATGTTCCTAGGCACTAAGGGTGATCAAAGACCTACACATGGACCTGTTCGCTAACCTACTTCTCATATAGGGTTCCAAGGTCAATAAAAGAGGGAGATAGATTAGGAAAATATGGACTTGTCAATGTCTTTATGGCTTTCATAATCCTTTCTGGCAATCTTGCCTATTTGCTCTTATAAGTGAACTTGGGAATTTATTTTAGACTACGACCCTTTGTCATACTTTTCTATGATCATATACATTTTTCTAGATCAAGAATATTAATACTCGTACGCAAATTGTGTTTTTTTTCCATATACTTGTTCATCGATCTCTTAGAAGGTAAATGGCTTATATAATGGATCTCCCTGATAAAAGCCGATATGATCTTAAGATACCTATGAATTACACCTTGATGTAAGCTCAATCACTCTCCAATAATTTCATAGGATCATGAGCTTATATTCTAAAATTTGTACAATATTGAATATCTATTTCTTTTTATCAATAAGCACAATATCAATCTTCCTCCATTCATCCAACATTTTTTACTCTTTATTTTTTTAAAGGTAATCAAATATTTTATTAATCAATGCATAATACACAGGAAGTGTATTATTGCTTTAAATCAAAAAGTAACAACGTGAAATTAGGCAACCCGTCTATATGCCTAGTAATCGCAGCATTAAACTAAGTATACAATGTCAAATAAAACAATTCTCTAATCTGCTATGTTGTCCGTGTTAAATTTTCAAAACAACGACTGTTTCTTTCCCTCCACACACCATACGATGCAACCCAGAATACGGTCTCATACAAGTTTGATATCCTTATCTCAAAAACTTCTCTTTCATGCCTTTAACATGTCTTCCATACGTTTCGACAACACCCAATCCATATGTTGTGATGCCAGAATATCATTCCACAGTAAACGAGTAGCATCACAATGAAGGAACAAGTGATCAATCGTCTCCCCATCCCTCTTGCACATATAACACCACTCTATAACATAAAAACCCTTGTACGAAGATTATACACCGTTAACACATGTCCTCTGACCATCGTCCATAGTAGAAATGTCACCCGTGGAGTCAGTTTACATTTTCAAACCATCTTCTAGGGGGCATGAACTTTTCACAAGTCCCAATAAAGATCTAAAATAAGTGTGAACTGAAAAAATACCATCTCGTGTCAACCTCCACCTGCTACAATCACCCTCTCCTTCCCTGATGTGTACCTCGCGACATTTTTTACTCTTTATAATCACATTGAACAATTTTGACAATCATAAAATACCTACTCTAAAAACTTATATTTTTTTTTATTGAAATTTCATCTGGGTCACTTGTTTTTCTCATCTTCATCCACTTAACAGCCTCCCTCAATTCCAGAAACTGAATCCTTCTACTACAATTAAAATTCCTATCTAAAGTGGAGTTCAACAAATTCCCAATATTTATGTCAAACTTATTCTTTTATCTCGTATTTTGTACCGCAAGAAATGGAACTCTTTGGTTTTCATCGTTAATACACAACTCAGTTTTGATCTCTACTTCCCTTTTCCCTTATGTTGAGCTATCTTGTAGATAGCTTTCTGTCCATGTTTGTTTTCAAGATAAGTATACAACTTCTCATATTCTTTCGGTAAAAGCCTCTTGACCTTTTAAGCTTCCTGTTTTGCGAACTTGTATTTTTCCAAAGCTTATGCATTCTTATTACTTGGTACTTTCTATTGCTTGGTAAGTTTGTATAGCATACGGGTGTAAGCGGTTCGATTTTTCAGTTTTTATCAAATCAATCCGTTTTAAACAATTCGAAAAAAAACCCAAACCCAAACCAAACCGTTTAAAATAATTTGAGATTTTCTCAAACCTAAACCTAATGGTTTGGTTTGATTTCAAACCACGATTCAACTGTATATTTTTTCTTGTTCACTTTTTTCATCACTAGTTCAATGATTACAAAATATGTTCTTAATTTATTGGTGATAAAAAAAATTATATACATACAAAACTACAAATTTAAATACTAATAAAATCAAAGAAAAGTCTTTAAAATGGAATTATGAAATTAGGTTAATTAATTAATTTTTGGTATTTGATAATGGAAAATTGTCTAAATTACCCTCGTATTAAATTTTATTAGTTATATTTTATTTTAGAGGTTAAGGTTGTAATTTTATTGGCAAAAACTTTCAACCTTTTATTTTAATTTTTTATTTTAAAAGGTCCGATTTGATTTCAAACCACCATTAAAATACTGAAACCTAAATCAAACTGTTTTAAAATGGTATGATTTATTACAAAACCATTTCGTTATCAAGTCCATGTAGCACCAAACCAACAATTTCAACAAAGCGATTTTGGTTCGACCTTCGTTTTAGCAAGCATTCTCTTTTATTCTTAATTGCTATTTGGACCTTCTTGTTTCAACACTTCGTTGACCATTGATAAATGATTTTTAGAATGACAGCTTAAGTTACCAGTGGGAAGCCATTGAGAAAATATGGCACCATTTATATTGGCTTTCTTTTGGGGGTCAAGAAGTTTGGAAGCCACCCTTACTACAAGCAATCAACTATGAGGAATACAACTTCTCTGATAAATAGTTCATAGAGAGAAGTGGATAATAGACAATAAATCAACTCTTTATCGCACCAAGATGAGATTCATTTTGCTTTATGCCCAATATTCATTTTTCATAATACTATCAAACTTCCTTAATCCTAAAAAATCTATCGTGATATTCAAAACTTCTCAATTCAGGGTCAGAGCTTTCAACTATTATTTATTAAGCAGGCTTGGCAGTGTGGAAATGCCCTTTTGGATAAAATGAAAATAGCTTAACATTTCCAATTCCCTTCTGATAAATTATGATTAGATACATTTGTTAAGCAAAGTACTATATTTCTAACTTGAAAAATATACTGTAAAGATGCGCTCGCTTATGAGGCTGATAGTTATGTCATCACAAGCCTGGCCGGATGTCTTCTTAGTAAAAGAAAGAAAAGAAGTCCATGCAGGTAACAAATCAAAGATAGTAACCGTTAAGATTCAACTATGAACTTACGTTATGTCTCCTGCAGCGGACGGAAATCCATATTCATCAAACAGCCGCATCAGATCACCAAACTGTCCATGAAGATCACCGAACACTTTGATAGGAGCTTTCAGCTGAAGAACCGTGGGCTCATGCATGAATATCTGCTCAGCGGCATAACAAAGCTCGCCCACTTCATATGAGTCCAAGAAGAACTTTCTGTTAGCAGGAGGCTTCCAATGTCGAGGCTTAAGCAAAGTAGATATGATCTGCAACAGATAAATGCAATCAACAGAACAAGAATAACAATGTCTCAACATTTCTTTTCTTTTTTTATTCTATTTATTTTAAAAATCACCACAGAAAGATAAAAAATCTTGCCTTTTTATGCAAGCCTTGAGGAGACTTCTGCCTCATGAACTTTTTGATTGGATGTGACAGATCATTATGCGATGGAATCATTCGTCTACTTTCATTTTCAAATTGGTCCAACGATAACTGCCTAATCATACCCCCCAAGTTCCCAACAGCTTCTCTTGCAACTACAACCTGCAGCCTTGAAAATAGTGCTAAAATGGCCCTGATATAAAAATAGATCCATAATACAAAATACAAGATAGAGCAGAAACATACCGCTCTAGTATGAAGGCGAACATCAGCCTCGATGTCACTTCCCTCCAAAATGGTCTCTGCATCTTGCAAATTGTTATCTGATACAGAAGTTTCTTGAGGGTTAACTGATGCCTGTGCTGCCCTCCAGACAACATTAGCAACCTCAGCTTCAGCAGCAGATGCCTGAGCCAGTTTCTCCATAGAATTTGTGTTTGCACTGTATGAATGAAAACACCTTTATTAATAATTTTATTAACTTCATTCAAAATCATATCAAGAACTTAAAAGCAGGTAATGGGTCAAAAATACTCCAAGGAGATTTCAGGTCTTCCATCTGGAGTTGGTGTGTGAGTATTTGAAGTTAAATTAGCATGGTTTGACCTTGGACTTGTAGTTGTTGAGGCTGTTTCAGATGTTAATATTGGGGAATTGATGTCAGATTGAAATGGAGAATTTTCCGCGATCATAAAATCATCTAACAAAGTATCTGCAACAGTTAAAAAATAATGAATTAAGAAATTAAAAAGGATATATCAAAAAGATACGAAATATGATATTCATAAACTTCTAGACCCACATTTTTTGCTGATGTTCAATGGAGGGGCAATAAATCGAAGTGTAATCACGAAAACACTGCCACATACAACCATTTCATCCAAACCACCGCGTAAAGATCATTATGCGTTTACTTTCAGCAGTATATATAATGCACACTTCACCTCTCCACTAGGTATAATTACCACAGTAGATTAACATGAATCTTAGCAAAAGAAATGGATAAGGAATTGTTCGTCGCAGTTTAAACTCCTGGACTCTGTTCTTTATTAGGAGCAACTCTCCATGCCCTAACCTTACTGAGAAAGAGAAGGATTTAATGATGAAATGTTATCAACGAACATCTTATGGCTGGTTGACAGCTCATCATGCATTTACACATCAGCACAAGATGGCTTATTCCTATTTTAGCTCAAACTTAGGGCTTGTTTGAGCCCCATTTATTTATTTATTTTCAAAAAATGCATTCGGTAATATTGTTACGATGGAGAATGCGTAATTAAAAAATAAGGAAAAGTTTTGGATTTGCGTGTAATATTATTTTATTGACAAATGTATGGTTGAAATGGGTCGTGAGTACATTTTGATGGAAAAAATGGGGCTCAAACAAGGGCTTAATGGAAAGAACAGATCATCTTTGACCATCAGGCATATTGGCCCAGGACAAGAAAAAGTTTGAGAATATAGTGAAGTGACATTAAACCATCACATGAACACAGTTCACGAAATATCATTCAAATTTGAGCTACAAATTAAGTATTTCTGGTAAGATTTAAAAAGAAATATAAAAGCTGATTTTTTGCCATAAAAATTACTGCTCTCCATCCTCCAAAAGTGAACTGGGAGGTGGTTTCTTCGAAAAACTGAAATTGATCAAGAAAATTACAAATCTGTCTTTTTGTGCATTTAATTAAGAAAAATTACACACAAAAATATGAAAATCTAAGATTCACTCCCAAAAATCGTAAAGCTAGTTGCTAATGTCATGCAGTTGTTGCTTGTATTGCTGTCATCATCCAGATTCAGATGGCAGGTCTTGATTAAGTTGGGGGGAGGGGTAAAAGAAGATTGGATGCATCTGCTATTACAACCTTACCTCCTCTAAGACCACCATAAACATATATTCGAACGCCAACAGATGCAGCTGCATGGCGATGACGATGCATGACCTCCAAAGAGGCATCCTCGGCATGCACCTTGTTGCTCCGTGAAGTCACCAGCCCATTTCTATCTAGCCAAACTCCAGCAGCAGTGTCCAGTACTTCAAACAGAAACACCAATGCAAATATATATATAAACATTTTCATATTAAGAGTAATCACTCTAATTAACAAAACAGAAAACAAGCCTCAAAATTTACCTGCAATTGCTGCTTCACCTTCTACTGCTCGTCCACCCCTAAGAACTCCCCCAGTAACATGCAATCTTGCACCAACAAAAACCTGATGAAACCCAACATTATGATTATTGAAGATTTTGTGGGCATAAAGACAAGAAACTGTGCAGTCAATGAAACTGCCCAGGACCTAATCCAATCAGCACTTACAATCTTACAACTCCTAAACTCCGGGTATAAATTTCCTCTCCATTCAAAACCTTAAGCTCCATTTCCAGAGAAAAGATAGAAAAAACCAAGAGAGTTCTTTACGGTTGAATAAAAGGAATTTAAATTTTAAAATATTGCCTGCAGCAGACTTGATAATTACAAAATGAATTTCAAGGGTGTATATATCCAGAAATCACTTACCGCAGCATGTTGATACCTCGGGGAAGGTGCAACCCCCGGTGCCAGAGTCCACTCCCACTCCCCATTCCTATGCATAAGCAGTCCATAAGCATCTGCTAGTGGCTGCAGAGGCATGAATTCAATATATAATCTCAATCAAACACGATCCATTGTAGGCCCCAACATAAAAACTTCAATTTAGTCTCTAGGAAGAGAAGAATACGTGCATTATCAGTTTTACATATGAAAAAGCAAATATTAAGTGGTGCTTGCATGGAGACCCTGTGAAACCATTGGAACTTGGCACCTAGCCTCACAAGTATAGAAACTTAGCAGAGGAGCGTGACGTTAGAGAACTACAAAACTTTCCATCATAAACAACCAAAAGGGCTGATTTACCCTCAACGTTTCATATTAGTTCACTAGAACATCCATAATTATCATATCCCAAATGCATTTTTTATTGTCCCTCTCCACCATTCCTATCAGCCCATTCCATGCTACTATCACTCTGGCTGCACTCGGATTCTCCTTGGGCAGATCGAGGCATGTTGCCCCGGCTTGGCTTGCGAAAGTACCGCTTGTGAAAATGAGGGTCACTGCAACGGCAGCGATAATGAGGGGACAGTGGAGGATTGATTTTGTTATATGAGTGGTTATCATCTTTATTTTCCCTTCTTTTTTTTTTCATTTAGACAATGAAGTCCCATAACAATACCTTTAACTAAATGAAGAAAAAGGATGGAAATCTGGCTCATCTGCATTTGATACATAGAAAAGATGAGCACTATCAACGTACAGTCATAACCTGTACTATGTAAGTACTGAAAATAAAAGCTAACTTTCTTATGAATGGAATGAATTTTTTTATTTTATTTATTTATTATTTTTTTTGCACATGTGGACATATTTCAATTCCTATGCCTAATAGAAGTACACTTAGACAGCACATAGTTCATCATAAGCAAGCAAATGTTCAATCTAGAAAATTAAAGACGGCAGAATGCCAGTCCTCTTTCTTTTTGGAGTAAGATTTAATTGGAAAACGTGAATTGTCAAGAACAGTTCAAATGTCCAACAGAAAGTTACCCATACCTTGCCTGAAGTGTCTCTTCCACCACAAAGCAAAAACATACCATCTGATCGTGCACTAGCCGTTGCATACCTACCAAAAACAACATAAAAATTGTAATACGTAAATTGTATACACAATAATGCATTTATGTATATTTTTGAACAAGAGAAAACATCGTGGCCGTTGACATTCCCAAGGAACTTCAGTATGGATAATTGGTCAAGAATTATAATAAAGCAATCCGACAGCAATGTACACTTTCTCAGCATAACAGATATGTAGGACTGTTCAACTATCATCAGAAACTGGGTTCTTGTCACAGTGAAAAGAAAAGCAATCACTTGAGAAATGATATTATGGAAAAGTAAAAATTCTCAGAGGGATGAAGGTGGTTATATATTACAAATAATGCATAGCTGTAACAATGCACATATGAAGTCCCGACTTGCAAGAAGAAAAGGTAAATATTTCCACTTGCCTCCAAAAGCAGACATGAGCAGTGAGAAGAAAAGGTAGACAGGAGCCAAAGAGCATCATATGGTCAATCTCATATATAATCAGTGTTTTTCAATAAATGAATCCAATGGCCTGCCTATGAAATTTCTTCATATACACAAGATTGGAAACGATAAAAGAATGCAACAGTGCAAGAGCAAAGTCAAGTAATAGCGGAAAATCTTGCATATATGAAAATTGAAGAACGCGTGCTTGCAACCAGAATATTATGGCAGAACAAAATTTCAGAATCCTCCAAGACCAATTAAAATTACTATAGACATGTACTCACATTCTACCAGAAGGTCTATCACCTTTTGGATTAAGCTTCTGCCACATGTACGGTTTTTGGGCAGTATCCAAAATCCAAGCATCAGACAGCACTAATTTTCCTGCATATGAACAGAAGTTTTCGTGAAGGTTAAAAGCCACCACTTCTACAGAATGAAGTTAGCAATTACGGGTCCCAATATCACAACTCTGACCTACTTTTTCAGCACATGCACGTGCAAACTCACACGTGAAAGACCTATTGACCTAATAGTAAACCACATCTATTGAAGCATGTCTTGTCACTGTGTTCATGAGAGAAATCAGTTATCACATGATCACGTGAGGCATTCCAAGACAGAATAAATGACCGCTACATGAATTTGAAACTTTCAACACAAGAGACATTCTATGACTCTTATCTTTCCAAGAGTAACATCATAAACAAAAATATATATCTCAAAGCTAGATGCATTAATATTTTGATCTGTGTAATGAACCAAAAAGAGTTCAATAAGATTCTTGGAGAGTTGCAGGAATTTGCAACAAGTTAAAAGAGTAGACATAGGGTGTTATTGGGGGAGCATTTACAACTCCTCCACAACCCTGACAAGAATCACTGTTACATCACCTACCCACCACCCAGTTACAAGGACCTTCCTCAACTCCAGTTATTTAGAAATAATATGACTTGTTTGAAAATGTATATTGTCGCATGCATATGTGGGAACTTCTGATCAAATTTGGTTCCTCACAACACAGGTTTTCAATTTTTTGGAAGTAAATTATTGGTGGGGGACCAAATCTCAGGATTTCCTGAGAAGTGATGCTGTCTTGGTATTTAGGCATGGTGGTTTGGGTTGACGGATCGAAATGTTGGCCCGAAGGGACAAGTTGTCGGTCGATGGATTGATAGATTAAAACAGTTTTTTTACTTGGGAAGAGTAAAATTGTTATTGACTGGGATATTATTACTTCTATTGATTGGGCATTAGGGATGAAGTGGTTAGTTGAAGCTTTGTAAGATATGGTCTGTTCCAATGTTAGTGCTTATAGCATTTTCCATATCTAAATGCTAATCATAAAGTTATTGAAGCTCAAACATGCCTTAAAAAGCTGATCAGGAATATTAATGAAGGTGAAGTCTATTCAATTAACAGAATCACAAGAGTCCCAATTAATTGATTGAGGACAAAGATTCCAGCTCAGCTTAACTACCAATCGGTGTTTGTAATTATTTAAAAAATTGGGATTTCATGTTATTTTGCGAGTTGATGTTTCATCAATGGTGTAATAACTTTCCAAACAGAAGTTCTACCATCCAGTCAAAACTAGTTACATGTATTACTTAAATCTAATTACAAGTGTGGGTGATATTTGTCTTAAAAACAAACTATATAATGAAGAAGTACATCGAATCACTTCAATCTAATTACAAGTGTGGATGATCTTTCTCTTAAAACAAACTATATAATGAAAGTGGTGATAAAAGGAGACAGCTGTGCTCACCATCATTGCCGCTTACGGTAACAAGGTATCTTTGTGCCACCAAGTCCATGACATGGCCATATCTCGGCCCTGGACCCTGTCCTTGAACAACAACTCTATACTTCGAAATAATGATAACCAGGTCAAAAGACCGATAAAATATAAAGGATAGTAAATGCATGTGTGTGTCATAGAAACATACCGGTGCCACTTGTATTTATCATTGGCCAAGTCAAGCACATACAAATCATCCGTAGAATGCCCGGCAGGACCTATGCCACCCTAGCAACAAAAACAACCATGCATTTTTAAATTTTAGTATACAGTTTCCTTGGAAAAAAAAAAAAAACAGACCTTTGCTCAAATTTTGCAATTTTTTGCTCCCCAATCACCTGAAACACGACCATGGTGCCAACAGCTGCTGCAGCATGCGCAGCCCTAGGAGATGGCGGCTCACCAGCCGGTCGGAGTCTGGGTAAACAAAAAAAAATGATCCAATCAACCACAACACTCCAGAATGAACTTTTACAATATTTAGAGTATATTAGAAAACAGAATGTGCAAGTTTCATAGCTATAACAAGACGTGCCTGGTCCATTTTCTAGTGAGAACATCATAGGAATGAACAGAATTCGTTACTCCAGCTAACCCTGGAAAACCAAATTTACAAAAAATTAAGTATGACACCTCCCAGCTTGATTAAAATATCAAATAGAAACACAATGAGAGAGAATTACGGATGCCAGGGGCTCCGCCATTGCCACCCTCGATAGCGGTGGCGCCTCCAAATAGGATGATGCGGGGGCCGTGATTTTTGGTGTCAGCGACGGCGGTGAGAGTGTGGCCGCAGCGAGGTCCGGGGGCATCCTCATCGCTGTCCCAATAGGTCTCTAACGCGCGATAGGTCGGAGCCGGATGCTGACATGGCTTCGATCCCATCCAATTTCGTCAGAAATAATAATTACAACAATGATATGGGCACAATCAAATGCCAGAAAAATGAATAGAAAAAATTGAACAACTTCCTCAAGAAAATTAAACTTTAATACAGATATTACACATGAAATGGATTCGAATAACCCATCAGTGGGGCCCTGAACAGCTGTGGGGTCCCAACGGAATCGGAACTTTTCTGGATATTTTAAATTCAATTTTTTTTCTTTTTCTTTTTAATTTTTTCAAAAGGCCAAATTATTATAGAATGAGAATGAAAAATATAATCGTTATTGGAGCCTACACAAGATATAAAAAATTTGAATTTAAATGTGAATGTGATGGATAACGATCATATTTTTCATTTTAATGAGATAATATGTAGAAGAAGAATATTTTTTATTTTTATTTCTTCTCTCTCCCCATCTCTCTTTTTTTTTAATTGTTTTTAGCTTAATTTGATTTTTAAAAAGTTTAATACGTGACCGATATAAAATGTCTTTACCAAATTTGGTCAAAATCAATTTTTTTAGCCAACTAAGGATCAATTGGATGACTTCCATCTATTTGGACTTCAGGTGCATATTTCTGAAAGGCTAGAGACATTTGTTGGCACAAATTGAAGGTTAGCATTAAAATCTGCAAAAATTAAAAAGATTAGGGGACCGATGCTACAATTTTTTCTAAAATATTTTATTGTGCAAATATGTGATTGAAAATGAATGTACTGAAAAAATAATTTTCAAATAATGATTGTCAATTAGGGGTTAAGAGGAGTCAACTGTTATACGCTTTTAAAATAATTAAACGAGGAGTCACAAATTATTTCAATTTCTTAAACAATAATTTAAATCCTTAACCGACTTTTTCTTTGTTTAAGAGTTTTCTAGTGACGTAATATCATAATCTCATCATCGATAGTGAGTATTATTGATAAAAAATTAGGAGATTAGATATATATCACTGAGTGATGACTACCGATAGCTCTCATTCTAAACAACATTTTTCTAGTTAATATAGCAAGTGGCGCAAGCCAGTAGCACTGGCGAGGCCAACACCCGATCAGTCAAAATTGTCGCCAATGCTACTAGCTCCATCAAAATTTACAAGTTGAAAAGCACTCGTTTACTTCTTTTTCTTAAAACTTTTTCTTGTAGCGGGATTGATCAGTAAATTTTCATCAAGAAATCAAATTTATAACACAAAACTAGCCAATGAAAATGGAAAACTTGAGAACGAGAAAGATCGGACCTTGCTGTATTCACTCGAAATGAGAGAATAGGCAAAGGGTTTTGCAATAGTTGGGAGGAGAGAATGTCGTTTCTTCTTATTTTGTGGGCTTAGAGGCCCATAACCATAAGTTTGGTACTACACTAATATTTTTCAAATGGGCTTTCTTAGAAGCCCAGTCCTTTCCCCTTCTTCTTAAGGGGTAATTACACAAAATCAGGCATTAAATTTGACACTTTCAAAAATCAGGTTTTGATATTATTTAATCAAAAATCAGGTTTTAATTTCACAATTAATAATAATATTTTTAAATTAAATTAATCTATATATTCATCCCACCACCTGCCCACCAAATTTATTTAAATATAAAACCCTAACCAAACCCTAATTCATTTCATTTCATCTTTCATCTCTCATCTCTCACCACCGCCTCCACCGCCCGTCGCCTCTCCCCGCCCCACTCCTCCTCCCCCTTCCCCTCCTCCTTCTCCCTCCCTTACTGCTGAACGACAGCAACGTCGTTGTCGTTCAACAACGTCGTAGTGGATGCGCTGCTGCAGCACATGCGAAGCTGCTGCCTGCGACGTCGAGCAGTGCCTGCAAAGTCGAGCAGCCGGTCAGTGCAATACAGCAGCGCCTGCGACGCTGTGCGCTGCTGCAGCACCTGCGACGTCGAGCAGGGCCTGTGACGCTGCTGCCGGTCAGCAGCGTCGCTCGACGCTGCGCGACTCCGCTGA
This sequence comes from Fraxinus excelsior, assembly GCA_019097785.1. Taxonomy (NCBI): domain Eukaryota; kingdom Viridiplantae; phylum Streptophyta; class Magnoliopsida; order Lamiales; family Oleaceae; genus Fraxinus; species Fraxinus excelsior. Next base: position 12,128,717 of record CM032629.1, read on the forward strand.
CCGACTGGATCTTGGTTGTTTTGATTTGTATGCTGCCGGTTTTTTATTTATGGTGATATTAGGTTTTTCTTGATTTTCAGTTAGTGATTTGTGATGGTTTTTGGAAAATGAAAATGGTGAGGTGGTAGTCGGGCTGGTGGTGGTGCAGCGATTTTGTGGTGATGATTTTGCGGTGGTTTCTCGGTTGTGGTGTTGAAGATCTGTGTGTGTGGCTGTGGCGGACGGATCTCTGTGTGTTGTTGTGGTTGGTTGTCGACGGTGTTATTGTTGGTCGGTGGTCGAGGCGATGGAGGCGGCGGCGGGCGGATTGGATGAAGTGTTTCTGTGACCAATTATTTAGTCTATATGTGACCTAGCTATTGAACTGTGGCCATTTTTTTGGTGTCTGTGACCTAACTATTGAATCGTGACGATTTTTTTGGTATCTGTGACCTAGCTATTGAATTGTGACGATTTTTTTGGTGTTGTGACCTAACTATACTATTGAACTGTGACTTTAAAATTGATAATTTGTGACTAAACAAGGAATCTGTGACCCACAAAATTGAAAATATGTGACCTGTGACATATAATTTTTTGATCTGTGACCAACAAATTTTCTTAACTTGTGATCAATTAAAAATCTTTGACCTATAATTTTTTTCATTTGTGACCTCAAAATAATCTGTAACCTTGGAATCGAACCAGTCACCGGAATTATACGACGGCCAACAGTCACCGAAAAATAGTCGCCAGAATTAAGTGTGGCCAGAGAACAGTCGCTAGAGTCGTTGCCGATCATCAGAGTAGTCGCCGGTGGTCGGAGCGGTGAAGGTGGGGGTGGGGTGGGTCAATTATATTATATTATAATTAAATATTTAATTTAATAGATTAATTGTAAAATATAAATAATTAAATCATGGAAAAACCTGAGTTTTGCAAATTTAAACATTGGGATTTGAATTTTGATTTTTGATTTTGTGAAAGTAAATCCCTGAACCATATATTTTTCCCTTCTTCTTAACTCAAGTGTTTTTAAATTGTTTAATATTTACAATATTAAATAGTATTGAAAAATATTATAAATTTCATTTTAATTTTTTAAATTATATAATAATACTCAATCTCAATCTACTTTAAAAATATACCAAGGAGATCGTATAGCTATAACTTATAAGTCATATAGTATTGATTGAAGAATTTTTAATATTATTTAATTAAATATTAATAAACGATATCACTACCTCGCTAACAATCTTGGATCCGTCACCGAAAAATGGTCTTGTATGTTCTTATAAGTTTCTGGCCAATCCATGACAGATAGTTCAAATGAATTCGAACCGTTTCTATTATTTATTTTCATTGCACAAATCATCTCTAGTATGAATATGAAAGAAACACTTATTCACATTCTAACATTAATTACCAAGATTCATCTTCGAGACGAAGTCATCACAATACAGAGAATTTTTAGAGATTGTACTTCACAACAAAATATTTATAGTCGTGCTAGAGTTTTTTTTTCATTACCAAGACGCATGTTGGAGTATATATGAGAACAATATGAGTTATGCCTTCCTTTTGACAAAAATCGTCAATTTTTACTGTAACATCTCCTAGAGCTATCTTATATTGATCCTTTAAGTTTAAATGCAAAATATTTTAACGTGTGATTAAAAATGAGTATGTAAAAAAAAAAAAAATGAGTTTGAAAATAATGATTGTCAAATAGGGGCTAAGTATGACCAACTCCATTCTAATATTTTTAGAAATAAAAGAAACAAACCACTAAATAAAAGTCACTTATATGTCCTAAAGTTTTGATCCGTAATTCCATATTCTAACAAAACCAACCTGATGCTCCTTAGTTTCAATATATAAATATCGTGGAACAATCAACATAAATGATCGTGACCAATAATATGGACCTGTTTTTTTAACGAAGTACGGCCCCACGAGAGTCGAAAGCTTTGTTCTCCATGTTATATATATAAACTATATCTAAAATTGAAATCAAATTTAGATCCAAACATCCTAGATTAAAATAACCAAAAGCCTAGGATCTACATCATGTCAGAATATTAGGATTCACGGATTCGGGTTATATACATGGATCTATTATGAACGATTGTTTATTGTTGTGGATTTACTACGACAATCGATCACGAACCGATAAACATGAATGAATGGGAGTGGTTTGTGATCTTTTTAACCAAATCGCCTTATTTCCTCAATGGGACATCGTCATCTCTTCCAGATAGAGAGAAAGGAAACTATGTATAATTTGGTATATTGAGGACCATAATAAAAAAATGTCTTTATATATTGCTTAATTAGAATTATCATAATCCCATAATTATAACAATATTGATATCTACCCAATTAGCCTATATTTATTAAATAGCTAATATAATTGAATTAAATATGTTGTCATTATATAGAAAAATCGTTGATTTTCCTAACGTAACGCTCCAAATTGGGTTCCACTAACATGCAGAGAGCTTCCTTAGAACAACTTCTATTATAACATGTGCAGAGAGCATAGAACAATGCTACACTTACAAAAGAGGATGATAAAATTGGGTGACAAAATGTCGCTTGGCGGCTATTAGGGGCGCCTGGGCAGGTCCCCAAGTGGCATTTTGTCGCCCACTTTGTCATCCACTTTTGTACAAGAAGCATTATTGGAGAGCATAACATATCCTTTACACTTGATTTCTTGATGTTCCTCATCATTATCATAGAATGTCATTTCTTTCCATGAAAACTGTTCTCGTGGCTGCAACTGATTGCCTCTCTGCCAACAATTGACACAGCGTAATCTCAATGTTAGATACCGTTGTCCTCAACTCCACATAGCTTGTTTCGTTCTTTTTATTCTCCGCATCTATCATCTAATTATTTTATGCTCATAAGATGTCAATTTCTCACAACATATTTGTCATCAACTTAGAATACCTTGTTTCGTTCTTCTTATGCTCCACATATATTAGCTCATCATAGTGCGCTTGCAATAAGTCATTCCTACTGTCAATTTCTTGCAAAAGCTTATAGCCATGCTCCATCAACAATTCTGATATCCCATATCTAGTCATGCTCTCAATAGTTGGTGGAGAAACATGATGACGAGAATAATATGTGTACTTCCTAGTGGTATGGCGATCAACCCGTGATGAAAGCATATCCAAACTTGCTGAAAAACAGGCATCACCAGTCATGTAGAAGCTGGCTATCGCCCTGATTACTTAGATCGATCGAAATGAACATCATGTGCTGGTGATGTTTTGCATCGCCTTTCTTGATGTATTTCTCCATCCGTACAGGTCACCCTTGAATATTTACTTCAATCCTACCAAAATCTCCACCAACGTCTACATCCTGACCAAGACATGCACCCCCAACGGCTTCATCCTGAACCAGTTCATCCTCATGCCAATCACGAGCATATAAACCCAACTTATCATTTGGGCTAACGTCGGGTATATTCAATTCAAACCACCACGGTTGTTCAGCCTCGCCCTTGGCTGGTCGCAAGGTAGGAAATGCCTTCAACTGCAACAAACATGCACATATTACCATTACATACAAGCAGCTTGTGGGTACTATCTCATAGCATATTTGGGAATACCATATGAGTTGCGAAGAATTTTTTTTATAGATTTTGGCTTGAGGTGTCATTATCGATTGCCAATCTAGGCACGTTCACACCAATCCTTTGATGAAAACTTCTAAAGCATGTACGACCTCAAATACCCAAATCTTTAACCAAATAAGACGATCAAATTCTTTATATTAGAATAAGTAGTGGAGTTTCAGTATATGACATTTCCGTTAACCTACCTTACTTAATATATATGTATACGCACTAAAACGTAAAAATCATATTTAAATGGACTTTCATTTCGGTTGAAAAAATCACTCCATACTCTGTCATTGTCATTAACGCAAATCAGATTCGCAGTCTACGTAAATATTCTCAAATTCACGAATTCTCAATTCTCATAAATCATAAACCTTAACATTCAGCGACAAAATCTCCAATATTCTTAGATTCTCGAATTCACAAAATTTCTAAGTTTCAAATTCACAAAATTCAAAATCTAAAAACGGCTCAATTCACAAACTGACAAACACATTCATATTCCATAAACATAATTATAAAACATAAATAATAAATCAAACTAACTAACTAACTACACAAATCACAATGAAGGAACAAAAACAAAAACTAAAAACTAAAAAAGAGAGAGAGAGGAGAGAAAACTCACTGTGACAGTTTTCAACACAAGGAGTTTTGCAGAAGAGATTGGCTTCGGTTTACCGGTGGCTGCCCGCTGCAGTGTACTTCAATGCACAAAGGGAGAATGCTTGCAGGAGAAGATGAAAATCTAATGAATAATTAATTATAAGCAAAAATAATGTTTCTTTTTGTTTCTTAGGTCTAGCCATTTGTGCTTACTCGTGCTATAATCGGTGTTCTACTGACAGCAGCAGAAAAGCTGGGAGCTGAGACCGCGAGACGCCGTCACGCGGAGAGGCTAGGCAACGCAAAGGCACAGGAGGGCAGCCAATCGCTGATTCGCCGATCGTCTCCCACTCTTCCTCCTCTACGGTTTGGGTTTCAATTTTGGAATTGGGGATTTGCTTTTGTTTGTGACTAATGGGTTGCAAATTGGCCCAATTAATTAAGCCTAATTGTTTTAAAAAAAAGGCCCAAAACACAAAGAAAATAACAAAGAAAAAAAATGAAAATCACCAGGCGCCGGCGACTGCCTTCTTCATTTCTCCCGGTGGGACTTCAAGCTCCCGACGGACCCAGTACGGGCGGCCGCGGGGGCTGGCCAGGTGCTGGGTCCGCCCCTGTCAGAGTTAATGGACCTTATAAGAGTTTCATAGCATACTTTGCCCTATGGGCATGCCTAGAAAATATCTAATCATCCACTGATGATAATGTTTTCAAGTTGATACATTTTTCCTTTCCAGTGCTTTAAACACACTCTCTATAATCACCATCAAGCCCAGCTTGTACTCCTTCAAATTTGTTGCTTCACCAATATTCAGAGCGTACTTCTGTAATCCAAAATGAATTAAACATCCATCTACTTTAAATAATGCCTCTATTTCTCTGTTAATATCCAACTTCCGGAGGATGAACTCATGCAACAAAGTCACAGTGAATTGTAGTTTCCTGCCCGTCAAAGTCGATAAGTGCCTAAAGCAAAGATTGGTTGAATTGTTCTTCATTAAAATATTTTAAATACCTTCTCCAAATACGATTGCAAATTTACCTGGTTATCTGCCCAACAAAACTTCTTTTATGTCGGTATCTCGTACAAGAATTTCTTCTATAATATAAGTAACAAACGTCAAATATTAGCCCAATAAAAAAAATATGAAAACAGTTCACAACTAGCATGGAGAGGTGGTGAGTGAAAGTGAGAATTATTATGAAGGCATGCTGGAATTGGAGGAGGCTAGTCATGGAGGCAGAGCGGAATATGTTGTTGGCAAGCTATTGGTCATGAGACGAGCTCTTAACACTCAAATCAAGGTGGATGACTTGGAGCAGCAAAGAGAAAATATTTTCCATATATGGTGCCACATCAATAATAAGGTATGTAGTACGATCATATACAGTGAGAGTTGTACAAATGTAGCTAGCACTAATCTGGTAGAAAAATTAGGATTAACTATGCTTAAACACCCTATGTCCTATAGGTTACGGTGGTTGAATGAATGTGGGGAAGTTAAGGTGAATAAAAGGGCGTTGATAAATTTTTCAATTGGTAGTTATCATGACGAAGTATTGTGTGACGTAGTACCTATGCATGAAGATCTTGTTAGGAAGACCATGGCAATACGATAGGAAAGTGATACATGATGTGTATAAAAATAGGTACAACTTTGTCAAGGGTGGAAAATCTATTACACGTGTACCATTAACACCAGTACAAGTGTATGAAGACCAAAACAAAGTGAAAAATGAGGAAAAAAAGAGACGGCAAGAGTTAGAGGAAAAGAGAGAGAATAGTAAACTAGAGGGCAAGAGAGAAAATAGTGAGGTGGCTAAAAGAGAGAAGAGCCACATGAGAGAAAAAAGAGAGGTCTTCCGAGATGAGAGAAAAGTCGAGAGCAAATTTCTTTGCAAAAGGAAGTGAGTTGAAAAGAGCGATAGTGAAGAGACAACAAATGATTTTGTTGGTGTACAAGGAGTAGCTCCTCAATTTTGAGGAATCTAACCTACCCCTCCCTAATTTGGCTATTTCTTTATTGCGAGAATTTGGAGATATATTCCCGGAGGACGTGCCTATAAGTTGCCACTCATTCGAGGCATTGAACACCAAATTGACTTCGTACCCAACGCAATCATTCCAAACCGACCAACTTACCGAAATAATCACGAGGAGGCAAATGAACTTCAAAGGCAAGTTGAGGATTTGATGAGCAAGGGGTATGTGATGGAGAACATGAGTCAATGTGCCATGACAATCCTACTTATGCCAAAAAAAGGATGAAACTTGGAGAATTTGCGTGAATTGCAGGACTATCAATAACATAACGGTAAAGTATCGTCATTATATTCCTAGATTAGATGATATGTTGGACAAATTATTTGGTGCATGCATATTTAACAAAATTGGTCTTAAGAGTGGTTACTATCAAATTCGAATGAGGAAGGGTGATTAATGAAAAATTGCATTTAAAATTAAATATGGCTTGTATGAATTGTTGGTCATGCCGTTTGGACTTACTAATTCACCGAGCACTTTTTTGCGTTTGATGAACCATGTTTTGCATGCATTTATAGGCAAGTTTGTTGTGGTGGTGTTCGCTAATATAATATACCGCAAGTGCACGAGTCGCGTTCAAGTAATAAAATGAATTTTTTGAGTCCGGGTTGTCGAACACTCGAAGAATGTTTACTTTCGATTACACAACTTTAGTCAATTTAATTTTAACAATAAAAACAAACACACAATAAAATTTGATAATGGGAAGAAAGGAAAATTAACTAAAAATCTATTAAATAAGAAAACATAAACACTTGAGATTTTCGGAGGAAAAACATGGTTGGGATTCATGGTTTCGCTTAACCGTTGCTTTCTCCACAAGTCAATTAATAGATTACTTATTTACAATTTTAGACCCAATTTTTCAATTTTAGTTAATTACCTCTCTCGAGCAAATTTAACCATAATTGATTAGTTAACCTACTATATCTCTATGTCGTTTAAAACCAAATAATCACATTAAATCTTTGTGAAAATAGCTCATTGGGTCACTTAGGGCTAATGATATATCTCTATCCACTAAACAAACTTAGGGTTTATACTATTTGGTCTAAAATGCACAATCTTCTCTCGAACGATATACAAATCACTAAACACAATCTTCTATTGGCCACATAAATGAAAATGCATGAAATACAATAGTGGAAACACATGAAAATAAATAACATAACATTAAATAGTAAATATTAAAATTAATTAAAAGTTAGGTTAAACTAATACCACAAATCCCAACACAAATAACTTAACTCATTTTATATATGTGAAAACAAAGGAGAATATTCATACAATATATTACCAATTGAAGAAAATAATGAAGAAATAATAAAATTATAGATAAAACCCTTGTTTTGCTTGATTTTGAAGATAGTGGCTAGCTCTTGATTTCTCCAAAATTTCTCTAACTCCTTAGATGTATTCTCCTTGTACTCTTGATTTTCCCCACAAAATTACAAGTAAAATGGAAAGATAAAGAATGGAGAAAGAAAAAGAAAATGAAAAAGAAAAGGAAAAAAAACAAAGAAAAGAAACGACGGGAGAGAGGAAGAGGCCAAATTGCTCCAAGATTTCATGCCTAAATCTTACCAAAAAAAATATATATATATATATATATTTGCACCCTGGGTCCGTAGATTTTTTAAAAGGTGGCAAAAAAGTCCTCAAGTTTTAAAGATGGCGCTGCAGCACCAGGGTAAATTGCAGAAAACAAAATAAATCTGCCATTTTGCAGCTAAGTCCTCCAATATTTGCGCACTAGGTCCCTCAACTATGATTTTGTACAACTTGATCATCAGATTTTGACTTTTCTTTCAATTTTGTCCTCCATGAATTTCATCACAATGTCATCCAACTTTTTGGCTTGTTCACTTTGATCCTCAAGTTCACAATTCTTGTACACTTTTAGTCTTTTTTTCCCTCATTTTGTCTTGTTCTCTTTCCTTGGGTAATTTTTGGTCTACAAAAGCAAATATTACGTAATTGTAAATATAAATTCATTCATTTTTATCAATAATAAGTATATTTAAGTATTAAATAAGTGTGCAAAAACACACTTATCGGCCGGTAAGGATCTCAATGAACATATTGAACATTTGCGGAGTGTACTAGTAGTTTTAAGAAGAGAACAACTTCTTGCTAACGTTAAAAAGTACACATTTTGTATGAAAAAGATTGTGTTTACTGGATATGTGGTTAGTGCTAAGGAAATTGAGGTATATGAAGAGAAAATAAAAGCTATTAAAGAATGGTCAACACCTAAAAGTATAATCGATGTAAGAAGTTTTCATGGTTTAGCTAGTTTTTATAGGTGATTTGTAAGAGATTTTAACACACTTGCTCACCATTCACTGAAGTTGTTAAAAATAGTGTAGATTTTAAATGGGGCGATGAATAAGAGCATGTATTCAACACTATTAAGGATATGTTGTGTGAAGCACCAATTTTAGCACTACCTAATTTTGACAAAAAATCGAGATTGAGAGTGATGTATCACGTATAGGCATTTGGCCAGTTTTGATGCAGGATAGGAGGTCGATAGCTTATTTCGGTGAAAAGCTAAGTGGATTAGCGCTCAACTATCCTACACGTGACAATGATTATTATTCACTTGTTCGAGTTTTGGAGACATGGCAGCATTACCTATGATCGAAGGAATTCGTGATTCACATTGATCATGAGTCATTGAAACATTTGCGGAGTCGAGGTAAGCTGAACAAAAGACATGCTAGATGGATGGGATTTATTAAGACATTTTCCTATGTCATCTGGTACAAACACGGTAAGAAAAAGTGGTGACGGATGCGTTGTCTCGAAGGTATGTGCTTCTTACTTCTTTAAGTGCGAAATTGTTTGGTTTTAAGTACATTAAAGACATGTATGTGAATGATTTATATTTTTCCAACAAATATGAATCATGTGATAAGGGTGTGGTAGACAAATTTCTTAGAAGCGTGATGGTTATTTATTTAGGGAAAATAAACTATGTGTTCCTAATTATTTTATGCGTGAATTGTTGGTTAGGGAAGCACACAGTGGGGGACTAATGGGTTACTTTGGGGTGACAAAGACATTAGAGATGTTAGGGAAACATTTTTATTGGCATAAAATGAGAGTTGATGTAGAATGAACTTATGATCAATGCATAATTTGTAAACATGCTAAGTCTAAGGTCCTACCCCATGGGTTGTATACTCTTTTACCTATCTCTAGTGAACCTTGAGTTGATATCTCCATAGATTTTATTTTAAATTCACCTAGGACTAAAAGGGGTCGGGATTTAATATTTGTAGTGGTCGATAGGTTTTCTAAGATGTCGCATTTCATTCCATGTCATAAAACCAACGATGCCACTAACATAGCTAATTTGTTCTTTAAGGAGATAGTGTGTTTACACGTTGTCCCTAAGAGTATAGTATCGGATGAAGATATTAAATTTCTTAATCATTTTTGGCGGGTTTTGTGGGGGTAAGTTAGACACAATATTGTTGTTTTCTACTACTTGTCATCCACAAACCTGATGGACAAACTGAAGTCGTTAATCGGACTATGATTCAATTGTTGTGCACCGTGGTTAATGTAAATTTGAAAAGTTGAGAAGAATGCTTATTTTTCGTTGAGTTTACATACAATAGGGCTATACATTATACTACTTCATGTTCACCATTTGAAATTGTTTATGGTTTTATTCTACTAACACCATTAGATTTAATTCATTTACCTGTTAATGAACATGGAAGTTTAGATGGGGAAAAAAGGTCGAGATGGTAAAGTCACTCCATGAGAAGGTTAGATTGCAAATTGAAAACAAAAACGAGCATTATGCGTCACGAGCTAACAAAGTCTGAAAGAGTGTTTCATTCAAACCCGATGATTGGGTTTGGGTACATTTGAGAAAGGAGCTCTTTCGAGAGCAAAGGAAATCGAAGTTGTAGCCACAGGAAGATAGACCATTTCAAATTCTCGAGAAAATCAATGAAACTGCATATAAGCTGGAGCTTCCTGGTGAGTATAATGTTTCTGTTACTTTTAATGTATCTAATCTCTCTCTCTCTCTCTCTTTGATGCATGTACAGATTCAAGAAGGAATCCTTCTGAAGATGGAGGGGATGATGTGAGCACGGAGTCGAGTGCATCAAAATTAAGCACGGGAAAGGATCTGTTGATTATCAAGGGAGGTTCGATGACACGACAAGAGCAAAGCGAATGAAAAAGGTGATAAAATTGCTTGCTCAAGTTACGGTGGAAGAAATGTTGAAGTCAACAAGACAAAGAACAAGTTTCATGTTGGGCTCGGAAGAAGAAACCAAATGGATCAACAGCGAACGAGTAACGTAGATGAAACGTGCATAACTTTCAGTTTGAGTGTGGAATTTCCGTCCATGAGTACATTCCGAAAACAACACGAAATTCTGCACAAAGAAAATGAGGATTCAAAATTAAAGCTATTTGACCGCATAGCTTAAAACAACATGCGGCCACATGGAATCGTGCAGGAATTCCAGATCGCATTTCAAATGAACCACACGACCGCATCCAATTCTACCAAGCGACGCATAGGCCAAAAACGAGGCGATATTTTTTCTTTTCCGCGGGTTTCCTAATTGTAATAGAATTATACTCTTACCATAATTTTATAATCGTGGAAACATTATGCACGGTTTTAGCTTAATTTTAGGGCTAGTATAAATAGAATTTTCATTCTTTATTGAAGACCACATTATTGAGAATAACTTTGCGAGGTAAATTTGCTTCTAATCCATTGTTCTTTGTTGGAAAATTTGCGAACTTATCAAAAATCATTTTTGTGACGTTCAAATCAACTGGGTAAAATTATCAAATATTCAATCAAAAGGCTCAACATTCGTTTATGTTTTGTTGGTTATTTTGATTCATTATTTTCGAATCAAATCCAAAATTTTGATTACTTGACTTTTTTAGGTTCGTTTCAATCGAATCGTGGGTTTTGTAATTCTACACTATGTGGATTCACATCAAAATGTATACTCCACACGTCATTTTAACAAAAGAAAAATATGGAAAAATGAGACAATGAAGTTTCTGAACTTACCAAAGGAAAATATGCTATTTTTACACCCGACACTATAGTAAGTCGAATGGGGAAAAATATTTCTCCATTCTTTATTTATTTATTTTTTAAAAATATGTTGAAAAAATAAATTGTTTTACGCCATTTCAATAGATTTTTAGACATAAAATTATTTTCAAATACAAAATGTATTAACTAATGAAAAATTTGAGGATAAGAATGACATAAAAAATCGGACATATATATTATAATAAGTAAAGATTAAGAATTTTAAGTACAATTAAAATGTAGTGCAATAAATAAAAATTATGGTATAAAAATAATTACCCTTCTTCAAAAACCAACAAAAGTGGCCGATTATCCAAATGGCTATTCAAAAAGGACCCCTTTGTAATTTAGGGTTGGGCGTGAGTTAGGTTGGACTGATTTTTTTATCCAACCCAACCCATTTATGGGTTAAAGAAATGTCTAAATTCAACAAAAAATAATTATTTTGGGGATTCATTCACTTCACCATCTTGTCTTTATTTTTTATTTCATCGTTAAACAACTCTGCATTTATACACAATATTTATGTTGGTCAATCTATATACAAAAAATAAAGTTTGTATATTCTAAATCATTCTCTTGTCTCCACCATTGCATCTATTTAGATTTTTCGTTTTAGGTAATAATATTTTTTTAATTTATCGAGTTGGGCTGAATTGGGTTAAATTCATAACCCGAGACTCAGCCTCACCTCAAATTTGATTTTTCAATCCAACACATCATAATTGAACTTAAAAAGAACCCAAACTAATCGGATTCGGTTGGATTGATCAGTTTGAATTGATCTGTGCTTAGTCCTATTTTGTACAATTTCCTCTAGTGCAAATCCCAATAGGGAAAGAGAAAAAAGGTCAAACCATATTTGGGTAAATTATTTTGGGGCTCGTTAGGAAATTCATGGGATTGTTAAGGACATTTCGATCCTCGTGTTCAAAAAGTGGCTATTTCTTCAAAGGGTAATTACATTATAGCATCTCCAAGAAACTCTTTAAACATGAGATGCTCTCTATTTTAAAGAGTTAACATGTAAAATCATGCTTTGAGAGACCCTTTAAATTAACATTTTAATTTAGAGAGTAGGTTTGACTCTCCAAGTTAAGAAAACAAGAAAATAATCTAAAGAAAAACCACTTAAAATAAAAGATAAGGAAAAATAATAAATATTTTTTGGGAATAGTAAAATTAGCGTCAAATATAAAGAGTTTGTTGGAGTATTTGAAAATTTTAACTATCTAAGTTTATAGATGCTCTTCAAATGATAGAATATGTTCTTTAAAAATTGAGAATCTCTTGGAAATGCTCTTACCACCACAAAATTTATTTGCTACACCACATTAAAATAACACAACGATTAAAATATACTCTTAACAAATACACAACAATAAATTTACAATTATACTCCCAATTCAACAAAAACTAAAAACGAAAAATGAAATAAAAATAAAAATACAACCATTGTGGTGTACTCATAATCAATATTACATCTCGTTTTTTTCCATTAACATACATCTTGATTCTTTAACTTCACGATATATATCTTTTAAAAATATTTTTAAGCATGTTAGTAGAGTTTCCATGAATTGTTCTTTAATTTCTTTTACCAAAGCAAATGGAGGGTTGAATATCCATAGAAATATCAAAACAATTCTCTTCTTCTGAGGTATGGCGAAAACACCAATAAAAGTGACAAAAATTCATTACCACCTTCAGCATTTTCTCCATTATTTCTTTTGATACTCCATTATTTATCACCTGATAATACAAAGGCAAAAAAGCAATTATGGTTAATTTCAATTTGAAGTTTTACTGTACAGGTTAGGGTTTGTATTCAGTAAATAAAATGGTGGTTCAAATAAATTTTGTTATGGCAATATAATCATCCTTCTTAAAAAACCAAAAAGTGGCCAGTCATCCAACCAAATGGCTATTTAAAAAGGACCCTTTGTACAATTTCCTGTCGTCTAAATCCCAAGAGGAAAAGAGTAAAAAGGTTAAAAGAAGGGCTTTTCTAATTTTTTTTGTTGGCCCAACAAAGTTCTAATGATGAGAATTGCCATCTTCTATTTCTCTATTCAATTTTAGGGCTTCTTCGGATCTCCCTTTTTGATAAAAAAAAAAGTTTTCTTATTATCCTAAAAGTTAACACAAAAAATTATCAATCCCCTAAATTGTCGATATAACAAAAACTATTTTCACGTCAGGCCATAGACAAATGTGCAAAACATACTCCTTACACATTATGGTAGTGACAGATATCAAGATATTTGACTCTTATCAACGCAATGATAGAGTTCATTGTAAAAAATTTCTCTCTTTCAGGTTTATAATAATTCCCTTTCAAAGAAGAAAGACAACTGCTTATTCTAAGAGAGCAACTCCCACCCATGAAAAAATTAATAATTGGTGGGTGAGCAAGTGAAAATTAAAATAAATAAAAAACAAAGTAGGAAAAACGAATGCAAAAATTATGTAGTCATCATACTATTCCACTTGCTACGCAGTTTAGTATTAAGAGTGTATTTAGTAGAGATTAAAATCGGATTAAAATTGAAAAATCAGCCGTTATTGTTGATTTTTATTTGACGGGTGAGACCCAATAACAGTTATATTTTCTATTTTAATTAATAATTGGTGGGTGAGCAAGAGAAAATTAAAATAAATAAAACACAAAGTAGGAAAAACGAATGCAAAAATTATGTAGTCAGCATACTATTCCACTCGTTACGCAGTTTAGTATTAAGAGTGTGTTTGGTAGGGATTAAAATCGAATTAAAATTGAAAAACTAGTCGTTATTGTTGACTTTTATTAGACGAGTGAGATCCAATAACAGTTATATTTTCAATTTTAATTAGATTTTAATATCTACCAAACACGCCCTAAATAGTTTCTAATCAATTTTTTTATAATTTAGTTTAGTGTGCCAAAACATAGCACATGGTAACTTGAAAGCAAAATTTGCTAATAATCCTTATTTAGTAAGAGTAATTCCAATTAGGGTTCTCATTTTAGAAGTATTAACACCCAATTAGTCTCGAATTTCCTTTTTTTTTTTTTTTTAAATAGAGCGGGAAGAGTAAAGATTATTATTATTTTTTTTTTTAAAACTGGAAAAATAGGCATTTATGGCCTTGCTCAATTGGATTACATTTTTTTTGGACTATAGTGGTTTTTTTAATAAGGTAAAACATTCAATATGAATTGTCTTAAAAAATTTACAAAATAAATATTGTATATTTATAATTTGCGTACTGTAGTTTATAAAATTATATTTTGCACACTGAATTTTACTTATTGATAACCATAAAAAAAAACACATTTTGTAAGAAAAAATAGAATTTACAAATTTTAAATTTTAAATAGTTAAACAAATCAAAATACTTAAAAATAACAAATCTTACCCTATATTTTACTGTATTTAAAACTTTACATATTATTTATTATTCTACAAAATTGTAATTTTACTGTAGTTTTATTTTTGACATCTACTTGTCTCCTAATTCAAGTATTCTCAATAAACTATTAACTATCATATTATTTATATTTATCTTCTATTCTTAAAGTTTCACATAAAAAAAAAGGAAATAAACATTAAAAAAAATAAAAGAATAATGTATGAATTCTTGAAAATTTGTTAAATTGAAAATAAATGGTATAAATTTTATTTTTTAAAAAACGATTTATTCCTAGAACATAACTTATTTATTATGATTACAGCTAATAACTTTCATCTCTCCATTTAATAATGTTGGAAATTTTTTAAATGAAATCTTTATCTATTTTCTTAACACATTGTTAATTTATTAAAATATATATTTTACTTTCTTAACACCCGGTACAGTTTGAATAAATGAAGGTGAAAAAAAAAAGACTTTTAAAGAAAAAAGATGCAATAAAACATCATAAGCTTCTACTGATTAATTTTTAAAAATTATAGGATAATTAAACAAAATGGTACATAAAGTGTTACATGATTTAATACATGGTATGATTAGTTATTTTAACTAAGGACATTTAGCCAGTGTTTGGCTCCATTTTCAAAATTTCATTTTTCCTTAAATTTATTTTAATCCATAAATTTTACGGGACGCGTAACTTTTTAATCAAACATCTCATCAACTTTTATAAAATTTACTAAAATTCTAATTTTTATCTAAATCAAACAGGAACTTAGTATATTTAGCTATATCTACTAATAAATTTGTAAATATTTCAAAATTTTCATGCAAAATATGTTTTTTGTCACCAATAAGTATAATACAATATGCAAAGTGTAAATTTGTAAAATATGAAATGTAAATTATGAAAGAGTGCTATTTTTGAAATTTGTCTTAGCCTACGTGGCAACCTTTAAATGGCTCATTGCATGTGGTATGGATTGTTCTAGTTGAGGAAGAATATAAACCGTCTGATCAAATGGATGGGTGAGATTTATTCTTGGAATAATTTTTTCATTTAATTGGATCGAACGGTTACTATAACTACACTTTGACTTCGGTTGTCTCTTTAGTTTCTTCTCTCTACTCATTGTCTAAGAGCGTTTTTCTTTCTTCTTTTTTGGGTTAAAATTCTTCCGTGTAACTCCTGTTTGTGATTAATCCTGTAAAATTTGTCCTGCTAGAGTAACTCTACACTTGTGAAGTCTGTGTTGTTCTACGATTTGGTCAAGATTGGTTAGGTTGATTGTTGTAAAGGATTTGTGTCTTGGGTTTGTAGATACATATGGATCGATGATCAAACCAGTGTTTGAGTGATTTGATATACACTATATTCTATCTTGGAAGGTTATTTTATACTAGTGGAACGAGTTATAGTCCATAAGCCTCCAGACTAGGCCTATTGGTTGAACTAGGTCAACAACTTTGATGTTCTTGCGTTTATATTCTGATTACGTTTTTGTGAGTGTGCTTTATTTTTGTTTTTGACAAATTATTTCATAAAAATCCCTACAAATTATAAATACATTCTAAATGTAGGGTTATTCTATAAATTTACCGTATTGTATTATCTAAATACTACATCGTATACTTCACAAGAACTAAACTCAGGTAGGTGGACGCAAATATTTTAAATTATAGGGGCACAATCAAAATTTGAAAAAAAAAAAAAAAAAAAAAAAAAGAGCTATGAAAACCAGACTTAATATACAGTACTGCTTTCAATATCATTTTCTTATGCTTGAAACTAGAAAAAAAATTGGTAGTTCATAAGAAATTAAATCAAACTGCTACTTAGCTTACATTGAAAAATACTTGTTTGAAAAGATGAACTTGTAGTGAATAAAATTTGGTAGCTCATAAGAAATTAGATCAGGTTGAAGGATCTAAAAGATTGTAATTATTGTATCGGGTGTTTTGACTTTATAGTGACACGATTGAATTATTTAATTTATATACTGTTCCGTCAAAATTTCTTAATTCGTTACTAAATAACTCTTGTTAAACATAAAATATAAATAAATAAATAAATAAATTTCTTTTCAGCATTTAAGTATTTGGATAAGATAGTTCAATACAATATTAAAGTAAACAAAGATCATGAAAACAAATTTTGGTGTCATCCATAATAAAAATTGTGTACGATTAAAATCATAACGAAAATTAAACTAGACTTAAACTTGTGGAGTGTATTGAAAATATAATTTAAATAAATAAGTGTAAAATATAATAATTTTAACTTTAAAATGAGATGATTCAGTATTAACAACACTCCACCTTGAATAAAATTAAAAATGAAGAGATAATTAACTTAAGAAAGTCATTATGATACCATTTTTCCACATATAATATTTAAATTTAAGGTACCATATGTATCGTATTGACAATTTTTTAAAAATATGAGGATTTGTATAAAAAAAAAGGGAAAAAAACTACTTATTTTTTAACTTTTTTGATGAATTCTTTATTAGTAGTTGTGGATGACTGGGTTTTCAATATTTTCGACCTTGATCCCATAAAGGCCAGTCAGAAAGTTGTGCAAAATCGTCTAGTTTGAGTCTCATTTTTTTGAAAAAAAAAATGCGTTTTGTAATAGTGTTATGCTGAAAAATGTGTGATTAAAAAATAAGGAAAACTTTATATTTACATGTAATATTATTTTATTCAAGAATATATAACTGTAATGGGTCAAATCACTGTGCAGTGTTCAATAATGCATTTTGATGGAAAAAATGGAGTTCAAACAAGGACATAGTTTAATTCATTAAAAATCGGAATTGATCATTTTTCATAACAAACGAAAACGAAAAATAAAATTAAGGGCTTGTTCAGTATAGATTTTAATTCAATTAAAATTGAAAATATAGCCGTCATTAGGTCTCACTCGTCTAATAAAAGTCAACAATAACAACTAATTTTTTAATTTCAATTCGATTTTAATTTCTACCAAACATACTCTAAATGATGGATGAACTAAGATATTAAAATGATACATGCTTCGTTCATTGGAGACTGATATACCTTTTGAATCCATTATTATGTAATTTGTGGCTTCTTTCTAAGTAAAAGAAAGTAAACACCACGAAGCAAATATCTAAGAAGGAAGGAAAAAAAAAAAAGGGGACGGTCACTGAACTTACATCAAAATCACATGAATTTAATCCTTGAGGACCTCAAGTGTAAATTTCATCTAATTTCAATTTCTCAAAATCTGCCCTTGATTCCAAATATTAACCACTTTTCGGCACCGCCACTTTGGAGCCACAAACCACGACTTTCCAGCAGCCAAAAACCACCGGATCCAACCACCATGAGCCTTGCCTTATTTCCCTCTACAATCTCCAACCAACCACGAGCCACAAATCAAAGGAAGCAGCAGAAAATCCAGCCCAAAACAACAAATTTTGCACATCCCTTTTCTACCGAAAATCCACCTCCGGCGACGCCCATGATTGCGCACCACCAATAGTCGATAGCCCTCATCCAGGCGGTCAATATCATGTCCTAACATCAATCAATAATGCACCAATTCGTCTTGATTTGAATGAATTAAAATCAGGTAGTTTTCGATTTGTGCTTGCGATTTTGTTGTGGCAGCAGTAGAGGTTGGGGTGGGTTTGGATGGTTTTTTGTGTGGAGGTGGCGATGGTGCGGTGGAGGTGGCTGCAGCGGTAGCGGAATAGGCCGGAATTGGAGGTAAAACCGTACGTAGGAATAATTTTTTGAACCGGAATTTCATTTGATTTTTTATCAGTTGGGGCTGCTTGTTGGTATAGGATTGTGGAGGGGGTTAGGAGGTGGTGGTGGTGTAAAAATCCGATGGTTTAGTCGGCAGTATGGTGGTCGGATTTGGCAATTACCGGCGTCGGCTCCATATGGTGTAGGTGGGAGGAAAAAGTGGTATTTCTTCAAATTTGGGGCAAAATTTGAGCAAATGAAATTAGAGGAAATTTACACTTGAAGTCCTCCAGGATTCAATTCATGTGTTTTGGTCCTTCAGTGACCGTTAGTGAAAGTTTAGGTAAGTTCAGTGACTGTTTCTATAAGTTTTGAACTTCAGTGACCGTTTTGTGATTTTGATATAGGTTCAGTGACCGTTTGTGAAATTAACTCAAAAAAAAACCTAAATCCATCTTCATAATAAAAAAAAAAAAAATTCAAAAAATTGGTGGGGGCAGGTGACCCACAATGCCCCACCCTAGTTCCGCCAATCACTCTCATTTACCAATTCAACAGGAAAGATCGAATCTAGAAACTGGTAAAAGTAAAACACGTCGGTTGGTTCACCCCACGAATTTTTACTTATTAGTTTTACCATTTCCCTTCGATTAATTATTTGACATTTTACTTTCACTCACAACCTCAATTTTACAAATTCTAAAGTCTATTCATGCAAGAACCCCATACCTAAATGCATTGATTCCAGACCATTTCCAGATAAAAACAAAATACAGGGGAACCTAAGAAAAGAACAAAAGACAAACAGTCATAAGTTTGTGTGTGTGAGAGAGAGAGAGAGAGAGGTGGGGTGGGGTGAGGTAGGGGGTGGGTCTGGTCTAAAAAAGCAGAAAAGTAAAGCTTTATTTTTCCATTTCTTTACTTGGTGGGATTGACCCAATTTGGCACAACAAGCCAAAGGCTTTTTTCTTAGTTGTTGACCTAATGCACAAGCGTCCAAATTCAATGAGGGAGGCCACTCATTTCTAAAGCTTAAAAATAATATAATCGCAAGAGAGAGAGAATAATTTTGTGCATATATACACAAAAGAATATGAAATGAATAATATAGATAGTGGGTGGTAGAGGACGTGTTTGGTATGGTCTGTGTGGGCCACATGCTTAAACACCTTTATATGCGACAATAAATGCGTCCAAAATTGCTGCAACACGCTACCTACTCCACGACAAAAAATGAAACTTCATTCGTAGAAAACGAAAATATAAATTTTAATAATGATTTCAGTAAAAATAATTCATATTTATTGATGACAAGATACATTAAAATAGGATATATTAAAAATAATAATATTATTTACCATTAGTGTTAGAACATCGATTTAGTGGTGCTAAGTGTCATTAAATAAATTGTATAATATAATGTCACGTATATTGATATTTTAGTATCATTGGTGCTATATAACATTATTCTATTAGAAAATTTAGAACTTAGTTGTACTTTCGACAAGGAAAGTGACATATAATTTGGGACATATGGAAAAAGAAAGTTAGTCTATCTTTATGGGACGTAAAGAGTATATAAATTGAATAAAATAGCATTATAAGTATATTATGGCGTGGCTGTATATTACTTGCACAATTGGACAAATCATTAGGTGCCAATATTACTACATTACAAAAATTGTCGAATCTTGTTGTTCACGTTACTGCATGACTAGATGTTACTTGCACAATTGGACAAATCATTGGGCGCTAATATTACCATACCAAGGAAAAAGATCGATGATCATTGACACTTCATCAAGTCAAGTCAACTTTCGATACAATAGAACATACGAGGAATGGATTTGGGCAAGACAAACGGGCAGAAATTCAGCTAGAGCTTGAAGATGAACACACCTTTTCCTTTACCTTTGTACGAAAGAAATCCATGTGAAACAAGGTTAACACTATGCAATCCTAATTCCCCGTGCCGCGACTTTCCGACGAGGATATTGTTTAATATGGTAAAATCCCATTGTGGTGATTCATTTCCTTCTTCGGTGGCTTCCTTGTGAAATTTGGTTCTTCCCTGATCACATAAAAAACTATCCCGATTCTTAAGAATTGACAAGGCAATATCCTTGTAGAATCCATCTTTCCAATATGAGCTTTGTTCTATAATTCGTGGACTTTCTTCCATTAACAAGTCATTGGGCCTCGCCTAAAGAACGTGTTTCCCCGAATTCAACCATAATTAAATTGATGCATTGAACTGTTCGGGTTCGATTCCATACCATAATTAAATTTTTTTAACATTTACATCAATACTACATATATATAACTAATGACATTTCATTCGTAACTTTTACAAATGAACGTAACTCAATTAAAAAATATATAAATAACTAGCCGTCAAATAACATTAATTCAATGCATACAAATACCAAAAAGTAGATATTAATATTAAAATATTGGTGATCCATATTAAAAAATTGAGACCCAAGACTTTAAAATTATGAAATGATATGATTTATTTAATTTATTTATTTAAAAAAATAAAATAATTTAATTAATTCAATAAAAAAAATTATTTAGTTTCGGTTCTTGGTCTAGACCCGAGATCAGACTCATACCTATCGGTTCTCGATTCGGGTATTTAACTTACGAAGAACCGCTCGGTTCGGCTCGACTTCGGTTCGGTCCGATTCGATTCGGGACTTTTGGTCACCCCTAATTCGGAATGTTAGATAATATTATGGGTAATTGGCGCAAAACGTCCCTACCTATGACGGTTGTTGTGGAAAACGTTCATACGTTCGATTTTTTGGTGCAGAACGTCCCTACTTTTGCATTTTCTTGCGCAAAACGTCCTTTTGACCAATTTTTAACATAAAATGACCATTATACCCTCTTATATAAATAAAACAAAAAAGAAAAGAAGAAAAATAAAGAATAAATTGCAATCTAGTCCAAAACATTTTTAAAAGTGCAAATCAATCCAAATAAATTATTAAAATATTAAAAATAATCAAAAATAAAAATAAATTTTTTTCTCTCCTATCCCTCTCCTCCACTCCGTCAGCCTCCTCCCACCACCACCGAAAATCAGACTACCATACCAGCGTCTCACACCATCTACAATCCCACACAAGCAACAACCCAAAAAGCTAAAATCTGATCAAAATTTGGTTCCAAAATTTGACCACCAGAAATCGAGCAAAAAAAATTTGCCAGAAAAAATGCAAAGGCAAGAAGAACAGTTCTGCCACAGTTCTGCGGGGGAAGTCGTCTTGCTTTCTCTTTTCTGCCTTATTCCCTTACAACGATAGTTTCACAGTTGACAAAAACCAAGAGAAGAAGAACAGTAAAATAAATATTAGCAGTTTTATTCCCTTTCAAGATATCAATTTCCCGAACTCATTGTCAGGATTAGTTGAATCATTTCTAATGCTAATTTTTAATAATATGGAAAATTTAAATATACAAGCAATTAGGTTCACAAGAAAACCTCGGCTCTCATCCAAACTTGGCATATTTTAAAACTGCAAGCAAAGTAATTTCAAGAACTATCTATGATTATCAATTCCCACTATGAATTCATCTACTGCAATAGTTTACAATTCAGCCAATTAATTAAGTTCAAGACAAGGAAAATATCCATCTCAAAACACTTTAATTTCTAAGAAATTTCAACTACAATTCACTAAAAAGGCAAATCAAAGAAACCAGAACCATTACCTAACGGAAATTCTTGGAAACCTTCAAGGACTTTATGGGAAAATCTTCTAATTTTAACTTGGCATTAAAATCTTTTCAAGAAATTAGCAAACTAGAAAAAGAAAATGACAATTCAATACTGTTGATTATTCCATGGTTGTTCCGTCGAGGTGGGAAAGGAGACGGGGAAAGAAAGGGCGAGACAAGAAATGGGGATAGGAGAGAAAAGTTTTTATTTTTATTTTGATTATTTTTAATATTTTAATAATTTATTTGGATTGATTTGCACTTTTAAAAATGTTTTGGACTAGATTGCAATTTATTCTTTATTTTTTTTTCTTTTTTGTTTTATTTATATAAGAGGGTATAATGATCATTTTATGTTAAAAATTGGTCAAAATGATGTTTTGTGCAAGAAAATACAAAGGTAGGGACGCTCTGCACCAAAAAATCGAACATATGGACGTTTTTCACAACAACCGTCATAGGTAGGGACGTTTTGCGCCAATTACCCTAATATTATTTAAATTTAAAAAGGTGCAAATATATGTATAGAGGTAGTATTTATACGAAAAGATAGAGAGGTAGCGAGTTGAAAGAATCTTAGGATCCTTACGTATTGGCTGGCGTGGCGGCATATAGCCTATAAAGTGGACATTCTTCTATTCGTTGTTTGTCTCCTCTTTCCACATCACAACTACTACCAAAACTTAAACAAACGTGTCTTCTTTTCACCATTGGACACCATTTCAAATTTTCAACACCTAAAATAAAAGTGAGCGCAACAAATGTTGAAATGAGAACCTTACTACAGTCACATGCTCAATGATCGACTCAACGACATAGGGAAAACGTGGTAATACATGATAAGACAGTTTGAAAAATATATATATATACCATCCAATCCCACCCTACCACCGCACCCTCCATGTTAGCAATCTCTGTCCAATGAGCATAATTGTTGACTTTTAGGTGCATATAGTATACTATATTAAGCTTCCTTTTGGCAGTCATTATTATTTCAAGATTTTTTAATTTTCATACTCATTTTAACTACATATTTATACAAAGGATTAATCTATATGTACCAAATCTTCTACATAATCTTTTACCTAATGGTCAAGTGGCGGCCCCCTATTGGAGGGGTGCCGGTGGGCCAGGCGCTCCCTCCAATAGGGGGCCGCCACTTGACCCTTAGGTAAAAGATTATGTAGAAGATTTGGTTGCTCTAGCATGGTCCTTACACAAAAGTATATATAATTCCAATTTTTTTTCTTTTAACGACGCATTTTTCAAAAAATCAGTATTCAAGACTTCATTTTTAAAAAATAATGACCATCAAATAAGGGCTAAGTAGGTGTTGATAGAATAATATAAAACATTAACTTATTTTTCCTTGTTTCTTATATTTAGTCCATTATGTTGACAACCGACCTCCGAGGTAATTAAGATCGGACTATTCCCCATCACCAGTAGGTGCTATGTTGAGCTCGAAATGGTAAGGTCAGCTCGGAGCTGTAAGTGTCTTCTTTGAGAAGCATGTGTAGTCTTTTAAGACAAAATATATACAATGATTAAGGATCACCGACAGAATATATGAGTTGTCAATCGTGGAAGTACACCTGGAAAAGTCCCATGTCAACGCCCACATAATCCTCCAATAAAAAATGTTAGGTTCCTCCTTTAAGTTATGCATTAATCATAGGGGCCCACTTGTAATAAATGCTCCACAAGATCTAACATATCCTAGTTCGGCAGCTAATCTTATCGCACCAACAATCATACTTCCTCAGCTCGGAAATACAGTGAAAAGATAGTGGAGGCAGCATGCATGCATGTTTTTCCCTATAAAAGGAGAATCAAAACCTAGAAGAAAAGGCAACAACATGGAGACACATATACCACACTTCAAATACTTCTTTATATTCTCTTACCATCAAAAAGAAAAAATTACCGTGTTATGCTATTAGCACTTGATTATCTTTATAATAAAGAATTCACGTTTATCTCTTGAATTGGCTTGAATATTGTGATTGCATTTTTCAACGTCAACATATTATATATATAAAAAAATGTTATTTTTCTTAAATACTTTTTAACCACTCATTTTAAGGGATCCATAACTTGTAGTAACTTTTCAAAAGCACGTTTCGTCAATTTTCATCAAAATATACCTAAAAAATATGAGCAATGTTATTTGCAGTCACTCACTATCATAGTGGCCATATGTTGCATACACATGGTTGTTAGTGATTTGATACATTAATATGATAGTTTTTTTATCCACTCATACATCAAATCATTGACTGCTACTTGTATGTGTCACTATGACGATTAAAATAGTGAGTGATTGTAAATAATATTATTCAAAAAATATTATTATTTTAACTAAATCAAATGCCCTCGCTCCCTACCTCCCCACCCTTCTTTGGAAGTTACCAAATGAAATGGAGTTCCTATCCCTCGCTTTTCCTCTACAAGGCTATAACCCAGTCCTACTTAATTCCGAATAACTTTCCTAAACTTGAGCATGTAGTTTATGAGGTTGGAAATGACTACTCTAGGTAAAATGATCCTCCTATTCTCTCAAGCAACTATATTGTATCGTATGAAACTTTATCACAAAGCGAGATCTAGACACTTCCACATTTTCGTAGTCGAGGGCATGAAACAATGGATCTAAGGATATTATTACTTTTATTAAAATTTACTAAAAATATGATTTTTAAGTAACCAAATTGGGGCTTAATAATGTCAAGTTCACTTTATATTAAACCAATAAATGAATCATACGGTGTGTAAATTCCTTTTTTTTTTCTTTTTTAAATTTAAGAATAGAATTGTAATAATCGATTTCGATTATTGATAAATCAACAGGTTTTTGAGTTTTCTTACCATTCTCTTCTCGATGATATTTACAGCATAATCGAACTGATTTTCGCTCAGGTTCCTCGTTAACTAGGTTGAACTTAATCGGTCGATTTGATTTTCAAAACAGCATATACTACTCTAAAACTACGTTTGGCTCCATTTTTTCTCATTTGCAACCACATTCTTCCATAAAAGATAATTTTACATTTAAATTGAAAAAATTTCGTTATTTTTTAATCATACGAATATTCTTTAAAAAAAAATACTATTTCAAAAAAAAAAATGGGCTTAATTGTGTCCTGGCCGCGGGCCCCGTGAGGACCAGCACGTGTCTGCGATCGGACGACTATAGATATACATAGATAACGACAAAGTGAAAAGCCCAGCTCGAAAAGAACAGATGGGTCCCACCGCCCGAATTCTGACAAAAATCATGCCGTCACGCGTTTAAAGCTACGTGACAAAACACGTGTCGACCTCAGTGGCACGATAGGGATTTTATTGATAATTATTGGGTATTTTGGTCATTAGACTTGGCTTTTGTCGTCACGTGCTTTGGCGTCGGCCGCACGCAGGAGAAATTATTGTCTCCTCCTGTTTTTTCAATAGTTTTTTACGAACTTCACAAGATTGGCTACAGACAGAACTCTTTTGGCTGCTTCCAGAATTTATTTATTTATTTATGAATATTGGTGAAGAATATTCATTACAGCGGCATTTCCTCTCGACACGTGGTATTTATATTTTCTTGTGGGATTAATAGCTAAAAACCTTTTTATTCGCTATATACTTCCTGCATATTAAAAATCGTAGAAAATCTCCGATTTGAAATCTTTTGTGCGAAAAACCTCTCAACCCCTCAAATTTGCCGTTAAAAATGTCAAAATTTAAAAGTAACAGTTGCAATTTTAATATCCAAATTTTTTATTTGTTTACAAATCATACCTATTTTTTATATACTAGCCACAATCCCAAACCTTTAAAATCTTATTTTCTACCCACCTTATTTCATCTTCTTCCCTAAAACTTTATTATTTTATTTAATTCATTTCAAAACCCTCGTATATCCCTCACTTCACTTCAAACTCCTTATTTCTCCTTCTCATTTCCAAGATTAGAAATATTCACTTCCCAGAAAAATCCAGTTTTGAGTTGCAATTTTATGAGAAATATCACGAGTTATTGAATTCCTCTATGACGGTGTTCCCCCATTAGCCCTCAAGAATTTACTTTCACTCGTAATTAGTTTCACATAATTCCCTTCTTTTACAAGCTCTCATTCGATTGAAGTATTCATTTTTGTTGTCGGAATAGTTTGCAAAACCTTTATTTCGGTCACGCTGAGAATAAATGACTCGTCCACCGTCGTAAGGTAGTAGTCGTGGCAGCTCTTAAGAAGGATTATTGTGTTTTTACCTTCAATGAATTCACCCGTCCTTCGTGCCTTGTGTGAAACACCGTTGCATTTGTGATAACCTATCATGGGAATGAGAAGAAAACAATAATGAATTTGGGGTGAGGAATTTACGACGGTTTTGAAAAGGATTAAATAAAATAATAAAGTTTTAAGGAAAAAGATAAAGTGGAGTGGGGTGAGGTGAGGTGAGGTGAGGTGGAAAATAAAGTTTTAAAATTTTGAGATTGTGGATGGTACATAAAAGAATTTATGTATAATTTATAAAAGAATAAAAAGTTTGGATGCTAAAATTGCAATTATTACCTTTTAAATTTTGACATTTTTTCTGTTTTTAACAGGAAGTTGACTGTAGGTGGATTTTTCGCACAAAATGTTTCAAATAAGGGGGTTTTCTACGATTTATATTAGGTAGAGGGTATGTCGTAAACGGAAACCTTTTTAGGGGAATTTATTCTGCATAACTCTCGAGCTAAGGACATC
Organism: Fraxinus excelsior; assembly: GCA_019097785.1. Lineage (NCBI taxonomy): Eukaryota > Viridiplantae > Streptophyta > Magnoliopsida > Lamiales > Oleaceae > Fraxinus > Fraxinus excelsior. Next base: position 12,155,658 of record CM032629.1, read on the forward strand.
GGTTATGTCTTGAATCTTAACCATGTCTTGATGCTGGTTGCAACGAAGCTAAGAGAAGAGAGTTCTAACAAAATCTATCTTTATTTATAGATTATTAATAATATCTTCGTCTGTACATATGGTTTATTCCAAATGATTATTTAACTTATTTAAAAAAGGTAAAATTTATATTTAAAAAAAAATTAACCAATTCACATTATCACAAATTTAGAGTGGTTGAAACAAATTAATTTCATTGCAAAATTAGGTAGAAAGACTCTTGAGCAATACGCAAAAGACAATATCTCCATTTTTTATTTTTGTAAAAGAAGGAAGGATTCGTTACCCGATTAGTCTCCCCACGCTATTAGGCACCTATGGTATAGGCTTTGACCCCAAAAGACCACTTTGGATTGAGGAGCAAATATAGGTTCGATCAAAATTTGCTTATACAATATTCTTTTATAATATTGTTGACAAAAAAGTATTGGTTAGAAAGATAAATTATTCGTGATTGAAGAAGAAAATACAATAGACATGACCGGCGTGTAAACAAATATTGAACAAGCGATCCAAAATAAACCAAAACAAAATAAAAATATTTAGAGGGTGTTTGATTTAGATTAAAATTAATTTTTTTATTAGATTATGATAGAAAATTTTTGAAATGTGTGGTTGAAAAGTTATGGGACCTATTAAAAATGTGATTAATATTGATTATTTGACTTTGACCGATTTTAATCCGAACCAAACAGGGGTTAGTTGTCTTGTCCACACCATCGTACTTACCTCAAATTTGAATATAGTATTGTTATAGATTTTTTAAGTGTGGTTTAAGTTGAAATTGTGGCATGTGTCAATATTATGATAGTCCGGCTCAAAAACATTTTTTAGTCACTTGTTAAATTCAATTGTATATCAAAATAAATAATATATTATAATCAAATTATTTATCCACCCATTTAAAATTCACAAAAAAAAATTAGTTCCTTACAATATTGCGTCGAGATCAAATTCAATTAACGTAATTTTGGTTGGTGTTTTTCCCGTTTAATATATTATGTTTCAATATTTTACATTAGTCATTCGATCCGTCACAATCATCTGGATTAAGAGTAAAGCCACTTTGCTCGAATTTGGTGCCACCTTGGTTGACCGACCCTCACATTGCACCGTGGGTCCCACGTGAATTAAATAATGCTGACCCCCATATGTGTGTGTTCGGTCAACCAAGGTGTCATCCAAGATGTTCGTGTATCATTACTCTTGGATTAATGAGGTTGTATTCAATTTAAGAATTTTAAAAGTTTAGGAATGTTGAATGTAGATTTTTTAAAACTCTCCAAAAGTATTGATGTATCACCGAGACTTTTATGATCTTTTAAAAATATTTTAAAAGTCACAATACGTTCAATTATAACGTTTTAGAAATCTACACAAGTAATGAGATATTCAAAATGTCAATAACTTTCAAAAACTTCATAAAAGTCTCTAAGATACTGGCTTTTAAGCAAAAGTACGAAATAAAATATCAAAATTTGTCTATTATTTGCCGCTAAGATTTTGTGAGACTTTCACAAACTTTAATATGTATTTTTGTCATTTCAATATTTCTCTTTCATACTACGAACCTTGTCATGGTTAAAAAAAGAATTTTTCTCTCTTTTTTATTGTTTCTTACCATTTTATACGAAAAATGATTAATTGTACATAAAAAAAATCTTAATTTTTCATCTTTTTCTATTGACCTATTTTTAATGAAAAAAAGAGAGAGATCAAATTGTAATCGAATTTTATAAGGTTTTTTTTTTATAAAATAGGACTATTTTGAATCAAATTTTAAATATATTGATTGATTGTTTACTTTTTAAAGATTTATAACGACTACTGAAATATATATGTCATTGTTTGGTACGCATTAAAATTTTCATTTTCATTCTTGTACTTATTTTCAAGAACACATTATTCAATAAAATAATATTTTCCATCACATCAATAACTTTTTTTTTTTACAACCACACATTTTACATCAATCTACTGTTACAGAATACATTTTTTCAAAATTAAAATCAATTGACTTACTCCTAAAAATCTACAAAAACTTTAAAATGAAAGTGCACGAAAGACTTCCATTAATGTCATACAAATTAATAAAAATCTACGATTTTCACATAAATCTATCACTTAAAAAAAAGTCAATTAAAATTTCTAATTGAATACACCTCCTAAATATATCAGTTGTCATTGAACTTTTTCGGCGTTTCTCAATTATTATTGAACTTTTAATAGTTTTTCATATTGTTCTGAATTTTGCAAATATTACTCAATTATCATTAGACTTAAATTTTTTTTTTAATAACTTGGCATTGTACTTTGAAATGGAGCCCGTAAAGTCAATTGTTTTGTACCTTGTTGTTATGGACGCTAAAGAACCGAGCCGGATTACACAGTAAAAACTTGTTTCTTGTAACACTATGTCCATGTTTGGTCCGGATTAAAATTCGATTTTAATCCAAGTCAAAGTGTAACAATTAATATTAACCATATCTTTCATGGGTCACACAACTTTTCAACCACATATTTCAAAAATCTGATTTTAATTTACACCAAAAAATCAGATATTAATTTTAATTTCAATTAAAATTAATATTTTATTCAATAATCTAATCTAAATTTTATTGCTGGATATACTAATACATTGTCAACAGTACAGAATAACGATTGTGTGATCTGTAGATTTTCTGTAAATTTTTTTGGATAATACTACAAATATATAGGGGTCGGACACCATAATGGACACATAGTACCCCTATCGAAGGGGCTCCTATGTACACTAATCATAATCCAGTTTTTTTTTTTTTCCTGTACGCTTAACTTTGTTCTATATTATAAGGTGTGGGACCTACTACCTAAACAGTTTATTTTGGCCGCCCCGTTTGTCCTCTCTCTCATCTCCCTCATTCAACTCTCCCTCCTCTCGCTCTCTCTCTCTCTTTATATCTATATTCTGCTCCGCTTTCACCCTTCTCCCATCTTCTTCTCTCTATAAATCACTGCATATTGTTAAAATTTTCTTTCTTTATTTTCTTAAAAAAAAGGAATAAAAAAGAAGGGTCAATCAAGTTATATGCTATTGCAGTGAGCAGAGGTGTGAAGGGTATGGGACGTTATGAATAATACTCAAAGATTCATCTTTTTCAAGATCACTCACCCTTTAAGGATACAAGGAAATTGATTGTTTGAAGACCTCTCATGGCTGGTGGTAATGAAGTAAACGCTAACGAATCAGAGGTAATTTTGCATATTCTTTTGTTCTTTTTTTTGTTGCTTGCTCAGAATTATTTTGTTTTTGCTGGGCTACTATTCAAGGATTTTTTAAAAAAAAAATATTTTAGTCGTAGAAATTGCTTTATTTTCTATATCCTTTTCATAATCAATCATGGGTTTTAGGCTGTTTTTTTAAAAAAGCTGTGATTTTTACCAGAAGTTTAATCATCTGTTTTGGTTGTGAGGATTTGAGTTTTGTTTCTTTTTATTTTTCTTTTTGCTTATATTTTTCTAGCTCTTTATTTGACTTACTTGGTACTGATTTAGCCGACTTTCATAAGCCGATTTTATGCTTGTCGTTTGGGAATTTTTAGGTTGTTTCTCTACCTTTATCATTAACTTTCTTTTCCTTTATTGTGTATGCATGATTTTTCAGAATTTTCCTTTAATGGATTATTTATATTGATTGGAGATGCTTATGTTTAGTGATGAATCTGCTTTTTAATTCACGTTTTCAGCTGATTTTCTGCCGTAATCGATGGATTAACTTATAATCAACACTTGAATTTCTTGACTATTTGCAGAGAGTGGTGCCACTTAATACTTGGATCCTCATATCGAATTTCAAGCTTGCCTATAACATGCTTCGTCGTCCAGATGGAACCTTTAACCGGGACTTGGCCGAGTTCCTTGACCGGAAATTCCCCGCCAATGCGATTCCGGTGGCCGGGGTATACTCTTTCGATCATTTAGATCGAGCCACGAGCCTCCTTAAGCGGATTTACTTGCCTGCCCCAGAAAACGAAGCTCAATGGGGGATCTTAGATCTCCAAAAGCCCCTAAGTGTTGGTGAAATTGTTCCTGTGATTATATACTTCCATGGGGGAAGCTTTACTCATTCCTCAGCCAATAGTGCCATCTATGATACTTTTTGTCGTAGGCTTGTTAGCATTTGCAATGCTGCTGTAGTATCCGTGGATTATCGTCGATCACCTGAACACCGGTACCCTTGTGCGTATGATGACGGATGGGCTGCTCTTAAGTGGGTTCAGTCGAAGTCGTGGTTAAGGAGCGGGAAGGATTCGAAGGTTCATGTATATTTGGCAGGCGATAGCTCTGGTGGTAATATCGCTCACCATGTAGCAGTACGAGCAGCAACCGAGGGCGTGGATGTATTGGGTAATATCCTACTTCATCCAATGTTTGGTGGGGAAAAGAGAACTGAATCGGAGGACAGATTGGATGGGAGGTACTTTATGACGGTTCAAGACAGAGATTGGTACTGGAGAGCATATTTACCAAAGGGTGAAGATAGAGATCATCCAGCGTGCAATATATTCGGCCCTAGAGGTAGAAGCCTCGACGGACTTAACTTTCCGAAGAGCCTCGTGGTCGTGGTTGGGCTGGATCTTGTTCAGGACTGGCAATTGGCTTATGTCGAAGGGCTAAAAGAATCTGGCAAAGAAGTTAAACTTCTTTTTCTCAAACAGGCAACCATTGGTTTCTACTTCTTGCCAAATAACGACCATTTCCGTTGCCTCATGGACGAGATTCGAGAATTCATCCACTCTAATTGTTAATACATTACTTAACTTTGATTACAGGCAGCATATACTACAGAAGCTTTGACATTTTACTCCAATTATATTTAGCATTAATGATATGTTTAGTTATATGATTGTGTAGATTTTACTTCTTCATCCTTGTTTTTAATTTGCCATTCATGGTGGTGATACGAGGTCATATCTTTCGTCTTCTTGAGTCTAGAAGTCCAGTTCTCTTCGTGTTGAGATCATTGTTCTTTCTTCTTCTTCTTCGGTGGAGAAGTCGAACCACAACACAAGATCATTTATTGTGGTACCTCAGCATTGTAACATATATATGGATTTTGCATAACTACATATGAAGCTTTACCATATCAGATTTCTTGTAATCTTGAACTGGTTTGTTTCCATCAGGCTACTGCTATAAATGCTAGCTTGGAACATGGATTAGGAAATCCATGATGTTGTGGACTTGTATTCTATACTCGTGCTCTAGAAATACATAATTTTTTTTTTTTTATGGTATTTGTTTCTTGTGTCAATGCTGGAAAGAGAGTCGAAAATTGAAGACTTGGTACTTTGGACCACACCGTATAAGAGTTTAAGCACACCGACGTGGATGCACTTTTATCATAAGTTTAATGTGTGGAATTTTGACAGAGGATGATCATGAAACTTAAAGGCAATTTCGATAGGTACATCTTGGAATCGACATGGATGACAAATTCCTCAAATTTACCACCATAAAAGCAGCAATCACACATTCTGCTTCCTTTTCTCCAAAGTAGTGTTTTGATTGGTAGAAACTGAACAGTGCCGTGAAATGGTGGTGGACCATCGAACCCCATTCAAGGCCAAAACCAAAAGAAAATCTTGCACAAGAAACATATGATTAGACACGAGTCCAAACAGATCTCACTATCTGTTGATGTTGATGTTGATGTTGATTAGATTAATTCTTTGACAGCCATTGATTGATTGATTGCTTGTTCTACATGGTACATCATGTATGTGGGCAGGGTTGGGGTGGTACGGGGTAAGTGAATTAAACATATTTTTTACAATCATACGTGACAATTGTGTACCAAAGATGGGCTAAAAAAATAAACAAAGTCGATTTCTTAAACGGTGTACGATATTGTAAAAATTGGTTTAGATATTGGCTCAAAAAATATAAATAGCTGAACTGGTAGTAAAGAAATTATGTTCACGTTTGAACCCATGGACTAAAACTGATTTCCCCCCTAAACTTATTTTCTTTTATATTTTTCAATAAAATAATTTACATGTATTATCATACTTTTTTTTTCCAGCTAATCACACTTTCTTCAAAAAAACCTTATAATATTCATCCTTTTCATAGTAAAATCTTCTTAAGAATCCTTCCATTATCTTTGTTTACAATGGCAATGAATAAATTTTATTTTTTTTTCACGGGTGAATCAACTAGTTTTGAGAGCGAACTTGCCCGTTTTTGAATTATTTTGACGGGTTCTAAATTTCCATTTTTTAAACATAATCATATCGATTTCCATTTTTTTTTTTTACTCTGCCATCGATTTGATCTAAGACATTCTACTTGAATGAAATTGATGACAAAATATGTGTTGGCCAAGATCTTGCTAACACATATTTTGTAACCCAATTTTGCACGCAGCATCGCTCTTGATCTAATACTCAACAATAATATTCTACATCAAATCATGTTAAATGATTCGCATCAAATGTACTTTAGTTTTATGATTGCAAAGCAAACTCATCTACTAGTGGTTGGCAATTTTGGATGTACATGTACTCAAAAAAAGGGACCACTTTGAAAAAAAAAAAAAAACCCTTTTAATTCTTGTTATTGGGATTGCTTTTCCAAAGTGTTTTAATGGTGTCACTAAATGGCAAAAACAGCTAAGTTTGGACTAAGTACATAAAATAAAACAAACGTCTCAATTGACTTTCTAGGCCTTTGCGTAGACTAAGTTATCACCAATGTAGTAATTGATAAGTTAATTAAATTCGTTTCCTAATTATAATAATTATCTCTTTGTCGTGTCTTATTGTGGTTTTTGTCTTTAATGTGATGAGCTGGTTTAGGGTTTTGAATGTGTGTTTTAGCACGACAAGATGAAGTCATTGTCATAATTAAGACAATATTATGTTAAATTAAGATTGTTTTGTCAGCATCTCACTCGCTAGGCATTAATCTCTATTGGTGGGACATTATGCGGCAACGTGTCTATTTCACATTTTCATTCTTATCAACACACGTCTCTCATTATTCAAAATATTTTGAATGGAAAAAATTATAAAATATATGGTTTTGTATGTCTACGAGTGATCCCCAAATATAAAACTTGCTAGACCTGCAGTCCAATTGCAATTTCAAAATTACCTTTATAATTAATAAAATTTACTTTCCCTGAAAAAAAAGTGAATCTTAAATTACTTTTGACTGAATTAATGGTTAAGCTTGACAAACATGTTCAATGCCTACTCGATGTAGCGAGGAGACTTCAGGGCATCTCCAATGGAGATACCAAAACACCAATTTGGTGCATACGCGCTCCAATGTGACACCAAATTTTGCACATCCCAAAAGAATTGTTGGAGGGTATTTGTGTCATTTGTGTTATATAATTTTTAATACAATTATTATTATTATTTGCATTTAAATAAATTTTAAATGTTTTTAATATTTTCGTTAAATTATTTATTTAGTAATTTATGTATTTCTAAAATAAATAAATAATATTTCGAATAAATAAATTACTAAGAATAAAAAAAGAGAAGAAAATGATTAAACACTATTCATTTAATGTAAGTTTTGATATAATGGTTAAAAATGAATTTTAATTTGATGTAACACTGAAGATGGCCTAAGAATCAAAGAAAAGAAATAAATCGTTACTTCATGATCTTCAAGAAACATTGAAGAAATCGCATTTCTTCCATTTACGAGTGATGGACTAAGTACGTTTGGTTTAATTGAGCCCCTATTTGAGCCACATTATTTTCACAAGAATGCATTTTTTTTTGTTTGATGTGATGGGGAATATATGGTTAAAAAAGGAAATGTTATTGACGTGATGAAAAATATTATTTTATTGAAGAATGTATGGTTAAAAATGAGTAGAATAATGTGAATGAAAAAATAACGTTGCTCAAACAGGGGCTAAAAAGTCGATAAAATTTTAAATCAAAATTAAAAATTAATTTTAGCACATGTTTGGTACATATTCTTTCAAAATTCATTTTCAACCACACATTTTTCAATAAAATAATATTTTTCATAACATCGATAACTTTTCTTTACTTTTTAACCACATATTTCTCATCATATCACTATTTAAAATACATTTTTTACTCAATAATATCCATCAAACACACTAATCACATTTCATGAGATTTATTACACACATGTCATGGAATTCATTACTATTATTTTTATCAACTTTTATCAAAATAAAATAACTTCTATTTTTCAGCAAAAACAAACAAGGGATAAAATTTTATTTATAAATTCTATTAGGATAAATACACTTTTACTTAAATTACGTTTGGCTCATATTTATAAATTATTTATACACTCAATATTTTTTATCCACACATTTCACACGATTTACAATTATTTCCCTTTTCAACACTCATTTATTTCTATTTATAAATACTTTCCAAATATGTTTTAGTGTCAATCAAATAAATTTACTTCTATTTTGTTTAATCGAATAATTATTCTTTAATTTGATTTCAATTGAAAAACTTTGTCCAATCAAAAACCACTAGATTACTGAAATCAAGAAAGTCGAAATAAGGTACAGGGAAACAAGAGTAATGTTATTCATCCTCACTGAGGTTGAGTCCCAATCTATACGACAATTACATGACATTAAATGATAGATTCATTTAAATACAAAGTCACGTGACTCATTTAATTGAGTCTATCATTTAATACCGTATAATTGCCACATAGACTAGGGCTCAACCCTAGTGAGGATGAATAACATTATTCGGGAAACAAAGACCTTCAGAGCGAGCAATGATAAAAATGTTTTCTTACTGAGAACTATACCGTAATTTTTTCAGAGAATTATTACATCTATCATCATATTTACTTCGGGTTAACTGAGGTTTCAATAACGGCAAAACAATGTTCTTGTTCTACTTTTCATGAAAAAGCTATTCGTACATGTTTCCAGTCCACGAGGAAAAATACAAAATCGAACAGCATCAGCAGTCCTCTTCTGAATATCAGTAATATTTCATCCACTTAATACAAGATAATTGATAAAATCAAGGAAACGGCAGATGGTACCTGGTTGTTATCATGCGACATTCTCTTTTATACTCTTTGTCAGCCAAATCGCAGTTTCTCTAGGAGAAACCTTTTCGGGTCCAAATGGCTTTAGCAGCACTGTAAGTTCGTCAAAGCGTTCTTGCTGCAAGAGTTGCGCACTGAACTCAAGCAATCCTTCTAAGGCATTGGCACGCTGCAGGTACGACGAGGTGTCGAACTTGTGCTGCCGAGAATCTGAAGAAGAAAGGATAGAACCACCACTTGTTGGGTTGTGCTCTGAACAAATGCTTCCATTTTGTGGAACCTCATAAGCAGGGCCAGCCCCGGCAGTGTGTTGCCCGACACAAACTCTATCAAGTATCTGGATCGTACATTTGTCTTTTGTGATAGAACGATCCCCACTGTATGGTGAGGTAGAAGAGAACTGAGCAGATGTTGACGAAGCTCGGCGGATAGGGAGTATAATTTCTTCAGACGAAGCCAAAGGAAACTCGACCATTTTGTCTATTAGAGGAGCGTTGACAGAGACATCTGGGGACTCCACAGTGCGAAGGAAACCAGCAGTGTGTTTGTGAGGTGTCCCTGTTGACAATGGAAGTGATGCTCTGCGAGTTGATTGGGATGGTTTTCTAGCTGGAGTATGTGACACTGGAAGCTGCATATGCATGCAAAAGTAATGTCAGTCCATACAATTTCAGCATCAAAATATAAGGTCTCTGATACAGTATTTTGTCACTAGTTTCTATTGCTTTATCCAGGGTCCAGTATTCAAGGATAATAGTAATTGAATAAATTTGATATAACAAACCAATTCACGAGTTGAACCACAGTTGGATATCTTCGATGGAGTTATCTGCTTTCTTGGAGTGGCAGAAGCCTTTGCTGAATTCACTCTTGTACTTTTGACGGCAGTTGATAATTTAGTAGTTACCGACTTCTTCACACCAGTAAATTCATTGACACTAGCAATAGACAATTCTGAGAAACTTCGATTCAAATGGCTCGAAAAATTTCGCGCTCTCAGAGAAGAACATGGAGAGTCCAGTTCATTCCCTGATATACTAGGATTCAAGGCCCTATTGTTGCCAAATGAATGCACTCTCTCTTTTTTATCTCCATCAGTAAGCATGGGAACAGCTTTGGGCTCGATGAATCTTGTTTTCTTCACATTATTGGCATCAGATGATTGGAAGGGGAATGTATGGTGCCTAGGGATATTAGACTTAAGATGGATATTCAGGATGTAGGGTCGAAGATGCGGATGCTTGAGCAAATCTGCAGCCTGGAAGCAAAAAATTAAGGTTTTAAGATTTCTCAACCAGAAAGTATTTGCTAGAACGAATCTTGGGAATAAATTCTCAACTTAAAAGAATCCAAAGCTGATAAATTACTTGGCGAGTCTTAGGTTAAGCTTTCCAAAAAGTTTTAAGTTACTTTTTGTTTTCATACACGTTAGGATAAAGTTACCTACTCTAAAAGTAAATCTTAACTTCGTCTAAAATAAATACCTTATTTTTAACTCTGACCAATAAAAAATATTGTTTATTTGTAAACTACTTATTTACTTATAAGTAAATTTAATCATGAGTAATCCTTTTAAGCTTAGCCATACATGCTGCCATGTTCACAACTTACAATTAAGTGACAGATAAATATGATCAATTAGATCTAGCAATGTCCGCAAAATATAATTCTATATAATTAGACAAGAAATGCGTAGCTTAAGCCTTCCTCGTAGAATCAAGAATTTTTGAAATAATGGCAGGTTCTATTGTGAGAAAAAGAAAGAGATAATGTACTTACACTTGGTCTACGTTCCGGATTTTTTCTCAGCATACTCTTGATGAGCCCTCGACTAGAAAAAAAGATGTGAAAAAAAAACAGGTCAGATAATTAAGGGCTTGTTTGATGTAAGATTTTTTGAGAATAGATTTTGTGAAAAGTGATTTTTTGGATAATGTTAAGTTAAAAAGTAAGTGTAAAATTGTTTTATTGAGAGAATGTGCAGTTGAAAATGAGTTAGTAGAAAATGAGTTTTAAAAAATGAGCACTGGACATGGGCTAAATAGGGTACTTGTATTAATAAAGAACACAAAAGCACATGCGTTGTACACAATATTGGCAAACAAGACTTTAATTTCTTTTTCTTCCTTAATACTATTCTTTGCTCTCCAATTATCGCTACCAAACATGCCAAAAGTGAAATGGATGAAAACTAATTGAAATCTTCAGTAGTGTGAACGAGATTATGAACTCACAATGCACCAGAATACATAGTTGGCAGTGGAGACACTATTGATTTATTTATTTTGTTGATCAGACCTTGTATATCCTGCACTTGAAGCAAAGAATTGCAATTAGTAACAAGCAGTACTAAAAAGACAAACTACTAATCACTTGTATCTTGATACAAGAGACTTATCAACTCAACTCAAACTGCTAGGATTTCCATGAGAAAAAGCAAACTGATAGTAAGTTTAGATCTTTGCATAGGTCTTATTATAGCATGTGTTTGGGTTTCCTAATAAGCTACTTATAATACACTTAAAATGCAAAAATAATTGCACAATTAATCCTCAACGTGGAACCTATCTAAAGGCCCGTTCGGTAGGGATTAAAACCAGATTAAAATTGAAAAACTAGCCGTTATTGTTGACTTTTATTAAACGAGTGAGACCCAATAACGGCCATATTTTCAATTTTAATTGGATTTTAATCCCTACCGAACGAGGCCTAAATCTGTGGTAATCATCAGTTGACCCTCGAATGTTTTCTAAAACTAGATTTTGCTAATCAACTTGGACCGCTGCCACAAAATTGAAGTGAGACATGTTTCAATGAGGGCCACTTGGCAATTTAATTGAGATTGAACAGAATCTGTCTAATTGTGCAACTAAAGTTAAAGATTGTGCATTAACTTGCTCCTTTTCAGAGGTTAGAACCAACTTGCTACTAGGGCAATAGGTTGGGGACCAATGCTGCAAGTTTCCCTTGACAAAACTCTAACCTTAAGTTACAGATGACAAGCTAGACTTACAAAGGCTTTAAATGCAGGTTTATGAGCGGTAATTTCATATATACAGCAGCCTGGAGAAGACATGTCAAGATTATGTTAATATTTGGAAAAAGAAAGTAACCGAAGCTAGTTAGACGGACGAGTTCAAACTGTTACCCAAAGACCAGATATCTGATTTGGAGCCATAAGGTATATCAGCAAGAAGCTCCGGGCACATGTAACTTGGAGTACCTACCACCTACAAGAAGAGCAGATACGGAGGAAGTGATTAATTATACTAAGAAATACGAAAAATTAGGCCGTGCTATAGCCATTAAACATACAGAGGAAGCAAGGTCATCCGAAGTCAATATTTTTGCAAGACCAAAATCACCTGAAATCGACGTAATAATATAAGCAAATTGAAAGAAAAGATGTGTGAACATTTAGAATGAGTAATTGATGGCTCAAACCTTGAGAAATTATGCAGGCATAACAAAATAAGTCATTTACCTAAACGTATATCTTGTTCTTTCGTCAGAAATATATTTGAACACTGAAGAAAATTCATAAAATAAGCAAATTTAGCTTTTTCACATATTAGATGAAGAGCAACTGCTTATATTTCACAAATTGCAATGACAAAAAAAGACATGACAGACCTTGACATCACGATGAAGTATGTGGTTAGTGTGCAAGTAATCGAGTGCCATCAATAGTTGAACTAACCACTTACAAATCCTCTGCTCCTCCGTCGATATGTAAAAGGAAACAGACTTGAAATCAGGAAGTTAAGTTCAAATAAAAGAGAAGTATAAATGGGAAAAGAGAGCACAAAAACTAGGTAATCGGACAACCTCCTCTGGGAAATGAATGCTTTTTGCCTTTTTAATAGCCTCTGCCCTATTAAATAAAATGATCATACAAGGGAAAGATTAAAACAATAGAACATATTTGGGAAAAGCAGTATTATTAGGTCAGTTCAGAACATTCTTCCCCAGATAAAAATGACTGGATAGACTTCACAACCTAAAACAACATATACCAAAGGATACAAAAATTATTTTCAATGGCAGGGAAAGCATTTCGGGCTCATCCTGGGGAAAGAAATGTGTGGTATGACTAAGATTTCCAAGTAACAATATCTCAAACAAACAGCTTACATATCGCCTCCTTCACAATACCCAATCACGATGCAGACATAACAACCCTGAAAGTAAGAGCACTCATTTATCAATGGGAGGATAAAACAAACTAAGTGTTCCTTACAAAATTTTCAGCAGTTACAATCAGTTTCCAATATTGAAAAATCATAAGGTTTCAACATGATAATCTCACTAAATATAATGGCCAAAAACCTCCCAATGATCTTGATTAAAAGACAAATGAAAGTATTCTACCCTCACTTTATGATGAGATGATACCAATTCCCAGTCATAATGACTCTTACTAGATATGTACGCACCTTTTCCACCCAGGAGTCCTTGTATTCCACAATATACGGATTCCGCACTTTAGAGATAAGCTCCATCTGCATAAGGAAGAAAAAAAATCAATGCTGAAAGAAGAATTATTCTTTTTTCATCAGCTAAATCCACGACAATAAACTGCAAATAAGTAACCATTTGGTAAGATGGAAAATTGTTTCACCACATTTCACCAGAAATGTTAAGAATTTCGGATCACAAAATAATGACGATAATTAAATAAAGGTAAAGAAAATAAGAACACAAAAAGTTTAGAGGAGAATTCACTATAGTCAACAGCTTTGTGTTTACAATATCAAGATTTCAATAATCTCAATTGAAACCTAGGCTCTCAAGAATGTTTTCTCTCAATTATCTTGATGTTAGAATGAATAAGTTTATTACAAACCGTGACCTATATATATAAAAACTCTAGGTTTAAGTTGTAGATAAAAAAAGGAGTCTAAAAATGCGTCAAAAAATGAAATGGGTTTGGGCCGGAAAAACCCGTCGCTCTTGGGTTGTTTTCCACCGGGCTCGCTCGAGCGGTCAGCTAGCGAAAATGCGGTGACTTTACCCTCCGGTCCATAATATTGATCTATTCAAAACCACTCCAATTTAGACTTCAATACATACTAGAATTTGGATTAAACCACAATAAATCTCCACCTTGAACCAAATTCCAATGCAAGAAATTCCAAGTCACAACTCCAACAATAAACACCACTCCTCTTCAAACAAGCCCCAATGAACTAAATCAATGACAAACACCTACTAAGTTCGAACAATGTTCAAACTTAGCAAAAGAAAGTGGTTTTGTCATCATATCAACGGATTATCACTGGTATCAACCTTGCTCACTACAATATCACCACGAGCAATCACATCACGTACAAAATGATCTTACATCAATATGCTTAGTCCTCTCGTGAAACATCCGATCCTTAGTCAATAAAATTGTACTCTGACTATCACATAATAATGTAGACATTTGCAAGTCTTCACTGATTTCACCAATCAATCCTCTCAGTTATATAGCCTCCTTACATGCTTCTATAATGGGTAATATTCTGCTCCTGTTGTAGACAAAGCTACCGTATTCTGCAAAGTAGTTTTCCAGCTGATAGCACGGCCACCAAGGGTAAACACATACCATGTAAGTGATCTCCTCTTATCAAGATCCCATGCGTAGTCTAGATCTACATAACCAAACTTTCTACCAAAATGCAAACAAGCATTTGAAGAGCCCCTTAAGTATTTGAAGATCCCCCGCACTGCTTTCCAATGTTCCTTTTTAGCATTAGCCATGTGTCTGCTAACTACACTAACTGCATGTGCTAAATCAGGTCTCGTACAAACCATAGTATACATGAGTGAACCAAGTGCACTAAAGTAAGGAACCCAAGACATATAATCAATGTCCTCATCTGGCCATGAACACAAGTTAGATGATAGTTTGAAGTGGGCAGCCAATGGACTACGACAACCTCAACTTTCACCATATTGAATCTTTCTAGCACCTTCTCAATGTACCTTTTCTGACTTAAATATAATCTGTCGGCCTTTCTATCCCTCAAGATCTCCATTCCAAGAATCTTCTTTACTGTACCCAAATCCATCATGTCAAACTCCTTGCTGAGTTGTAATTTTATTTTTCTGACCTATGCTTTATCCTTGACTGCTATGAGCATTTTGAAGTTCACACAACTATCATAATTACATCTATCAAAACCATGAGTAGTCATAAATGAATCTAACCTTTTATACAACCGCCTCAGTGATTGCTTCAATCCATACAAGGATTTCTTCAATAAGCACACAGTCTTCCTTCTCTGCTATGAATCCCTCTGGTTGTTGCATGTAAATGCTGTCCTCTAGTTCTCCATGTAAAAATGTTGTCTTAACATCCATTTACTCAAACCTCCAAATCATTCTTAGCCACCACTCCATGTAAAGCCCGAATAGAACTGTGCTTCATAACTCGTGAGAACAAATATGTAAAATCAACACCTGGAATCTAACTGTAGCCTTTTGCCACCAATCTAACCTTGTATCTAGCATCTTCAATCCCCTATGTGCCTTTCTTTTTTTTGAACACCCATTTGCAACGAACCACCATTTTACCTTTAGGTAATTTCACCAAATCCCAAGTATTATTTTTGCCCAATGACTCCATCTCCTCCTGCATAGCAATCATCCATCTGCTAGAATCACTGCAACTGACTGCCTCTGAATATGTAGCAGGCTCCTCAGTGGAATCAATGTCTTCAACCAAACTCAATGCATAAGCTACCAAATCTGCTTCCCCATACTTTTATGGAGGTCTAATCTATCTGCGAGGTTTGTCTTTAGCTATAGAATATTGTGGTGCTGGTGGTGTAAGCCAAGTAGGCAAGATATTACCGTCTGTCAACCCTGAACTAGACTGATCTGTAGTAGACTATTCTGCAGCCTCTTATTGTTTCTCTGAACTAATTTTCAACTCCACCCAAGTTGAACAATTCTGCTCAGTTTAATCAGAATCCTCAAGAGATAAACCACGAACCATAGCAAGTTCATCAAATACCCCATTCCTACCAACAACCATCTTACTAGTCTCTGGACACCACAACTTATACCCATTCACACCTGATTTATACCTAAGAAAGATACACTTTCTAGACCTAGGCTCCAACTTCCCATTATCCACATGAGCATAAGCCGAACACCCAAAAATTTGCAAATCGAAATAGCAAAAAGGTTTACCAAACCATATCTCTTTTGGTGTTTTTTTATCAATGACAACTGAGGGTGAACGATTAATTAGAAAACAAACTGTAGTAGCAGCTTCAGTCTAAAAAGACTTAGGCAACCCAGAATTTGAAAGCATACAACGAACATTTTCCATCAAGGTTCTGTTCATCCGTTCTACCACACTATTTTGTTGAGGAGTTCCAGCACTGTCAAGTGTCTCAAGATGTCTTCAGCCATGTAGAAGCTATTGAATTCATCTAAGCAAAACTCCAACCCCTTATCCATGCGTAAACATTTCACTTGCTTTCCGGTATGCTTCTCTACCAATGTTTTCCACTCCTTGAAGGTCCCAAACATATCACTCTTCTGCTTCAAGAAGAATACCTAAACTTTCCTAGAAAAATCATCAATTACCGTCAACAAGTAATGATAGCCACCTTTAGATGGTACCCTGGCTAGTCCCCAAAGATCTGAATCGATATATTTAAGTGTTCTCTTTGTGTTGTGTCTTCCTTTAGTAAATCTGTCTCTCTTCTGTTTCCCAAAGACACAATGCTCATAAAACTCTATTTTGCTGGTCTTCTGCCTATCAAGAAGTCCTCTTTTACTTAGCTCCGCCATCCAATTCTCACTCATATGCTCGAGCCTCATATGCTAAAACTTTATAACTTCATCATCTGTCAAAGAAGAAGTCGAAACTGCTGCATTCCCAACCATTGTGGAATAGTGCAAAATGTACAGCTATGTAGAGTTTTTATGTCCCTTCATGATACAAGAGTACCCTTGCTCACTTTCAAAACCCCACCTTCACCGATGTATCTGTAGCCCTTTAAATCAAGTGCACTCAAGATATGAGATTCTGCCTCAATTCTGGAATATGTCTTACATTTTTAAGTGTTCTGATAACTCTATCGAACATTTTTATTCTGACTGTACCAACTCCAGCAGTTTTGCAATGCACGTTGTTTCCCATAATCACAACACCTCTCGAAACTCCTTCATATGTAGAAAACCAGTCCCTGTTAGGACACATGTGAAAAGTACAAGCCAAGTCAAGAACCTATTCATCACTAGATTTAGTATCTCCGCAAAAAATCACAAGAAGCTCTCCACCATTTTGCTCATCTTTCACAACATTAACCACCGTTGTATTAACATGTTGCTTCCCTTTCTCTCTAGCACCAACAGCTTTGTTTCCATTTTTCAAGGCGAAGCAATAAGCTCTAACATGCCACTTCTTACAGTAGTGACATGTCTAGACTTTGATCTGCCCATCATATTTTTGCCAAAATTCCTATCTTGTTCATCCCATGTACAATCAAGCTTTCAGCGAGATGTCTCATCTTCTCCTTAGAAAGTAAAGTATCATAGACCTCTTCTACAGTGAGAGTATCCCGACTATAGAGAATAGTATCCCTAAAAGTCACATATGATGGTGGCAGCGAACACAACAACATTAAAGCCAAGTCCTCCTCGTCATACTTAACCCCCAATGTCTCCAAATCAACCATGATTTCTTTGAACATAGTTAAGTGATCATCCAATGACGTAGCTTCAGACATCCGGTAAGAATACAAGCGCCGTTTCAAGTGTAGATTGCTGGTCAAGCTCTTTGTCATGCAAAAATGTTCCAACTTCAACCATAATGCAGCGGCACTCTTCTTCTTAAGAGCATCTTGAAGAATTTGATTTGAGAGATGTAGATGAATTTGAGATTGGGCTTTCCGATCCATACGCCGTTTTTCATCATGCGTCCAAGCAGTAGATATTCTATCAAAGCCAAGCAATGCTTCCTCCAAATCTGCACCAACACCGCTCGCATCTTCACTTGCCATAATATAAATCTCGTGTTTCTATCCATCAATGGAATATCATACTTCATTGTCGCTATGCTGAACAATTAACCTTGCGCTCTGATACCACTTGTTATGAATCTTGGATCACAAGATAATGACGATAATGAAATAAAAGTAAAGAAAATAAGAACACAAGAAGTTTAGAGGAGGAGAATCCACTATAATCAATAGTTTTTTGTTTACAATATCAAGATTTTAATAATCTCAATTGAAATATAGGCTCTCAAGAATGTTTTCTCTCAATTATTTTGATGTTAGAATGAATATGTTCATTACAAGCCGTGACCTAATATATATATAAACTCCAGGTTTAAGTTGTAGATGAAAAAGGAGTCCAAAAACGCTTCAAAAAATAAAACGGGCTTGGGCCAGAAAAATCGTCGCTCGAGTGACTGGGCAACGACAGGCGGGCGATGAACTCTCGGGTTGTTTTCCACCGGGCTCGCACGAGCAGTCAGCTAGCGCCAGGCTAGCGAAAATGCGACAACTTTTCCCTTCGATCCATAATTTTGATATCTTCAAAACCACTTCAATTTAGACTCCAATACCCACTAGAATTTGGGTCAAACCACAACAAGAAACTTCCAAATTCTTTTAACTCAATCAACAACTAAAATGATTTCCTATAAATGTGAACTTGAACTTACATTCACTTGCACGTAGCTAAAGTACATTTTATCTCGAATAATGCTATGTGCTTATCACCAGTCTAGGTGTCCATTAAGTATCCTAAATGATTGGACATCTTTGACGAAGATATAAGTTATATTTAAGATGTCGATCATTTAAGGACAATTAATGGACACACCTAGATTGGTGCTAAGCACCCGTGGGGTTGAATAATATTACTCTTTCATCTATGACAACATCATAATTCTACTTCAATGATTCCAAACAATTATACACTGTCAAGTTATAAATTTTAAGAGCTTTATCAACCAGCTCATTTGATTCATAGCAAAAAGGGACAAATTGAGTACTCACCTCTTGATGTGCAGATCTGCGAGTTCTATCCGTCTGTCTAGCAAGGCGGATTTTCTTCAGAACATACCTAAGAGAAAAGAGGAAATTACTAATCAAGAATATACAAATTAATAATGGTCCCTAAACTAAGCTATCATTCCAGGAGCCATGATTTAAGTCAATGTCATGATTCATGAAGTAAAAGACATAAATAACAGTGTAAAATAGAAATGTTCCTTACTTCTTCTTTTCTTGTTTATGCCTCACGAGTAGCGCAGAACCAAAAGAACCTTTACCAATCTGCTCCAGTATCTCATAGTTCTCCATTTTATGCACTTTCGGCTGACCACCTAACTATATTGTATCCCCCAAGAAGCAAGAAAACAATAGGAGCCCACTTGAAGATGCCAAAATCATGTCAAGATTATTTGCACATACAAATATCAAGGAGACAAGAAAAATGAGCCCAGTGACCAAAGTTAAAAATACAAATATTTCAGATTTGAATTCTCTTTTTCAAGAAAACAAAAAAACTAAGACAGTACTAAGACTCTTATCTCTTTCTTTATGCCTCAAGTGCAACTTATGAATTCCCCCCAAACACCCAACCACCCATACCACCAAAAAAAAAAAAACCTAATTTACATGATTTGACATTCAAATTGGAATAAACACAAAATGATGGCTAAACAATATAAGGTGTTCACAATTCAAGAAAAATAATGAACTAATGCAAAAACATACCGGGACTTGACGATCCGCGGATGAAGCACGGATCTTTCAGCTCCAGTGTAGGGAGGTAGATTTAGGAGCATGTGAAGATAGACATTATAGTACAAAACATTGTTTATTTTACAGAGAAAAATAAGTATTTAATGTTGTCTAATCTGCAAAAGGGAGTAAAAGGAGCGGAAGAAAGAAAACAAAAGTGCCGAGAAAAGGGAAATCGTAATAAAATCTGATAATTTCAAGGGAAAAAAAAAAAGTGAAAACGGATAAAGTGCTGTGATTTATGCACAAGAACAGAGAGTGAGTGTGTTTTTTCGTGGGGTTGTTGGTATAGTATAAGCATCAACTTATTCATTTGCTGGTTCTTGAGATTCTGGAAAAGGACAGGAGACCTATATAATGTTACTCTATGATTCTTGATTTCACTGTTGTGCTGAGAAATACATACATTATTGTTAACTGTTCTTCACTATAATTTTGAGGCATCATTGTTAGCTCCTTTTAGCATTGTCAAATTAATTTGGCACAAATATTTTCCTTTATGAAAAACCATAAAAAGAGTGATTTTCAAAATATTTTGTACGTTGTAACTTCATTTTCTTGAACAAATAATGAGGTAATGAAAATAATAATCAAAGTTTGTTACTTAGAATTTTCAAGGAAAAAAAAATGAAATTCTAAATAAGATTTTGAAGAAAAATAGTTATTGTTGTGACCTATCAAAATTATAGTCGCAGACGAAAGATCTTCGCACATTAATAAAATGGTCTCTTTCTTTGAAACTTAAATTAAAGTATTTATCTAACCAAGTTCAGCTTTCTCATTTTTCCTTAGAACTTACTTCTTTACTTTTGTTTAAACGTAACTATTTTTCTTTCTTTTTTTAAATAGTTATTTTGCCCCCCCACCCACCCACCCCCCTTTTTTTTAATGTAGGGTAGCTTATTTCATGCTTATGAACTCGAGGGAAAATATTTTTGTCATATATTTTATCTCTCTTGCTTATAAGCCACCCCACGCAATGTTGTTTTTAAAAAGTTATTCTCGAGAAAGTAAGTTTTATTGATTAAATCAATATCTATAAAATCACATTCGAAAAAGTAAATAAATTAGAAGTAAATATAACTTACCTATTAACATAGCCAAACATGTCATTACGCGTCATTCGAGATGTAGAATGATTAAGGGTATAGATTTCATTTATAGAATGCTTTACCGATGCTCGCCTGATGAGCATTAAAGGAAGATTGAGCTGGTGATCATTAAATGTAGGGATAAAGCTACTTTGTCAGAAAGATTTGACAAAAAGCTTGACATAATTACATGTGGCAGTAGATGATTCGATGAAAAAGATGACTATGTTTTAAACTTTATAATGATAGAATGTCATGTGACATTGTGTCAAACTTTCTGTTAACTTTGATATCCATGTAGCATGATTGTAAATGTACTTGTGTTGAAGGGAGCATCTCTAGTGCAAAGACTCAAATGTCTCAAATTTATTAATTTTTTTCTATATTTGTTTTTTAAGTGTTGTCCAAAAAATTTATATAATATTGACAATTATGATACCAAAAGTGTTTTCTTTCGGTGTTGAATATTGGACCGTTTACATTGTTGTCCTAATGTAGTAGTTTGATTGTTAGAAAGTTTTGAACTATAGTTAAAGAACGAGACCTTTTTATTCTATCTAAAGTAGGGAATGAGATAAAGTGTAAAATTGTTGTCTGAGTTGACAACGAGTTCAATTTCTACTATTATTTCGAAATAAAGTAACTTTTCTTTAATGCGATAAGTTTGTTGAAGATAAAATTGTATCAAATTAATATAAAGTTTTCCTTATGATCAATTATTAGAGACGACTCAAACAACTTGAGTGTCCAAATTCCTAAGCGAAAACCTTAGTAAGGTCGGAATTTTCGACGGAAATTAAATCTATAGAAAACGTTATTAGTAGTGATTGAAAAAAAAAAGACTAAAAATACTATTAGTAAAAATATTTAAAATAAAAATTTCCAAGACCTTGAGCCTTATCTACTTGTGATGCCTTCAAAGGACCCACTTCACTTGTCTAGAGGCTGAGTCGACTCCGTTGACTACATCTCATAAGCAAATATCACTATAACTATCACTACTAAATAAAAGAGACACTTATGTACTTACAATTCATAAGCCGAATGGTCATGTTGGACGCATCAAGCCGAGTGGGCCGTCATAACCGAGCCGTTTAATAGTACATATGTCATACATACATTCCTTTCTTTTTCAGTCTTCTCTCACTTCTTTTCTCTTCAAAAATTGCATCTATCACTCCAGCAAAAATAGTAAACTAAGGTGATTTCTTTAACTTTCTCTTTTCCATTTTTTCTTTACCTGTCCATTTCGATTCGATTCCTTGAAAAAAACCTCTTCAAATTGCAGCTTTCACTTGAAGAAAAAAGCTTTTGTTTTGCCTCGCCGAAGCGCAAAATTAGAAAATTGAAAACTAAGGTTATTTCTTTAACTTTTTCTTTTTCACGTTTCCTTTATGTTTTCGTTTCCATTTCCCTGGAAGGGTAACCCAGAGTCTTGAAATCACTACTGTATAAAAGAGGCAATTATGTGTTTACTATTCGTAAGCCGAATGGTCGTGTTGGACGCGTCGAGCCAAGTGGGCCACTGCCGAGCCGTTTAATAGTACATACGTCATACATACATTCCTTCCTTTCTTAGTCCTCTCTCACTTCTTTTCTCTTCAAAAATTGCATCTATCACTCCAGCAA
This sequence comes from Fraxinus excelsior, assembly GCA_019097785.1. Taxonomy (NCBI): domain Eukaryota; kingdom Viridiplantae; phylum Streptophyta; class Magnoliopsida; order Lamiales; family Oleaceae; genus Fraxinus; species Fraxinus excelsior. Next base: position 12,178,240 of record CM032629.1, read on the forward strand.
ATATAGTAAACTAAGGTGATTTCTTTAACTTTCTCTTTTCCATTTTTTCTTTACCTGTCCATTTCGATTCGATTCCTTGAAAAAAACCTCTTCAAATTGCAGCTTTCACTCGAATAAAAAAGCTTTTGTTTTGCCTCGCCGAAGCGCAAAATTAGAAAATTGAAAACTAAGGTTATTTCTTTAACTTTTTCTTTTTCACGTTTCCTTCATGTTTTCGTTTCCATTTCCCTGGAAGGGTAACCCAGAGTCTTGAAATCACTACTGTATAAAAGAGGCAATTATGTGTTTACTATTCGTAAGCCGAATGGTCGTGTTGGACGCGTCGAGCCAAGTGGGCCACTGCCGAGCCGTTTAATAGTACATACGTCATACATACATTCCTTCATTTCTTAGTCCTCTCTCACTTCTTTTCTCTTCAAAAATTGCATCTATCACTCCAGCAAATATAGTAAACTAAGGAGATTTCTTTAATTTTTTCATTTCCATTTTTCTTTACTTGTCTGTTTAATTCGATATCTTGAAAAACCGTCTTCAAATTACATCTTTCACTCGAAGAAAAAAGCTTTCGTTCTGCCTCACCAAAGCGCAAAATTGGAAAATTGAAAGCTAAGGTTATTTATTTAAATTTTTCTTTTTCACATTTCCTTTACGTTTTCCTTTCCATTTCCCTGGAAGGGTAATCCAGAGTCTTGAAATGTTGAATGTTCTTCTTTTAAAACGCAATATTTTAACCTTTTTTTGCAAGATTTCAAACAAGCCAATGGTCGAATCGTCTGGGGGCTTCTTCGTACGTGAGTTTCTCTATTTGTCTTATTTTTCACTTAAAATTATAGTCATTTTTGCTGCTTGTATAATTACACAATTCGGATTTTTTTCGGTTGTTGTTTCGGAATTTTTGGGCTGTTGGTGTTTCTGCTTGTACAACAGTTTTTATTAAAAATTGGAAGATGAAGAATTATCCGTGTACATGTTGGAAGAAAACTGAGAAGTGGTTGAATTAGATTTCATCTGTGGATCTGCAATTGAGTGAATTTTCTTATCTTCTTCTTCAAGTGAGTGTTCCAGTAATTCTTGTTTTTGTGGAAGATATGAATTTATAGATGTCCATCTGTTCGGAAAAGATGGTTAATATAAAGCATAATAGGTTGTAGTAAAGATATAGCAGCTAAAATTCACTTTTTGGAAATTGCTTGTTAACTATTATTTAGTCTCGAGATTGTTGAGTTTCAACCTGTGTGTATGTTTGTATAAATTTGTGGGATTTCGTTGTGGTGTCTTGCTTATTTTCATTAGTTCATGGTACAACTTTTTCTTCTTTACGGGTAATTTGAATCCTAGAATCCTGTTTCGAAAGTGGACCACAAATGGAGATGGAAGCTTGAATTGCAAGTGAAGGGGAACAAGTTACTTGCAAGTTTGAATTGCTAACATTGTTGATTTTTTCATTTGATTATAATATAAATTCTTTGTGTAATATATTTTGTTTATTTTTTCACTTATAAGTGTTGAGTTAACAATTGATTCTATAATGTAATTGTAGCTAAGGTATAGAATGTGACCGAGAAAATCTAGACGTCTTGCAATATTTCAAGGTGAGCATCATGTATTGTAATTATAGTTCTTATTTTTTTTCTTCTTTTTTTAATCTTATATTATAATATATTCGAAGTTATATTTATGCTATGTCCATGTCAAAAACATGGTCAATCTTAATAATTTGGCCATGAATGTTTAGGTTCCATAAATAATGTTCGACATGGGGATAGCTTTGAAGTTGAAAATTATATATGTTTTTTTTCCTTCTTTTTTAGCTTATATTATAATAATTTTGACATTATATTTATGCTATGTCCATGTTAAGAGCATGGTGAACCCCAATTGATTGGCCCTGAACATTTATGTTCGACAAATAATGCTCCAAATGGGGATAGCTTTGAAGTTGAAAACGGTAAGTTTGCAGACTTAAGTAACTTGAATTTAATAGCTTCACACCTCACTTCCTCATTATTAATGACTGCTTAATTTTATTATAGTTGTTGGCTGTAGTTACGGTTGTACCACGGAGCGGAGAGTTGGTGATTCGTATGACCATGCAAATTGTTCGTATGACCATGAACATAATCAGCTTAAAAGTAATGAAATTGTCCAGAATAATGAGAATGATCATTTTAGCTTGTTGAACATTCCAACTGAATCCTACATGCTCGGTCAGTCGACTGTTTGTGAATATTGTAGTGCAAAGAATTTTATAGAGAAAGTAAGAGATTTTGTTGTTCAAGTGGTAAAGTCAAATTGCATATGCACAGTGTACCTAATGAACTATATGAATTATTTACTTCAAGTTCACCGAAAGCGTTGAATTTTAAAAAAATTGCAAGAAGTTATAATAATCGTTTTGCATTCACATCATTTGATGTAAAGTACGACAAAGATTTGCGTAAGATGAACAAAGGCATCTATACATTTAGAGTTCAAGACCAAGTTTACCATTACATAAACCAACTTTTACCATCTAATAACAACCCAACATATTTACAGTTATACTTTTATGATACTAAAAATGAACTACAAAATCGGTTGAGTATTTCGGATAAATTTTGTGAATCAACTTTACAAAATTGATTGATATCCTAAAAATTAATCCATACTCTAGGTTCTTTCATTCATTGAGCAACATTGATAGTTTACATACATGTCAAATAAAAATAAAATGCGATCCTGGTCTTGACCAAAGAGTATACAATGTACCAACAACTTCACAAGTAGCCGCGATTTTGGTTGATGAGGATCTATTTGCCAACAGTAGAAGTCGTGATATATTAATATATGGTCATTGTGGCATTTCACATAGAGTGCATTATTATTTTGGTTGTTATGATCCTCTTCAATCCCATTGCTTTTTTCATATGGTGAATCTGGATGGCATGAAGGTACTGAAAGATTCAATAAAGAAGCGTTTCATCGTTCTTTTGCAGAAGATAATCTTTTAAATATGAATAACATAAATTCTGCAAATGAACTCATTGAAAGAGAGACTTAAGGTTAATAATGTGAAATTATTTGTCCATTTTTTTGTGAATTTATTTTGATTGACTATTCTTTTTTTTTATGTTGTAGTTATGAAGAAGAGAAAAAAAAGATCGTACGTATCATGTCGTGAATATTACTATTATAAATTACAAATTCAAAACTCAGGTAATTATATTTTGCTCCATGCTGGTAGAATTTTACAAAAATACGTTGTTGGTATGTATGTGAAAATTGAAACTGCTAGGTTAGATTACTTTCATAATAATGAAAAACAAATACGAGCAGAACTTTATTAAGGAATCGTTGATAGTGTTGAAATAGGTGAAAGTAGAGGTTATAAGGTCGGTCGAAAGATTATTTTGCCATCGTCATTCACTGGTGGACCTAGAGATAATAGAAAAAGATATATGGATGCAATAGCGTTGGTTCAAATATATGGTAAACCTGATGTGTTTTTAACGATAACATGTAACTCTAATTGGCTAGAAATAAATCGAGAACTAGAGCATAATGATGAAAAACAAAATAAACCTGATTTGGTTGCATAAATACTTAGAGCTAAATTGGAGGATGTATATATATATATATATATATATAATTGAATTTCAAAAGAGAAGTCTTCCACATGCTCATTTTCTTTTAATTTTTAAATCGGGATCAAATGTTATTTTTATTGATTTGATTGATAAGATTGTTTGTTGTGAAATACAAGACAAAAATCTTTTTCCCTATTTATATCCTGTTATTGTAAAACATATGTTGCCAGTTGCATGGTCCATGTGGTACATTAAATCCTAATAATGTCTGTATGGAAAATAATAAAATATGTAAAAACAAGTATCCCAAAGAATATGCCTTAATAACTTCACTTCGTGAAGATTCATATCCATGGTATAGACGGTGCAATGATGGTCGAAAAGTTAAGGTTATAGGACATATATTAGATAATAAATGGGTTGTACCTTAGAATCCTTACTGAACAGCTAAATATGATTGTCTTATCAATGTAGAAATATGTTCAACTGTTAAAGCCGTCAAATATTTATATAAATATGTTTATAAAGGACATGATTGAATAACATTTTCCGTAAATGACAATGAACAAGTAGTCGATACTGATGAGATTTCAAAATATCAAACTGCTAGGTGAATTTTTCCACCTGAAGCAATGTGGAGAATTTATGGATTTGTGTTGTCTGAAATGTCTCCATCAATTATTTCACTCCAATTGCATCTTGAAGACCATTAACTACGTATAGAGATTTTGATGATTTACACTCAGTTATTAGTAAAGATTATATGCGAAGGACGATGTTAACTGATTTTTTTCATACCAACATTATAAATGCAAAGGCTAGAACACTTTTGTATAGAGATTTTCCTTCTCATTTTGGAAGCGAACGAATTTAGACTCTTAGAAAGCAAAAAAATGTAATTGGTAGAATAGTTACAATTAATCCGTCTGATCTGAAGGTGAAAGATATTACTTACATGTTTTATTAAATCACATTAAGGGGTCAGCTTCTTTCGAACATCTAAGAGTTGTAAACGGTGCATTGGCATCCACATTTCGTGAAGCAGCTCTTTTGCACAGTTTATTAAGTGGAGATAATAATTGTGAATTATGCTTAGTGGAAGCAATTGTTTATCAAATGCCCCCTTCATTGTGTAGGTTATTTGCTACTATATTAAATTTTTGTAGTCCTAACAATCCACGTCTTTTATGGAGCAAGTTTAAAAATTATATGTCTGAAGATTTTATGCAACAAGATATGTCGTGCAGTGTTGCTGAAATTAAAGCATTGCAATGTATAAATTCTATATTAGAACCATTGAATAAAAATATAATGATTACCAATTAGCGCCATTTAATATAAGCATAGGTGAAGATGAAATGTTAGCTACCATAATTTCTGAAGAAATGAGAAATAATGGCGATAAAAATTACAATTTTGATATAAATGATACTTTGGATAAAGAGCAAAGGCATGCTTATAATACGATTTTAGACCGAGTTTTAAGTAATCAAAGTGGCATGTTTTTTGTTGATGAACCTGGTGAAACAAGTAAAACATATTTGTACAAAGCTTTATTGACGTCTATAAGATCAAAAAATCTCATTGCTTTAGCTACTGTTTCTTCTAGAATAGTTGCATCGTTGCTACTAGGTGGTAGGACTGCGCATTCGAGGTTTAAAATTCATGTGGAAACATGTAATGATGTTTCTTGTTCAATTAGCAAACAATCTGCACTTGCTGACCTTTCAGAATAGCTAAACTAATCGTTTGAGATGAGGCACCAATGGTAAACCGTTACACTATAGAAGCTTTAGATAAAATGTTAAGAGATGTAAATGAAACAAGATATACCGTTTGGTGGAAAAGTAGTTATATTGGGAGGAGGTTTTCGTCAATTTTTACTAATCGTTCAAAGAGGAAATAAAGAAGACATAATGAAAGCAAGTTTAGTTTCTTCATACTTGTGGCCATCTTTTATACATTTCTCATTAGTTCAAAATTTGAGAGCTCAATTTGATCCATTATTTTGTGAATATTTACTTAGTATAGGAAATGGTACTGAGAAAAAACACTTATGTAAAATGATTAAACTTCCATCTAATATAACAATACATTTTGGGAATGAATTTAAATCTTTGAAAGAATTGATTAATGTAGTTTTTCCAAATATACAAAATTATGTTGAAAATTTAGATACTATGATTAATAGAGTCATTTTAACTCCAAAAAAATGAATATGTTGACCATATAAACAATCTTTTGCTAAAAGAAATTCCTAGAGAAATATATACATATTACAATTTCGATGAAGCTATTGACAAATTCGAACAAAGTATCCAAGAAGATTTTCTAAATACATTAACTTCAAATGGTATTCCACCACATGACCTTATGTTGAAGCTAAATTGTCCCGTTATATTACTCAGAAATATTAATCCGTTTGAAGGCCTATACAACGAAGCAAGACTTATTTGTCGAAGATTTCTAAGAAATGTCATTGAGGCAGAAATAGTTATTGGAGAATACCGTGGACATCGTGTATTTTTACGTAAAATTCCGTTCATACCACTTGAAAATGATAAAAGTTCAATTCCTTTTAAAAGAAGTTAATTTCCAATCCGTTCATGTTTTGCAATGACAATAAATAATTTGCAGGGTCAAACTCTAGACTTTGTTGGCCTTTATCTTCCAGAACCTGTATTTTTTCATGGACAGTTGTACATCGCTTTGTTGAGAGCCAAAATAAGTAAATCTATTAAGGTTTTGATAAAGCCACCAGAAAAAACTGCAGGTCAAACACTTGCACAAGAAATGTTGTTTACCAAGAAATTCTTGCTTTGATACAAAATTCATAGCCTTTTCTAAGTGCAGATTATAGTAGTGATAGGTATATGTGTTGGAGAAATCTTCGTTTATTATCTATTTGCACAAAGTTATCCAAAAATAAAAGATTAATATCTAAGAAAACGGGAGGATGCGTAATTAAATTTCTGCTGTACTTTTAGGCTATACCAACTTAATTTACCTATTGCAATTGATTGCGAAATACCTGAAAGTCTTATCATACTGAAATGTCAAATTGTAATTTTTGACTGCACTCAATTTACTATTTTATTTAGCTTAATTTACCTACTGCAATTGATTACCAAGTAATTGAAATCTTATCATACTGAATGTCAAATTGTAATTTCTGACTACACAATTTTTTTACCTTTTCCCTATTATCACATTTTATTATATCCGTCTTCTGTATTGTTTATTATCTATTTGCCCAAAATTATGCAAAAATAAAACATGAATATTTAAGACAATGAGATAATACTCAATTTTTATTCTTTTTAACTTTTTCCCTATTATCACACTTTATTATACCCATCTTGTAGAACAGCAAAAATCAAAATTGTACTTCTTGAGATAGAACAAAAAAGAGAGCCATCAACGACTTCTTTGCAGTAAATATTAATAAATTATTCATATACAACTTTTCTTATTTGAATGAATAGATTTTTCTTTTTTAGTAATATTTTTAAACATAAAATACATCCATTTTTGAAATAAGCAAAAAATGATAGAATGCACTTTTCACTCTCGTATGACTTGATATTCATTACTATTTGCTTTACTTTTTGACAAAGACATACTAGCTATAATTATCTATAATTTACTGATATAGACTACTGAAATGTCAAACTCTAATTCATAAATTTATGACTACTCATATATTTTTTCTATATATATTTCTTTTACATAATATGGACTTCTATATATATCCATCTTCTAAAACCTCAAAACAACTTCAAAAAATAGAAACTTCATTTCTACTTCGTCATCAACCTATCTCTGGTAACTATACAAAAATATACTATCTTTTACACATTATAACTAATTCTTCTACTTCTTCAATATCTTTCTTTAATGTTCTAATCTCTCTTGTAGACTAAACAAAATGACTAGCAACTACAAGTTCACACCTGAAATCATTCCAAATCAAAAAGATTGGCAAGCAAAGGTAATTGTTGTAGAGAAATCGGCTCCCAAGCAAGCAAGGCACAATAATAGTAGATATTAGAACATGATACTAATGGATCTCAAGGTGTTTATAAACCAATATAATGTATGCTCTTATTTTTTTGGCTAAACAATATTATATAATTCTATATAATATTCTTACCATTTTTATTTTCTCCCTGCTATAGGGAAATCGAGTGTATACGACGTTGTACGAAGGAAATATTATTGCCTTAAAAAATCAACTATTATTGAGTAAAGCATACATTCAAATGCTCTTGTGAAAGAAACAAAACCGGAATATAGAGCTTCAAATGGTGACGTGCAATAGATAATTTTCGGAAAAACACGAGTTGAAAAAGTAAATGAAAACAACATGGAATTCATGTATTCAACATACACATTCACTCCCTTTGATGAACTCAAAAAACATATGGATTGCGATAATGATATAAGTACTTTCCATAATTTTTCATAACTATGTCTTCGTTCATGCATATCCATTTTTATACCAACTTTAACTAATATTATTACCTATCATAATATTTTCTACAGACATACTTGCAGTTGCTATTGCAATGCATCCAGAACGCCTCATTCAAACACGAGCTGAAAATCAAACATATGTGCAAGACATTTTACTAATTGATAAAAGCTTCCATACTGTCGTCTTAACGATGTGGGATATGTATGTGGAAAAAGAATGTGTTTTTCTAGCAGACAAGATAGCTAAAAAACCTATAATCTTAACAAATCGGTTGAAAGTTTCGCTTTTAATGGTAAAAGTACTGCAGCAGACTTTGTACATTTTAATTGAATCTATATAACCAAAAATTAGTGTTTAGTGTTACTGCAGCCTCACATTGTCGACAAAAATAAATAGCACCTTCTTTATAGATGCTACATTCAACGAAGTAACAGAATTTCGAGCGTGGTAATTATAGTATCAAAAATCTTTTACTTTAATTTGTATCATATATAATTATTGTTTCTTGATAATAAACTTTTTTAATAACGGAATCACACAACACACACAATGCAAGGGTTGAAGTACACAACGAAGAGCACAATGAAATTGCACTGGACAAACCACGTGTTACAATAACACCAACAAAATTATCTCCTCCAGACCACAAGAAATTTACACAAATACACCATATAAAAGACCAACTACTTGGGGTAACTTCTATAACTTCACTGTGAAAATAATGTAAATCATTATTTCTTCATCTTAATATTAGTTTTATATACATCGTAAATACTTCTAGATAAAACCTAAAGTAACAATTAGAGCAACAAAGCAACCTTTTTGGTACATGTCATGTAGCAATTGCAACAAAATCAGCCACACAGATTTTGGTGAAACTTTTCCGTGTATTTACTGCAAATATTCCACCGCAAAAGTTGTCCCTAGGTAATACTCACTATATTCGTTTCCAATATGTAAGACTTTTAGACATATTTTGATGAACCTATTATTTCAGTTTTCTTGATAACTAACTCTATTCTCCATTATTATAGAGCAAACGCCAATGTACAGTTATAAGATGCCAGTGGAATCATAAGTGCCAGTGGAATCATAAGTACAAGTGCCATTGGAACCTCGACTGAGACATTATTGAAGTATAGTGCTGAGAGTTTAATGAGACGTTCTAAATCGGTAAGTGCATATATCGCTCCATAATCCTTTTACTTTTAATCGCCAATACATGGAAATGGTAATTGTGTATCATGAAATTCAACAGGGAACTGATCTAATCATTCATGAATTCATTCAAATGGACCTTGAACAAGAACACATATTTTATGTCAAGGTTACACAGTTGGAACCAAACACAACCGAGTACAAGTATGAAATTATATTTGTCTTCAATGCTGATCAACAACCGAGTGAGAAAGACAAATGTGTTCTACGCTTTACTGAGCACAACAAGAATTCTGATGATTAGAAAATGTCATCGCCATCTGCAGAACGAACATTATTCCAAGCTTTGACTGAAAAGGCTGAGAAAAAACTTGCTACTGTCAGGTTTGATCAAGACACAACAAAAGGAAAACTCGACTAATTCAAGACAACATCGATGCTACAACATAAAAATTAGATTTACTCATTTTGTCATCTCCATCTAAATGGATTCTATCACAATCACTTCATTTGGATAGCTTTGTTTTTTGTTTTGTACCACTGATCGTCGCTATCTTTTTGGTTTATAATTATGTTTCCAACTACTACTTTTGTATAAAAAGTTTCTCATGAAGCTTGAGTTTGGCAACAATGTACATCAAACTTCATCATGCTTTAGCTGCTAATTTACCTATAATGGTGTACAAGCTGCAACTTTTGAAACGTATGAATTAGCTTTTGTAATTTGTTTGAAACTGTAAATTAACGTTCTTCTTTATTCCAAATTTTTTTTTATTCAATTACTCCATAAAAAGTACTCTTTGCCTTTTCAATTACGGATTTAGTTATTTATACCTTCGACTTATTTCAAAAAAGTTGAAATATATATATATATATATATATATCAATTTTTTGGGTTGAATTAAGCACTCCCAGACAACCCCTTGATAGGGGACAAAAAAGTGTCAAATTCATATATATTTTTGAACTTGAATTCATCAAAATTACTCCAATGGAGAGTCCATTGAACTTAATTCATTACATCAAAATTACTCCCATGATAATTGACAAACAGTAGGTGCCAAATTCAACATTTTTCTATGAATTCGTGAAATTTAATTTTGTAGGCCCATTCAATTCAAAAGTCAGAAATAATGCATGTGGTAAGCATTCTGAATTAAATTGCATTTACAGTTCTATATAAATCCTCCTTCAACTGTAAATCATCCAAACATTTTATCCATATTTGCCTTCTCAAATTCTAAATCATCCAAGCATACGATGTCCAAGAAAACTAAAGCAACCAATTATTCATGTGCACAATCGCTATCATTAGTGAAAGGTAACAATATCTACATCGCAAAATAAATACATTGATTCGGGCTGTGCGAACAAAACAGACGTCGCTTTCGTCCACGCTGCACGGTCCAAAAAGGTTCGAGCACGTGATGATTCTCCACTAGATGAGTGTTTTGGCATTTAAGCTTATACTAAATAATTCAAATCCACTAGTTATCTAACCCCAAACATAAAATATAATTGCACAATATCAATTTTTTTCAATTAAAGCTCTTAATTGATTTCACTCCCTTAAACTTCTTTTTTATTTTATTTTATTTTACCTTTATAGTGAGTTTTAGGTCGATACTCCCCGTCTGTTTAGACCAAAGGGTACCGGATTTTGAGATACCCCAACGGGCTTAATAACTTAGTAAAAAAGGCTACGAAGTGAGGCAAGAATCAACAAGTGCAATATCCTTTTAAGCACAACAAAACTAATGGGGTTTAGATCTCTAGCATATGGTCATTACCTAACTTATACTTGACAAAGACACTCTACACAATTTTTTATTTTTTTTCTTTCAACATGCATGTAATCAACACACTTCTAGATAATATCTTTCACCAGCTCGACCACCTCAAACTTATCTCGCAATATGGTTAAGTGAAAGAGAAGAGAATGTAAGATTGGTAAAAACTTCAACACAACTCACAATATAGTTCTTATCAATTAAAAAAAAATTATCCATCAATCAAAAGTTTTCACATTTAGATAACAATTAATTGTGCTCAAAGTAACTTGGGATCTCACATGTACAAATAATTTTTGAAAAACTTAGGCACAAATAGCATATTTGGTCATATCTCATGAATCAACAACAATTTTAAATATCAAAACATCCTAAGCCGGCAATGCTATCTAACATGTCAACACAAAATCATAACACTTGCAGCACAATCACACCCAAACTTGTAACACTCCAAAAATTTTTAGAATAGAATTTAATTAGTTTACATGCCATATTTTTTTTTTAAAGTTGAAGGACTAAAGTGATATATGTATTAATTTCAAACTTTGGGCTAAATTTCTAGATATTTTTAAAGTGACGAAAAATCTATCAATATAGGTCTCGTTGGATAGCTCGCTTTTAATCATGTAAATTAGGCTCAAGAAAAAGTTAATTTGGATATGCGAGGTCCAAGTTATCGAGGTCGAAATATTTTGCCTTAAATTGTAATTTAGTTAAGTTATTTTATTGAATTTTGAATTTTATGAATAGTCACGTGTGAATGGATGAAGGAATAAGTATTATTATTATTTTATTTATTTTAGAATTATATTTAAAGTCAAGTCACTATCATGTATAATGATTAGAACTATCTTTTTGTTGTGATAAGTATTTTTGTACACATGTCACATTGTGATTTGTTTACTAAAAATTCAATTTTTTTTATCAAATATGATAAATACAATTTTCCATCCCAATTTTACCATGACACAAACACTATATTTTTTTAACTATAAATAGTGTGCCAATGTCCCACAATTCACTACCATAGAATTCTACACATCAGTTTTTATATAAAGCAACTGTAAATTTTAAGTACATTTTTATTATTAAAAGCTCGTTTGATCAATAAAGGTAAGATATTTTTGTGCAAGTGGTTTGTTTCGTTATGTTTTTATGTCAGTAATTTATGTATGAATTGCCAATAGACTTTCGGGGTCAACCTAATGAAATGTGAAATCCTTCGGGAATTCAAAATGAAATGATGGGTATCTCGCTTGGTCACCGATATACTTCATAAAGAGAAATGTGTATGAATTGTCTATGTTATTGTTATATAATTGTGCATGGAAACTGCACGTATCTTACTGAGTGTTTTTTAAAAATACTCACTCTTACAAAATTTTACAGGTTAGTTCGGGTCGATTGGAGTTGCGGCGGGATGGTGCAGCGGACTGCCAAGAGTGATCGAAGAGATAAAATATTAAGTTTTTTTTTTTACTTTAAATTATTAGTTAATTTCATTTGTTCAAAACAATTATTAATTTGTGATTATGTTTTCATTATAAATATTCCAGTTATATTTATTTAAAGAATATTATTTTATCGTTTTCGCGAAAATTGAATTTTTTTGTAACATCTCATGATATATGAATTTTGGGGCGTTACAAAACTTAAATCACACATTGTCCTCAATGTGTAAAGAACAAGCTAAAAGAGGATAGGGGATAACGAAACTTCCACGGTTGGACATTTGGTGAAGATGTGATAATGCTCTACTTGGACTTATGATGCTTTTAATGAACTTGGGCAAGTGACATTCTTGTACACAATTTACCCCCCAAACTTGTGAGGAACCATAGATATGTGGGACTTCAAAAATTACCTACAAAAGCAATGATAGATAATCAAATAAAAATAAGAAAATGCATAAAATTAAATAAAAAGATTAAAAATTAGAAAACTGAGTTGCCTCCCAATAAACGTTTTTTATAGTCTTTAGCTCGACTTTGTCAATTTAATCACGGACACCTAAAGAAGGCTTTGGATGTCTTGTTCACTTGAAAATATACCGTAAGTGCACGGATCGCGTTCAAGTAATAAGTGGACTTTTTGAGTCCGGGTTGTTGATCCCTCGAAGAATATTTACTTTCGATTACATAACTTTAGTCAATTTAATTTTAACAATAAAGACAAATATATAATAAAATTTGATATTGGAAAATAAGAAAATTTAACTAAAATTTACAAAATAAGAAAACATAAACACTTGATATTTTCAGAGGAAAAACGTGATTGAGATTTATGGTTTCACTTAACTGTCACCTAATTAATTTCTTTACAAGCCAATTAATAAATTACTATTTTACTATGTTAGACCCAATTTTTCAAATTTAGTTAATTACTTCTCTCGAGCAAAATTAACTATCATTGATTGGTTAACATACTATATCTCTATGTCGATTAAAACCAAATAACCGCATTAAATCTTTGTGAAAATAACTCGATGGGTCACCTAGGGTTAGAGGTATATCTCCATCCCCTACACAAACCTAGAATATTTACTATTTGGTCTAAAATGTACAATCTTCTCTCGAACGTTATACAAATCACTAAATTCAATCATTTAATTGCCAAATAAATGAAAGACATTCAACACAATAATAAATACACATGAAAATAAGCATTTTAATATTAAAAGACAAATATTAAAATTAATTAAAACTAGGTTAAATTACTATAATAAATCCCAACACAAATAACTAGCTCATTTTATACAAATGATAAAAAGGAGAATATTTTATCCAATACATTACAAACTTGGTAAAATAATTGAGAAAATACAAAATTATAGATAAAACCCTTATTTGAAGCTTGGCCTTGACTTCCCCAAATATTTCTCCAAATTCTTAGATGTATTCTCCTTGTTGTGCTTTATGATTTGCTCCCCAAAATTCTAAGAAATTGAAAAAGAAAAAGAAGATAAAAATAAAAGAAAAAGAAAAAGAAAAAAACAGCAAGAGACCCAGGGAGAAATTGCAACATCTAGGGTTTTAAAGATTTAAAAACCATTTTCCAAAATTGCAATCCAAGCCCTCAATGTTTTGATAAACGTTGCGAAAGGTTGCCTTTAACAACGTTTATTAAACGCTGCGAAAAGTTGATCTTTTGCAACGTTTAATAAACGTTGCAAAAACGTTGCGAAATATACTTTTTACAACGTTTATTTATAAAAATGTTGTCAAATCTTAATTTTGGTAAGCAATGACAACATTTGTGTATTAGAATGTTGCGATAGACCCTTTTAGCAACATTTAATTACTAAATGTTGTCTTTTGTGCGTTGCAAATGATGTTTTTTTGGTGTAGTGGTGCTTTTATATGAAGTAAATAAGATAATCTACATTGTTAGCATCTAGCTGCCTCATCTTTCTTTCCACCAAATGAGAGGAAGTTGGTGGGTTTTTTTTTTTTTTTTTTTTTTTTTAATCTAGTATGAGATGAACTTAGAATCATGGAATCGACTCAACCATGTGTTCAACGGGTACAAGAATAAGATCACAACAATGCATCTCCCTCTAGAAACTTGGAGACGTGCCCAATTAATGATCTCTTTATTCTCCTCGAAATGTTTATGTCTTCATTTCTATTCACGATTCCATGAATTGTTCTCTCTTTTCTGCTCGTGAATATGATTCTCAACCAAATGTTCTTTTCTTCCAGAAGTTGTCCAAATTTGATCCTTCTCTTCTCGTTTTTGCTTCGAAATACATTTGAAAGTATAGAATGAATATTATTAAGAGAATAACCCTGTATACATGGAACATTATCTTAACTTTATCAATGGAGGAAATAGATGCAAGTTGCAAAAATATCATTGTTGAGATTAGAAATCTTGACATAATGCTTTCTTAGTCACACCTCAAATAGTTGGATTCCAGTTAAGGGATAAGTTCAAGGACCGTTTTTTAGTCTCACTCGTCTAATAAAAGTCAACAATAACGATTAGTTTTTCAATTTTAATCTGATTTTAATCCCTACCGAACGGGTGTCAGAATGAAGAAATCCATATTATTATCAGTTAAAATAATTTTTTTGCTCTTTAAATCAATAGTCATCTAATCATATTAATGACAATACATTATAACCTCTATAAATTATTAGCCTTTGAGATCATAATTTATTAATTTAAAGAATGTTTTATAATTCAACGAATATACATTTAATTAACAAAAATCCATTGCATTTTATCAATCCAATCAATTGAATATAAGTTAATTAACTAAATATACATTAAATTAATCCAAAAATAAATTAATTGTACCTCATTTAATAATTTTCACACATGTATTTTTTTGATATTAATTCTAAATTAATTAACTTTTAAACATTTTTAAATATTATTTTTTATAACATTTATAAATCATTTTATAATAATGCGCAATTCACGTTCAACGTTGATTAGTTTTAATAAAATATCACAATTAATCATGATTATAATCTCATCAAATTATTAATTTATGATATGAATGGAAGTACATAGTTATGTGACGGTTTCAGAAAAAAATATTATTTTATCAG
The DNA here is from genome assembly GCA_019097785.1 of Fraxinus excelsior. NCBI lineage: Eukaryota > Viridiplantae > Streptophyta > Magnoliopsida > Lamiales > Oleaceae > Fraxinus > Fraxinus excelsior. The sequence goes on from CM032629.1 coordinate 12,193,790, forward strand.
TTTAGTCTAAGAGTTCAAGTTGAGACAAAAAAATATGTTACAAAATAGAGATCATTAATTTATCAAATATTAATTTATAGAGGTTAGAATATGAATCATGCATGTTGTGTTTAATAATTTACGAATGAGTTTATCAGAAAATGTTAGGGTGTAGTTGATAGATGCGGCGTTGACAGAGTATGATTGAAGTAAAAATTGACTATTTTATAAACAGTCTTATAATAAAATTTTATGTAGTATTCCGTCATGGGATGTGACAAACTTTTCTAACATTATGTCGAGATTATTTGCATATTGTAAAAGTCAAAGGAAAATGATTGATTTGTCAAGAAAATTTAATTAAAACAAAAGTTTGAGCTTATCCATCCAACAAAAATAAAAAACAATATACAACTCATACAAGCTTAAACAAAAAATTATCTATTTAAAAAATGAATAATTTTATCTGCTTATAAAAATGAATAAATAACTTATTGAGACCAGTACATAACTCAAGTGGTATGAACGAAATTTTATCGAATCATCTAATTGTGTTCGACTCTTCTTTAGATAATGGTGAATTTTTAGAAAAGTGAACAACTTATTTAAATTTGTTTGTTAGGAAATAATACTTATAATGAACTTTAAGGTCATGTTTGAAGCTGAAGTTCATTTTTTGAGAATAAATTTTATGAAAAGTTTTTTTTTTTTTTTTTTGGGAGATATGAGAGGTTGAAAGGTAGGATTTTTTTTTTCCTTATAAATTTATTTATTTAAAAAAAATGCTTGATTGGAAATGAGTTTTTTTTATTTATTTAAATAAGTCATTTTAAGCTTAACCAGTCATGCTGTTTTAGCTCAGTCCACTATCTTCTGGGATCCCAACAACCTGAGTCTTATTGGCTTTACATTTGATGCTCAACACCAAAATTTAATCAAGGATTAACGCCGGGAGATAAATAATCAAGAAAACTAGCGGCTTGATTTTTCGGCTCTGACCACCAAAAATGTGGCCGCCTTCTTTGCTGTCGGATCTTCTACATGAATCCGGCGGGGTGGCGGTTATCGACGGCGGCCTGGCGACGGAGCTCGAACGCCACGGTGCCGACCTCAATGACCCTCTCTGGAGCGCTAAATGTCTTCTCACCTCCCCTCATCTAATCCGTTCCGTAAGCCTTTTCAAAATTCTTCATTTTTATTTCTTGATTTCCCTACCCCGGAAGATAGATTTGAAGTTTTTACCAATTGGATGTGTGAAGCTTGAGAATACTTTATTACTGTTAAGTTTTCAACTCTACCGAAGATTAACCTAAATCGTGTGTTTTATGTTATTATTTGTTGCTCTTGGTAGCATAGCATGAGATTAATCCTTGTCTTAGTGAGTTGGCCAACCCAGTGTTTTTTCTTGATTTTTTTATGTGTTTCTTTTGATCTTTTTGTTTATGTATAATATAATTGTGGATGGTTTGATAAATCTGATGAGTGGAGATAATATAACATAGTCCTCCCTGTAATATACTGGCCGCTATTGAATTCAAAGAAAAGGGCAAGCCCACCTAGTATCAACTACATTTACCATTTCTTATAATTGAAAAGACAATGAAGATTTCTAAAATATATGATTCTGTCTGCATGGCTCATGGTTTGCTTATAGAGCAGGTACACCTTGATTACCTTGAAGCTGGTGCAGATATAATAATTACAGCATCTTACCAGGTACTTGGTTTCTTTTCATCAGATTCCGAAATTTTTTTCTTCCTATCTGAATGTACATGTGAATTGAAATATGCCCCAACTTGGATTTGTACAGGCAACAATCCAGGGGTTCAAGGCCAGAGGTTTTTCTCAAGAAGAAAGTGAAAACTTGCTCAGAAAAAGTGTTTCAATTGCACGTGAGGCACGGGATGTATACTACAGTAGATGTAGTGAATCCTCTTCTGATGACATAG